>JAOWBW010001389.1:276796-321541 GCA_026119855.1 Campanula takesimana | reverse complement strand
CAGCCTACCCACCCGAGCAAGAGGAAATGATCGGGTTCAGGAGGAGCGAGCTGGCCTCCACCCTCTTCCATTCAACACAGCCATTGACAATCAAGATGGCTATTGGTAGAGCGGATATTGGGAGGGTCCTCATTGATACCGGGCTTCACGGGACATACTCTACTTCCATTGTTTAGAAGAAATGGGGATGTCCGAGGCGCACTTAACCCCATATGCGGGCTTGTTGGAAGGGTTCACGAATCATACGGTCTACGCAAAAGGGACCATTGACTTCGAAGTGACCATTGGAGAGAGGCCGTTCGAAAAAACAGCCCGTGTCACGTTCATGGTGATCGATCTGAAATCCCAATACAACGCAATCTTGGGAGTGACCGCTCAGGCTGCCCTAGGAATCGTTGCGTCAATCCCTCACCAGAAGATCAAGTTCAGCACCCCCGCAGGGATAGCGTGCATCGAGAACAAGCCCGAGCTTTTTCTCAAAATAATAGAGAAGAAGAGAAGGGAGAGCGCGATGGAGACAAGATTGGTAAGCCCGAGGGAGGCAAAGAAGGTCAAAACCAACAGCAACAGGACCGAGGAGGCGGCCATGATTGGGACTTTGTCGTTCCATTCAACACGGGCTGAATTTAAACGGAGTAGGAGAGCCCGTCGTATTGCCGCAAAGACCGAGCAGATAGACATCGTGATTGATTCGCTGCACGACAGGGAAATAAGGGACATCCGCCCCAACGATGCTCTGGAGGATGTAGTCATAAACCCCGCTTACCCCGAACAAACGGTCAAGGTCGGGCTGGAAATCCCCGCAGAAGAAAGGAAGATTCTGATCGAGCTGCTGCGAAAAAGCGCGGACATATTTGCCTGGACCGTCGAAGATATGAAGGGGATAAGTAGAGAGGTCATCGAGCATGAACTGAACGTCGATCCCACATTTACCCGGGTCCTCCAGAAAGAAAGATACTTTTCGCCGGAGAAGAAAGCGGCGATCAAAATCGAGGTGGATAAGCTACTGAAGGCAGGAATCATAAGCCCGATCAAATATCCGAGGTGGTTGGCCAACGTCGTCATGGTAACCAAAGCAAATGGAAAGTGGAGGATGTGCGTGGATTTCACCGATTTGAACAAGGCCTGCCCTAAGGATTGTTACCCTCTTCCCCGGATCGATCAATTAGTAGACTCTATCACCGGGCATAGGGTGTTAAGCTTCATAGATGCGTACTCGGGCTACCATCAGATCAAAATGAAGGAGGATGACGTCCCTTCATGCGCTTTCTATGCCGCGGGCAAAACCTACACATTTAACAACATGCCGTTCGGCCCCAAGAACGCAGGCGGCACGTATCAAAGGATGGTAGGAATCGTCTTTGATGATCAATTAGGCCGGAACCTGGAGGCTTACATCGACGATATGGTTATCAAGACCAAGGAGACCTCTCACGACATTGATATGGCAGAAACCTTCACCAACCTCCGGGAAAATAACATGAAGCTCAATCCCTCCAAGTGCGCTTTCGGAGTAAAGGCAGGAAAATTTTTGGGGTTCATGGTAAACCAAAGAGGGATCGAAGCAAACCCCGAGAAAATCACGGCGTTGATAAACATGCAGCCCCCCAGATGCGTTAAGGAGGTGCAGAAGCTTAATGGCCGCATTACGGCTTTGGGAAGATTCATTGCTAAGTCAGCCGAAAAGTGCCTGCCTTTCTTCAAAACCTTAAAAGGAGGAGGAGAGAAGGGCTTCGAGTGGAACGAGGACTGCCAGAACGCTTTCGAGCAAATAAAAGCTTACCTGGGAAAGCCGCCGCTATTGAGCAGCCCGGTGCTTGGGGAGGAACTCTATGTCTTCTTGGCCGCAACAGATCATGCAGTGGCCGCTGTTTTGGTAAGGGAAGAGGGCAAACTTCAGAAACCCGTGTATTATGTCTCCAAGGCACTTTCTGCTGTGGAAGGCCGCTATCTAAACATTGAAAAGCTAGCTTTCGCCTTGCTGGTGGCCGCTCGGAAGCTGCGGGCATACTTCATCGCCCACCCAATCACGGTTTATTCAGACACCCCGCTGAAGAAGATACTCCATAAGCCTGAATCCTCGGGGAGAATGCTATCGTGGTCCATAGAACTGACTGAATTCCAGATTACCTACTCCCCGCGGAAGACCATCAAGGCACAGGCACTGGCAGACTTTGTGGCAGAGACCACATTTGAATCAAAGGAGAGCGAGCCGGACGAAACCCAACCCGCAAAGACAAAGAAAAAGAGAGGCGAGAAGGCAATAGTTGCAGGGGAGAGACCGGAAAATTGCTGGTCGTTGAGTGTGGATGGATCCGCGGGAAAGACTGTCAGCGGCGCCGGAATTCTCTTGACCGCCCCGGAGGGTCAAAGGTTCAAGCGAGCCTTGAGATTTAAGTTCGCGGTCTCAAACAATCAGGCCGAGTACGAGGCATTGATAGCGGGTTTGGAATTAGCCCGGGACATGAAAGTATCGAAGCTGGTCGTGAAGAGTGACTCACAACTAGTAATAAACCAGGTGAAAGGAGAATACGAAACAAATCACCCGGTATTGGTCAAATACAAGGAGCTCGCGACAGACTTGTTAAAGGAATTCGAATACCATGAGCTGAACCAAGTTAACCGGGCTGAAAATTCCGAGGCGGACTTGCTTTCCAGGATCACAAACGAGGACATTGCCAAGCTTAGTGTGGACTGCTGGATAGAGTTCACCGAGCGCCCAGCCATCGACAGGATAGAGATCCACCAAATCGGAGATTCGGAAAAAGATTGGGTTGACGAGATCAGGGAATATATCGAGCGGCAAACCCTCCCCAACGACCCTGACTGGGCAAGAGTCTTGATGAAACAGGCCGCTAGATACACGATTATTGATGGCGTGCTTTATAGGAGATCCTTTACCAAACCACTGCTGAGGTGTGTCAGGTCCGAAACAGTCACCAACCTGTTATATGAAGTTCACGAAGGCGTGTGTGGAGGGCATCCCGGAGCCCGGACACTATCCGACAAAATCAGATTCCTCGGGTATTATTGGCCAACAATGAAAAGAGATGCAGAAGACTACGTCCGCAAATGCGACCAATGCCAGAGGTTCGCCAACATACCAAGGCAGCCGTCCACCGAGCAGAGTTTGGTAGTCCCAACTTGGCCATTTGATATGTGGGGGATTGATTTGATTGGGCCTTATCCCAAAGCACCCGGAGGAGCGCAAATGGTAGTGGTTGCAGTGGACTACTTCACAAAATGGGTTGAGGCAAAAGCACTTACTGGTACTACGGAAGCAAGTATCATCAAGTTCGTCCACGATCACATATTCTGTCGGTTTGGTCTACCGCGGGCCATTGTCTCCGATCACGGACCCCAATTTCAAAGCAAGTTCACGGCGGAATGCAAAAGACTCAACGTGGAACATCGACAATCCTCAGTCGCGAGACCGCAGGGAAATGGACAGGCCGAGGCCGCGAACAAGTTGATAATGACCGCTTTGCACAAAAGTTTGAAGGGAAGGAGTGGTCGCTGGATGGAGGAGCTCAGTACTGCTCTATGGGTTGTCCGAACCACGACAAGGAACTCAACGGGAGAAACCCCTTTTTCCCTGACATATGGATCAGAGGCGGTCGCACCTGTGGAAGTAGCCTTGCCCACGTATAGGGTCGCCCAATTTAATGAAACAGAGAATGAGGGAGCCCGCAGAAAAGACTTAGACTCTACCGAAGAAAAACGGTTGGTGATGGAACCATGCTTCCCTGACAGACACGCCACCTTCCCAGCCACTCTCCTGACCGATCCACTGGGGACTCGCCACGTGTCCCCCCAGTACCAGGGTGGTTAGTACCTTGTGCAGGCTTCTTTCCCTTGGTCATATATATACCTCTTTTCGCCCCATGAGAGAGGTACGTGCTCTATCCATCTCACACACACAAGGTCTTCATTGAGCCTTCATCTTAGGTTTTCCTCAGAGATCTTACTCTCACACCCGAGGGCCTAAGCCGGATTCCAACCCGGCCTTGGTCTTAACGGTGTTCTTGTTTGTGTTGTGATTAGGATCAAGAGACAGCAAAGTTGGAGTTCTATCTCCGTGACCCCAGAAATCTAGGGCGTCATCACAGAAGTAAAAATAATGTAAATGTTCTTTCAGTCTTTATTAAAACAAGGTTTTAATTAGATACCGAGTGATAATATGTATTGCAACAATCCAAGTAGTTATATTATGTTCATAACCAGTGGCAGATCTAGGATTTCCAAACACCGGGTGCACAATTTACACTAAATAACTTCATACCAAAAAATTTCAAAACGCAATTATATTCAAGTACATAATTAAGTACTCCCTCTGTCCCTAAATGAGTGTCCAAATTTCATTTTAAGGGACACTGAAAATCTCAACTTTTTGAACAATTTGGTAACAACGATTCATATATAATCTTGTAATCTCCTTTCTAAACCTTTAGTTTTGCACGTATAAAGAAACCGGTGAAAAAAAATTCGAAAAAAAACATTTAGGGAGAAAGTTATGTTAAAAAAAGACACTCATTTAGGGACAAAGATTTCTTGAAAATGGACACTCATTTAGGGACAGAGGGAGTACATAAGTTCAAAACAATTATCTCATAAAAGAAAACAATACATTTACAAGACACTTTATTAACGTGTACACTTAGTAAAAAAAAAAAATTACTAAGTTCACATCCCTTCTAGTTAAATTACCACTCTAATTAATTTTTTTGGAGGTGCACTTAGTAAAAAAAAAATAATAAGAATAATAATAATTAAAAAATTGGGTTGACCAGGTGCACGTGTACCCCCTACTAGCATGCAAGATCCACCCCTGTTCATAACAAGGCCCTTGTTTAAAAAATGCAAATCGTGTTCAGACTAATATTTCATTATGATATAAAAAGCAACACACTCGAGCAACTACCTTGATGCGCACACAAACCGCTTCCCACCGTCAAAACAAAAATTAAGAACAGGACATGACACGTGATTTTGTGAAGACTATTAACCAACAAAAGCATGTAAGGATCTCAATATGAACCTATCCATGAGTCATCTACACTTATTAGGTATTAGCACTACAAAAACTCTCAACTACGTCAAGGAAAGCAACATACCAAAGTTTGAATTTCTGATGCTTGTCCTCCCTTGTCCGAGTTGCTGACTTTCGATCTATGGGCCGGGCGGTTGAGTCTCCGAATAAACTCCGATACATGGTTATATATGCTGCAAATGCAAGGCATTTGATATCTAAGTCTGAGTGACAAATTGATTTTACAGGGCAGTGAAAAATGCAGATAACGGAAAAGCAAAAGACCTAATGAGCATAAGACAGACACCTTCACTTATAAGTATTCTCCTCCAACCAAGGACTTGATCAGTTTTCAAATTATTTCAGAGTCAAGTGCGAAAGTGGTCCCTGTACATAGGATCTTTCTACCATAGTTTCCTCAGCTGTATTTTGTTTGTTTCTTCTTGTTAAATGATCATGTGCTTAGAACATGAATTTTTGTTATGGTTAAAAAACGTGAAATTAGCACATGAAGTTAAAACTGGTGAAACTAGAAAAGGATTGACTTTGATAATTTTTTTGGTATATTCTGATTCACCAGAAGAGAGAAGAGAAAGGAGATCCTTCTACATCCCATGCTGTTGCTGCAACATCAAATCATCATTCTGGTGCATGAAAGTGGTCACTATTATGACAACTTTCAGCAACAGCAAACCTTCAAACAAGACAGTCCTCGAAGCAACCATGGCTGTAAATTCAATCTTATTTGAAGGTTTTACTTTTCATTTGTGACTCTTTTGCTGGACTCTGGGAATAAAATGATTAAGCTTAATAAAAGAAGACTTTAGAGCACTCCTTTCCTTTTGGCGGTACTCTCTCCTCTGTGTTACTCTTTTTAAGTAATCACATCAATCCATAAACTTCCTCATCAACCATCCACTTGTTTGAAACTACTGAAGCAAGCATTTTAACTATGATAAGCTTAAGAGAAATGCCAATAAGTCAAACCTCAATCGATGCCTATTGCAGGCTGTGAAGAAAGCAACAAAACCATGTAGAATGCTCCGTACAGCACGAAAGATCTGAAAAGAGAACGAAGTTCCGTGAGCAAAATAAACTTAATGTGATTCTGTAACAGGCTACAAATTACCAAGCATGACCCACCTGGGAGAAAAGGTCATTCCAGAGTGAACGCCACAATGAAACCTCATAAGTGGTTACTGTTGCCTCAGCATTAGAAGCAAATTGGACTAAGCTACTGATAGACAGCCATAGACCTCCAATTAATTCATATATGCAAGTACAGATAAACGCCACAAGACTACATATTCCGAGGACCAGCCTTATTGGGGCATAAAGTATCTCTGAGAGGAGCCAAAATATAGGGTAAATGATAGATGTAGCTGCAAATAATCAATAAAGCAAATTGTTAGTATGTTTCTAACGGACTTCAAAAACGCCACCAAATATAATCGAAGAGCTGCGTATCCAAAGAACTAGCAAACTTACCAATACTCCAGATAAGTGTTATGATGAACCACACAGGCTGAATTATTATTTCAACGAAGTTGTCCACTAGATTCCAAGAACCCTCAATCAGAACACATGCAAATGAACAGAAGCCTTCTACTACCTGTATAAACACACTCCAGACGGGAAGGAGGAGCTCTAACAATTCAACAAATGGTCCTGATAGTGGCTGTGTCAGAACTGAGAGAAATGATCTAGTGGTACGTGTAACCATCAGGACCCACTTAACAGCCTTCTCAAAATTGTGCAAAAATAACATTGTTCCTAAGTACTTAATCCTTGATACCATCTCCCATGTTTCTATCCAATCAAAAAGGGGTCCACACAACCGTGATGCGGTTGCCTTGAGAACAGGAACATTTTTGTACAAGTCATAAAATCCAATCAGAACGGTAACAAGTGAAATGAAAACATATAGAGCTCTTGCAAGAGGACACATCCATGGCCGGTAAAGATGGCAAAATACTGGATAAGACTGAAGGAAGAGTACCCAAGATGGAAGACCATATTCCAATAAAGTAAGCAATCGCAAATCAGACATAATTACCCCCTTCAGTTTAAATGGAAGGTCACAGTCATCAAACCGGAATAAAAGAAGAACATCCTTGTAGTGAGTAGCTTCAGTTGATTCCTCACTATCACTTGCATAAGAAGTCTCAGATTGCACTGGTGAGCCAGTGCTTCCACTATAAGCTCCTTCATTACACATATCAACCTCAACATCAGTGGACATAGAAGTTAGTTTTCTTCTCTTGTAAGGACCCTCCGGAGGTGGTGAGGGGGGATATATACTAAGATTATTACTAAGATAGCTTGGCGATTCGCCATTGCAAACGTTAACATTAATAACTCCTTCATCATCGTCTGATATGCTACCCTTTAGAAAATCCTCTGAAGCGTCATAAAATACTTCTCCTTCAGATTTCATTTAAACCAGAAATGTTTAAGTCAGAGAGGCCTTACAGCAAAATATCCTATTGTAACGGATGCAATCTTGACAAAGTCAAGTTGAGCTTACAATACAGCAAAACTTCACAACCAAGTTCTATTTCCATAAGCAAAAATATCACAAAATGTAATTTTTCCTAGTGTAGACAGTAGACACACATAAGAAGATGAAGATGAGGTTGAACAAAATCCTTCTCTTTTCCTAGAAAGCAGCACACTGTTGATGCTCTTTTCCAAGTTTAATGGTTATCTCCATATCATCGCTATCACCCATAAATTTAAAAGTACAAGTCATCTCTGACACCTAATAAACAAAATGACACCTCCTTGCCTCCTTTTCTTCCATAATGGTCCGACGGGGCATGGATTATTTTTATTAAAACGATGAAACCCTTACTCCCTAATAGCCCTCCCTATTACCATGAGATCTGAACTTGCTACCGCATGCAGCATGCAGGTGACCTCAGCCTTTCATCCTCTAGGCCAGTCCTTACTCGATTAAGGGCATAAATATTGAAAATCAGATGAAACACAACGGAGCAAGAGCTTAAGATTAGCAACAAGAACAAGTATATCTCCTCATCCACAATTTTCAGACCAAACTGTGGCACAAATTGGCTTAGGAGTTAGGACTAGACCCCCTGCCCCTAAGCGACTTCCTTTGCATGGCCTGTTAGACAAAATCACCTGACCTGTGCCAGCTCATCTCTTCCGAGCCTGAGCCAATTGACATTCCGCAGTAAGGAATTAAGTTATTCCCTACAAAGCGGAAACAATTTAATGAAGAAGCCTAGACGAAACAGAAAGTTTGAAATAAATCGGTAAAATGAATTAAGGAATATGCAGTCCCAGTTTACAGCTTACAACCTACTTCACTCCATTTTGAAAGCTTCTAGTCTCATGATAGCTTCAAGCCTCGAGACAATCCCCAATTATAAGCGTGAGAGGTCAGCAACGTGCCTTTTCACAATTTTTTAAGAATCAAAGAAAGAGCTATTTGGCACCGGAAACCATCACTGTTGCATCAAAACACCACCACCACACCCCCCCCCCCCACCAACCCCGAAGGGAATCGTTTTGGTTCCTAATGTCACAAATATTTCTACTCCTAGATATTTAACAAGTGCCCCAGGTAGCAGGATGTATCATGTCAGTATTACTTTTGCAGTTTAAATTACCAATAAAAAATAAAACGTGTTCATTGCGGACATTCGAATACAAGAAGATTCCCTAGCCCAAGTCATATTCAATAAAATCAAAGAATAATCACCATGTGGAGGAAGTTTCAAGGAGTCTAACATAAGCAGACAGTAAATATATGAAATGAACCAAACAGTGGAAGCAATATCCCAAGTTGTTTGATAAATCTACGTTCACGCTATCGAAACAGGGTTCATTTCAGCTAAAGATTTATGCCAAAATGCAGTAACAGGGAAGTAATAGCTTCTCATGGGCCGGGCTCCTACTAAACTGAAGCGCTATAACCAACAAGGGCAACAATGTGGATCAGCAGAACCACAAATAACACTAACATAAAGCAGCAATTCATTAATCGGGCAACTTAGCAAAAGGAAATAGTCCTCAGCAGAACCACAAATAACAATAACATAAAGCAGCAATTCATTAATCGGGCAACTTAGCTAAAGGAAATAGTCTTCTCGTAGATATTCGATTAGTTTGATAATAGATCACATGACAAGGTTGAGCAAACAACAAATGCAAAATCCTTCAGCACCGATCATAATGTATACAAATAACTATTGGGTCTCACTACAATGTTAGATTGGCTAAATGAGACATTTAATCTTAAATAGTTCCTCTAAAACTTCTTTTCCACCAATGCATGAAGCAGTATATTAGAAAATCTACTCGTAAACTGTAGCATCAAGGACATAAAAAACTCCAGTGAATAAAACATATGAGCCTTACACATTAACACTTTCAAGTACAAGTATGATGAAAATTCTTTACAAACATGTGCACATTCATCTTATAAACGCCTCTCCACTTCTAGAAAAGCAACACCAGCAATCACCTCTATATTTTACAAAGATAATGATGTTTTCCCCTTTAAATAAAAACACATAGCAGGAAATACCTATTGCAGAGTTGAAATGATCTTCCAAGAGAAAACGCTCACTCGGTGTCCCGGGAAACCACGAAGACATGCATCTAACTGCTTGTGTTATGCTATCAAATTCCCATCTTCTCATAAACTTTGTCTCTATAGCCAATGACGTATCAGTCTGTTTATATCATAAATGAAACTATTAGAAGCACTTACATTTTTTACTCAATGATCCCTGGAGCCAGAAATCAGAATTTTGGTAGATAGGGATCACAAAAGAACTTCTCAGAGGAACAATAAATTCAAAAATAAGACAAATATAAACCTGAAGTTCATTAAGGTAGTTAATCCCACGAACATCAGTCCAAGCCACTTCAAAGACAATAAAACCATACAAGGTCCTGTGCAATTTGCTATTCAAAATCAAGGAACTACTTAGTTTCTTTACAGGTAACAAGGCCCTCTTTTTAGATAATGTTGCAGCGTCAACCAAGGAGAACCATCTTTTAATCTTTTGAGACCTACTAATAGTCAATTTTGAACTAGCCTTCAACTGACTGGGGTCCCTTGTGTCCTTCCCCTTCTGCCCTCGAGTATTTGCAAAAGGGGACATCCTAGACTGAAATATGTTAAAAAAAAGTTAAACTTCTTCGAAGCTTCAACAATCACCATGACATAAAAACATAAGATCTTTGGAAGCGACAACCTTAGTGACCATCAACTGCCAGAAGTGTGCAGGCCGTGAAACAAGGTCTTGCAGCCATGGCCGATTGTCAACCAAGATGTATAGTTTCTTGCTTTCAGGGGCCAGGAAAAGGCTAAGATCTGACAGATAAGACTGTAAGTCCCTGCAAAACATGGTACCATTATCAAGCAAATAACAGGAATTCCATCGACAACATAATGCAGTTCATGCACTTTCTACAAGGACATCTGGTGTTGTTCCCTAATTAGATGACTGACTACAGCTTACATACGCAGCAAGAATAACTAGATTTCCATCTAGTGTCATCGAAGCTTAAATCATACTTAGTTTAGATAGGACACTGTGCCATTCTCTACAAGGCGGTTAACTAAAGACAAGGCTGGCAAACTGAATTTAGCTTTGTGCCTGCTTAACTAAATAAAAAACGAACATAAAGCAATTCTTAACTTGAATGGACAACTCCTGTCAATATGTCTCCGGTATCTTTAACAATGAGTCCAAGTCAATTCTTTGCGTAAACAAACTCAAGCACCAGTAATACATGAGAAACAATCTGGCGACCATGCACTCCGCCGTCCCAAAATGTTCAAATCTACTCTTGATCAAGAGTAAATTTGAAAAGTTTGGACATTCATTTTCGAATAATGCTAGGGGCACAAAAAAGTCACAAAAACTTGCTCACAAAATCCTAGGTGTAATATTTTATTGGTTTTTTTAATTAGAGTGTGGCGGGTCCATTATCGATGCAACCAATAAATTATCGCCACCTCATTTTGTGAGCATGATTTTGTGACCTTATTTTGTGCCCCTAGCATTGCTCTTCATTTTCGGACAGGGGGACTAACATACATCACAATTAAGCTTTCCTCTAAGCATCAACTAAATGATTATCTTAGATGAAAAAATAATACTCCCTCTGTTCCAAGTAAGTTGCAACATTTGCCATTTAGGGCATTTCATTTAAGTTGCAACAATCCAAAAATAAAAGCTTTTATTACTTTTATAATCCTCCACTCATTCTCTCTCTTCCTCCCAACCACTCATTATTCTCCACTCATTCTCTTTCCTTCCCCACTAATTCTCTCTCTTCCTCACTACCTTTCATTCTTAATATAATATTAGTATCCTTAATTTCCCAACTTCAAAATGAACGTTTTAACTTACTTGGAACGGAGGGAGTACTTCAGACTATAAAAGAGCATTTCAACATCGTGAACATTGATACTTCAATTGACAAAATTGTTAATCAAACCCGAGCTCCTTTCACTAGAAAAGCAAGAAAAGTCGCAACCTACTAGCAGATATAGAAATGTACACCTTATGCTAGTGTCAGTTCAATCTTATCAATCTACAAACAAATGACAGAAATTAATGTTCACAAATTGAGGGACTAAGCATATTAAATCTTCGTCCAGAACCGCAAGATAAAAATTGAGATAATACATCAGGTAGAATCGAAAGCAGTCTTACCCAATCTGCAAACTGGTCAAAGGGAAAAAACAGCGTCCGCGGTTGCCTTTCCCCATATAAAACACGCTCTAATCCCTGCTCAAAGCTCGAAACCACAACAATTTCACCACAAACTCAATACTTCACAACAAATCATCATAAATACGACCACTTAAGAAACAATCAGAAACGAAATCACATTCATAATAACAAAAATTCAATGTTCCATAAGCGTGCGGCTGCATTAATTAAAATTACCAATTAATCAATACCTGTGGCAGGAAATTGATCAAGAGAAAAAAGCCACGAGAAATGAGCAGCCGGTGAAGAAGAAGAAGAAGAAGAAGACGAAAGGACGGAACAATCACCGACGAACTTCATAAAATAAAGCGCCTCTCCGGAGACACGTTTGACGGCGGAGATCGAGAGCCGGCGAGGAGAGAGGAATTATCAACGGGCAACAACACGAGACGCGCGAATCAATACAAATTACAAAAGCTTCAATCAATCCAAACTGTCAGTTATATAAAGGCATCATCCAACCTATCTCTTTCTCTCTCTAAAACTATACAAAATTCTCTTCTCTCTCTCTGTAAGAAAACCAAATTTGAGAAATTTGGAAATTTGGTTAGGATGGAAAGGAATAGGTGGGGGGTTGTCGTCAACGACATGTAGAAGCAAAACTCAGATTAGAGGATAACCTCATTTAATTTGGGGGAGGGGGAGGGATGGGATGTAATTGTAAATTTATATTTTTGGGACGGAGACGTTCCCGCCAGCATCCTCCTTGACTTTTGTTTGGAGAGAGAGAGAAAGAGGGCCGATTTATGTGGGGAGGGAGGGAGAAAGGAGTGTGTGCTAGGGGTGTGAACGAGATGTACGAATGTTTTTCAATGATATGCTTATTTGCTAGATTGGGGGCGAGTGCTTTTACTTTTTTTTTTCTTTTCTTTTTTTTTTCCCGATATTCACGTCACAAGGAGACGAGGATCGAACCCTAGCGCTCATAAGGGTGAAGCTTGGCTTTACCACTTGGCCACTTTTTTGGGACTTACTATTTTCTCCCGCTCATTCTCTCTTCTACTATACTTTTATACTCACAACACTTACATCACTTCTACCAGTTCTTAATCACTTCGCAAAAATGAGGGTGGATATATACTCTGGTATGGATGGAGTAAATTTTTTATGATGTGTTAATAATAATTTAAAAAAAAAAAAAAAAACTTTATCCTCTTAAAATTCAAAAAAATACAAAGAACCACTATTCACTTCTCTTATCTTTTACCCATTTTAATTTTAAGAAAATTATTTTTTTACTAAATTTTGGAAAATTATATTATCAAATCACTAGACTTACTAATTTTACATTGAGTTTTCATTAAAAAAAAAAAAAAAAAGTTCTTAACTTCTTTGTTTGTGGCCCACATGTCATACTCACAACAATTACACACTAAGGCCTTGTTTGTTTTTTCATTCAGAGCCACTTAATGGGGTGAATGTCTGAATCGGTCAGACTTTAATGCATTAAGTCTGTTTGGTTTTTTTTCAGATTCAAATCTAAAAGCATCTGAATTGCCTCTTAATGTTCAGACCTAAAATGAAGTCTGATTTGCCTCTGAATTGATTTTTTTTTCAATTTATATTTTTTCTTAAACTCATAATTCTAAAGATATCCAACTAAAACACTATATAAACAACTATTCACGTCATTTTTCAACTTCATTCAATGTCGTAATCCTAAATTCAGATGTGTATTCAGACGAATAATCAAACAGTTTGAATAATTCAGAAATCAGCTTTCAGACGTTGCCTCTTATCAATTCAGATATGCATTCAGATTTCAGGACTTAACACTTAAAAAAAAAACGCCACCTAACTATTTCTTACGTCACTTTATTTCTCCTACGAAACTATCTAACATCATAACTCACTATATTTTTCTTAAATTTTGAATTTAAAAGTATTTTAAAGTTCAAATTAGGACGGATTGAGTATTTTGTACCAGAGGAGGAGGAGTTTATTGTAAAAGTGACATGCATACTTTGTGCAATATATCAATTTGACTAGCGTACTTTGGAAACATCAAATGTGGGTTGTGTACTTAATGTTTTAAAAATTTTGATACCACTTTTTTAACACCCGTTAAAAACATAACGGGACTTCCATAACTTCCGGCAATCTCCATAATTCCGGCGACCTCCATTTTTTCCGGCAATCTCAGACACACTCATAACACATAAAAATTTAAATGGCCCGTAGGAAACTAATTGAAATGATGGAAATCCTCCCCATTCATTTAATTTGAAATTCTAGTAGCATTCGGTAAATCCTATATCATAAAAGAGTGAGAGATTTTAATTTTGACAAGAAATCTTAAAGAGATTTCATGTATCCCAATCTAAAAAACCCATCAAATTCTAAAACATCATAAACGAATCAGATGCCAAACACCATGAGAAAAGATAAATTATATGGTTTCTTGACTATGGAGTAGTCAAAAAGCAATAGGAAAACTATTTCTCCATTCTAAAGATAGCTTAAAGTTAACACAAAGGCTAAAGAATCCGTATTTATTCTTTATAATGCAGTTCTAATACAAATTGGTGAATGGAATTTGGTACAGTTTCAATACAAATCTTGAGGATAAACCTTAGAATTGTTCATTTTTCTATGGAGATCAGCTCGAGAATGAAGGCGGAACTCATCAAACCAGTTTTTCTAGCGGTGGGAATCCCTCTAGCATTTTCTTTGGCTTCTCTCATTCTCGAGAAAATCAGTGCCAAAAAAAGTTCGTGTTTGAAAGCTTCGCCGCCTGATATTCATGTGAATGCCTTAAAAAGTAATTCCCTTGAAATTTCTGGAGATAGGAATTTCATTTTGGAAATACCCAAGTGGGAATTTCAGGGAGAGAAGAGATTTTGGGCTTAAGGAGTAAAGTCGAAGAGCTTCAAGAGAGAGAAATGATGATGGAGGCGAGGTTTCTTCGTTATCATGAATTAAAAGAGCAAGAATTTGTGTTTATGGAGATTGAAAACAATTTGTTGTTGGAGGTGGCCGGAATTTATGGAGATTGCCGGAAGTTATGGAAGTCCCGTTATGTTTTTAACGGGTGTTAAAAAAGTGGTATTAAAATTTTAAAAACAGTAAGTATGCAACCCACATTTGATGTTTCCAAAGTACGCGAGTCAAATTGATATATTACACAAAGTACGCATGTCACTTTTGCAAAAAACTCAAGGAGGAGTATAAAAAGGCATACCACCGAGACTTTGATCAATCATGACATCTCAACGGAATTGTTGGAAGATTGGGTCATTGATAACGATAGTAGTAGGGCCCCCATTGACTTGGATGTACATGCGGCGGGTATCATGGTGGGCCCATCTAGCATGAGGAATTGAGGATTCGCCAATAAGATAATAGGATAAGACAAATAACAAAATCCTGGCCGTATGTGCATGATTTGAGTTACACGTCATCATATCACTCAACAAGCATGGGTTGGTTGGGTTTGGTTTCGTTGTCAGAAAGCAGAAACATAGCATATGCATGTTCAAAACAATCTCATCATTTTTTATTTTCTCTACTTATTTATATTTCCCAAATGGGGGTAGACTGGGTGAAACACGGGTCGAACGGATACGGTTTCTAAAACTTATAACTTTAACATAACCGTGTTACACAGGTGGAACACGGTTATGGCGGGTAAAAGTCCACGGTTGTACGGCTCTGTCCCCTTTTTTTAAAAGAAAAAAAAATCTGTTAAATTGTTAGCAAGTTTCGTTAAACATCTAACGGAATTTGTTAGAAGTTAACTGTTTTTTTTCTTTCCTTTTTCCTTTTTTGATATCAATGAAATTTAACAAAATATGTTAGAATATGTTTAAAATGAATAAAAAGTAACAAAAAAATGTTAAAAATCTAACTTTTTAACAGATTATGTTAGAAAATTAACAAACTATGTTAGAAAACTAACAAAATATGTTACAAAACTAACATAATTTATACGGTTAGAACGGTTACGGTTATGGGTGGGGTTCCTAAAACCTATAACCGTAACCTAACTGCATTATTAACGGGTACGGTTAGAACGGTTAACGGGTTGTCCACGGGTACGGTTCCAATGGTTTAAATGCGGGTGCGGGTTGTCACTAGGGGTGAGCAAGAATATTTCAGAACCGGACCGGACCAAAGGAACCGGACCAGACCAGCTAAAATCGGACCAGACCAGTACATATGGTTTGGTTCCGGTTCCAAAATATTATAGAACCAGTATATTGGTTCGGTTCTGGTTCTTGGTAAAATTAATTCCGGTTAGAACCGGACCAGTTGTGTACATATGTTATGTATTGTTATTTTATATGTATATCTTATAGTAAATAAAATTATATACTTATTTTTGTATTATAATTTTTCAAAGATCCAATTGACTATTTGTAATTTTGTACCAAACCCAAAGTTTCAAACCGGTAAACTCTAAATCCCAGACTAGTAATGCTTATTCTCACTTTCCAACTTACATTTTTCATATTGTTTCTTTGTTCGTGAATGATGGCATTAGATTGACAACCAAGATGAACAATATATGTTTCTTTTTGTTTGTTAATCAATAGTTGTCTTATTAATACCATAGTGATTATATTTTGTGGATTGAGACCTTTAATCGTGTAAGTTGACAGTACTTCAATTTTTATTTGGGTTTAATCTTGATTTATAATTAATATTAAGTTCATATTGCGTTTGATCTTGTCAATGTTGTGAGTTAACAAACTTTGAAAACAAATAAATTTTAAATGATTAATAAATTGTAGAACCGGACGAGACCACACCAGTAGAACCAGAACCAGTGTATTGGTTCTCACAAGTATTGGTTCGGTTCCGGTTCTAATTTTTTATAGAACCGAAGTATTGGTTCCGGTTCTGGTTCTGCAATTTTTTGTCAAAATATGGACCAGACCGGACCATGATCACCCCTAATTGTCACGTGTACAGCTTCCAGTTGGCCATGTCTACGATTGTGTCGTTCAATAAAAAAAAATATGTAAAAGATAGAATAAGAATAAGTTAGCATTATTGGAATTAGATTTTGAAATTTAAAGAATTGTGTTTCATTTCATTTAAACTCCCTTTTGGCCTACTTCAAGACATTTAGTTATCGCTAACAAATAAAACATTTTTTAAAAGAAAATGAGTTTTTTATTAAATAAATGACTTAATTTATTAAAAAAATGTGCACTTCAAAAGAATTTTTTAGTGTTTAATAATGGTGCGCAGTTATATAATAATTGGTAATTCGTTTTAGAAAAGGGTTTGCTTCTAAGTTAAGGTTTGTTTTCTTTTTTGACGAATTTACCTACTTACATTATTAGAAATTTTGGCTCAGGGCCAATAAAGTGATGGTACAAATTCCTAACAAAATTAGCATTTCGGTGCGCATATTTAACTACGTTTCTATCTACTTTTATAATACTAAAGCTATTACATTTGGAAATGAAAAAGTTGATGTCTGTGATGATAGCTTCAAGTTGTAGTCTCGGCTTGATATTGCGTTGATGTAGTCCCGAGCTTGGGTTGAATCTGTCAGAATAATTATGTGATTGCAGAAAATTGATTGTTTGTTGGGGGTATTTAAGGAAAGCAGATCATACAATTTTGATCCAAAAAATGAAGAACTCTTTTGAAATCAATAATACTAAAATTCCACTGAGAGAGAGCATTATTTGGAGATGAGAGTTCAAATCAGGCCAATTTCACACTCTTCTCTCGCTCAGTCCCAAAATTTGTTATTTTCTATTATCCCAAAAAGTTTTTCACATTTCTACAGTTAGTTTTAAAAGTGCATAAATAAATCATGATTGGTGAAGCAAGTGTTTATATCCTTAAAAAGTTTGAATAGTCAATAGGAAGATCATTATGGGACGGAAGGAGTAGTAAACAAGCCACAAAGATCATTATGGGACGGAAGGAGTAATAAACAAGTCACACTATTATACATGTTAGTTATACAGATTTTTTCCTTTTACTACATACCATTTTGCTTCACTGGAGGCCAAGATAATCTGCGGTTGCTCAAGCTGTCGCCCTGAGTCGACTCACTAACATCACTGCCTCTTATAGCTAAATCATCAAAGCTTGATTCGTTTCTCCAAGGAGGTGGGGTCACGCAGTCAGAAGAAGAATTAGTCGCTGATCTTTGAGCAGTGGAGTCCTTTCCGGGTGTTTTTAATACAGAGGAAGAACCACCCATTCTCAAACTTTGGAGGGTTGCAAATGATTCTCTCATTGCTGACATTGCTTCAAAGAATCTGGTGCATGATGCTAAAGCAACTGGGATTGGTCGAAGCATCTCCTGTACGAAATTAACAAAACTAGGTAAAGATCACATGAGACGGAGGTCTCTCCGATTCAATGGATAATCCTGTAATTTAATGTTTTAATTTATACTATATCTCTAATCTAACTTCCTTTTTGTTAAATAAATTCATCATACTCCTTCCATCCCAAATTGATAGTCCCATTTGACTTTTTAAACATTTTAAGGTTAAGTAAGTTTTCATGTCAAAAAAAAAAGGTTAAGTAAGTTTTGGTAATTCAATGATTTTGAAGACCTAATTTCGGAAATGGGACCAACTTTCTGCGACAAACAAAAAGGGGATATGGGACTAACATTTTGGGACGGAGGGAGTATATAAGAGCATCTCATGCACACGCACTAAAAAAGGGCCTCTCTCCACACATAATGGAAGCTCCTACCAGAAAATCGTCCCAAAGTTTTACTCCCACCATCCAAAAATGATCTTCCCATTTGAATATTAAAACTTTTTAAGGATAAGAATACTTGTCTCACTAGGCATGTTGTGTTAATGCACATTTAAGCCCAAATTGTAGAAATGGGAAGAACTTTTTCGGAGTTCGGACAATGAAAAATGGTGAATGAGAAGATCATTTCAGGACAGAGAGAGTATTATGCATCCACACACAATTGGAAAGTGTCCCTTATCCAAAAATGGAATGCTTCTCATCCTTCATCCATTATATTGTCATATTTGGCTGACTGTATTTCTCGGGCTGCTTTCACTTAAGCAAGCCCCACGGTTTGGGTTGAGCTACCAACGTTTGTGGATAGCCAACTTCTCTACGTTTGTGTTTGCTGATAAAAGTTCTTCGTTCGTTTCAAAAAGAAAAACATGGACTTTTTTGAGTCGACAGGAGGGAGTATTGGTTTTGAATACTGAGAATAAAGAGATCAGTAAAAGACTTCAAGTTCCATAAACATACCCCCCATACTGAAGGTGGTTCCTTGAAGTTCTGAGTCCATTGGAAATCTTCAACCGACGCTGTTAGAGCACCGTAATCACTGGCAGCCTTCATTAACAATTCCGAAAATTGTTTCTGTAAAATCCCAGCCAAACACTTAGCAAGTATAATCAAGTGAAGTATAAACATTTAAAATAGTACTACCTCTGCCCCAAAATAAATGTCGCAGTTGACTTGTCAACGTTTTTGGCAAAAGTGCTTTACTTGTACGTTGGATGTCCAATGGTAAAATTACACTGAGGCTCTTTCCTCATTTGGAAATGTGGCCTTTATTTGGGACAGGCCAAATTTGAAAGTGTGACTTTTATTTTGGGACGGAGGGAGTAGTAGGTCAGGCAACCAGTAAACAGTCCCAGTAAACAGTCGTCTGCGAGTATTGATGCCTTTAATTTCATCTAATTCAGATATACGAATCATATATTCAAGTCCAAACATTAATGTTTATCTCTGTTCTTTTTCTAAAAGAACAAAATGTTATTACTGTTCTCAGCTAACACGATGAAAGTAAAATGAGATTTGTTTCCCTACAACCCAGATCATGGATTTCGGCCAAACTAAAATCAGATAACTAGGTAAAAGCTCTTCGAACATATGCGGATTTCCACTCCATGTATCTAAAGCATCAGGCAACTTTATGGAAACCAGTAACTACAAACAATTTTCCTATACATAAGGAGCAAGCACATGCACTCTGTTTGGATCTCAAAAGGCACAAAAAGAGAAATAATAAAGTTGATATGCATACAAGGGAATGATATATGGCACTTGACATTTACATGACAAGAAATGAGGTAGACATCACCCAAAAACAAGATGCTGAATACAATGCCAAAAGTTCGCTTATTTTCCTTTGTTTCTGTTTCTAGGAAAAGATTTGAGCAAAATGATAACGGGCACTACAGCAAGACATGAAAATGATCATTGACCTCCTAAGAGGGAAAAGGATGGTTAACATTTTACGTACCTAATGAGAGATTCCACTTTCAAGTTTTATAATGGAACTAAAAGTAAGTGGTAGACAATCACTTATTCACTTTCCTTTTTACATCCCATTATCTATCTCTCTTTTCCAACACTTTCCAAGCGCCAGAAAATGCAAATCTACAACGCAAAATGAAGGTTAAGCTTTCACGATTGCTGACCTGATATTCAGCTTCCACTGGGATGCAGTCTAATGAGTATGGCTGCTGAAGACGAGCTATGATGCGATCCTACAAATAATATATATCAAGAAGAATCGAGTATTATCCAAACAGCTAAAGCATTATCGAGACCTGTAAATGCTTCAATGAGAATTTGGCTCAGAATCTAAAGCGGGGTCATCACTTCATTTGCAAAATGAAACCAGACTCCACTTTCTTACATGCTTCTAATTAAGTTGAACTTGCAATTAAAAAAAAATTAAAAAAAATGTTAAAGAGGCCTGCTTCAAGTGCCACTCTATATAACCACGCCGTATCATCAGGTTGCTTGTTACTACGATTGAAAGGTTCAATCACAGGCCATGAAAAGTTGATTAGGACTGATACGAGTTCCAACTTCACCAATCCTTCACATTTTGCACTCAACCAAAGCAACATGGTTTTATTGGACATTTTAACATTTCTCAGAGTCCCGAATCACGAGTTTAGTATAGTTGCTGATATGATTGATTTAATTTGTAGTGGGTTGCTTAAGATGCCAGCATAATTGTCATAATTACAGGGTTGGAACTCGTAATTATTAAAATGCAAACACAATCGTCATAATTTCAAGGCAGAAACTGAAATCCGGAGTAAATAATTGCTATTGTTGGTGATATCACTGATTCCATTAAGAGTTGATGCTTAAGATACCACCACAATGTCATAATTACAGTGTTGCAAGTTATCCTTATGTTCTAAACCTGCAAGTGCCATTGCAAACACTGGCTTATCTACTGATTTAAGAAGTGGAGAACATCTATAAGGTATGGAGACCCATGAGCATGGAGACATGTACTTGTTGGAGATGAAGCACACTAGGACAGCATAACAATGCTTGGATACCTAATTGAGAGCAGAAGCAGAAATATTACGACTTACGAGGCCTACATCTACATTTGAAGACCAACATATTATTAGTAACATGGCCCCTAAATCTACATACTAAAATCCTACAGGGAAAACAAGATTGCAAATGACTAGGTCTTGAAGTTCCACCCTTCAAATTTAAGGTTTCACCAATATTGTAGATTTTTTTTGCAAAGAATGGTGAAGTTACCTTATTCTGGATAACATCTTTCAATATAGTAGTGATCCTTGCTAGAGTCTCAATTTTCTTTTCCATCTCACTCACATGTGTCAAGTGGGCAACATTCTTATCCTCCTGAAAATATCACACATTCATAAGATAAACAGTTTGGCATTTTCACAAACGAGATATTCAACAGATTCAATCATGAGCAATGGTGTCAGGACCATGAGATGAAATATAGCTACAGACTACAGTAGGGTTCTTATAATAACAACAGAGAAAAAACATGGTATCAGGACTATGAGATGAACTATCTATAATACTACTCCCATTGTCCCAAAATGATCTTCCTGCTTTTTTTGCCGTTACTGCGAATGAACTTTGAGCCATAATTTTAGGTTTATTTAATTATCCTAATGAAAATCTAAAACTTGTTATTGATACACCATCGTTAATATTGTCAATAACAAGTTTTAGATTTTCATTAGACTGATTAAATTAATGTTCAAAGTTCATTCGTAGTAACATCAAAAAAAGTAGGAAGATCATTTTGGGATAAATAACAAGCTAATGAATTTGATCCAAGTATGCACAAAGCAATAGAATAGAACCAAAGTTAGAGAATGTCACCTTTCTACCTTGAAGCTCCACCTGCAGATCTGCAATTTTTCTTTGTACTGATGTAAGTTCTCTCAGAACTCTTATCAAATCATCACTCTTCTCGCCAGTGCCATTGGATAAGTTCTGCAACTCTTCCTAAATATGAGATGATATAATGGGCATAATCAAGAATTAGTACATTTCATGAATTGTTATATTTAAAACCAAACCAACAGGAAATACCACACAATAACTACACACCAGGACGTATCCATCATTTGATTCAGAATTTTACAAATTCATAGTAAAATTAAGTTAGAAGATAATCCATTTTACATTGTTGACCAAAAAACGAAAAAGAAGTCTGAGCTAGTAAAACTAGAGACTGTTTGCATTAGAATAGGGTACCGAAAAGCTCGATGCTCGCTGAACACTTATCCTTACTTCCCAAAATCATATGTAGCATTTCAATCACTAAAATTTAAAACTGGAATATAAAATTCCCCCCAAAAAAAATGTATTTATTCCATCATAATCATGCTAATTACTCCATTTTAGAAGGAAAAACAATCAGCATTACAGCCTCAGCTAACAGTAAGTATAGAAACAAACGAAAATCTAATTACTTTCAGGAAAATTTATAGTACAGAAATGTACATCAGAAATGAGGGCTAGAGGTGAAGCAAGTAGTCTGATGAATAATGCATCTAGAATTGATGATAACTACATTAAAATCATGAAATTTATGATAAAGATAATCTAGAGCGAGAGAGAGAGGGGGGTTAAGGTTTGTGTGTGTGGAACCTGGGATGGGGGAGGGGGAACGGAGAAACCGAGATCGGCGGCGAGGGAGAGAGCATCGGACATGCCACCCAGTCGTCTAATGGGCTTTTTGCCTACCCATGTATTGTCGTTTCCCATCGACATTTCAATTCCTCCACCACCAACCGCCGGTAAACACCGCGCAGAATTCAGATCCGATATTTTTCAGTGTACTGTATGTACTGATTACTGTGATCAGATTTCTGCATCCGCCTCTTGCCTCCTGGGTTTTGGACGGCCTTTTGAATTTTTCAAATTGAAAAAAAAAAAAAAAAAAAAAACAAACAAAAAGGGGAAATGACAAGGTCAAAAGTGTAGGGGGCTGTGTCCAAATCGGGGGTTTGATATTTCTATTTTGTCAATTTAGGCTTGAGAGAGTCCTTAAAAAAGAGTGTCCATTTTTTTAAAATATTTATCCCAAAATGAGTGTTTTTTTGTAACATAACTTTGTCCTTAAATATTTTTTTTCGAATTTTTTTTCACCGGTCTTTATACGTGCAAAACTAAATGTTTGGAAATGAGATTACAAGATTATACTCTCTCCGTCTAATTTGAAGCTTCACCATTTTGGTGAGGGCACACTAATTAAGAAAAATAATGTGTGTAAGAAGGTGATGCAAACCGGGAATATCATTAATAATAACTATTATAATTATATTTGTATTTTATTATTAGTTAGGTTGTAATTAGCATTTTAATTATTATTTTCATCATTATTTTTAGTAGGATAATTTTAGAGGTTTCTAGCATAGATTTTGAGGAAATTTTATAGTTTTTAAGTCCTATTAGGTTACTATATATGTTAGGAGTAATTTTAGAAGGTTTTAACTTCTTTTTCAAGTTTTATGGGCACTATAAAATAGGTCTCATATTGTAATCCGAATTAGAGAGTTGATATTGATTACTATTTCCTTGAAGCTTTTTAGCTTGTTGAAGGTGGATTCCTTCGTTTATTCAAGAATCTCACCATCTTGGTGTTTTTCTTGCCAAACTCTAATTCGTGGATTCGAATTGAGTCAATTAATTCGTTGATTCGATTAATTGTTATCTGGTTACTTTTTATTTTATTTTCCGTTGCAACTCTTTACATCAGTTGGAATAACAATAAAATAAAAGGATAGCAATTAACCGAATCAACGAATTAATTGACCCAATTCGAATCCACAAATTAGGGTTTGGCAAGAAAAACACCAAGATGATGAGATTCTTGAATAAACGGAGGAATCCACATTCACGAAGGAATCCACCTTCAACAAGCTAAAAAGCTTCAAGGAATTAACCTCACAATTGCAAAGCAACCAATTAAATAATCAATATCAACTCTCTAATTCGGATTACAATATGAGGCCTGTTTTATAGTGCAAGAAAAACACCAAGATGATGAGATTCTTGAATAAACGGATGAATCCACATTCACGAAGGAATCCACCTTCAACAAGCTAAAAAACTTCAAGGAATTAACCTCACAATTGCAAAGCAATCAATTAAATAATCAATATCAACTCTCTAATTCGGATTACAATATGAGGCATATTTTATAGTGCCCATAAAACTTGAAAAAGAAGTTAAAACCTTCTAAAATTACTCCTAACCTATATATTAACCTAATAGGACTTAAAAACTATAAAATCTCCTCAAAATCTATCTTAGAAACCTCTAAATTATCCTACTAAAAATAATGACGAAAATAATAATTAAAATGCTAATTACAACCTAACTAATAATAAAATACAAATATAATTATAATAGTTATTATAATGATATTCCCGGTTTGCATCATTCACCCCCTCTTCAAAAGAACTCGTCCACGAGTTCATTCTGGAAATTTGAAGTCGACCATCCCACTTGAATAAATATGTAGAATAAACACGGGCTTTTCCAAGGTTCAATAAATCGGGGACGTCGCGATGCAGTGGCCAAAACACTCCTGGTCCGGGCGGGTGTTTTACTGGGTGCGGACGGATCTTACAATCTGGACCAATCGGGCACAACTTTGGTCAGGCTGGGCACGGTCGTGCTAAACAGTTCGACTTCTGCCTTTTTGTCGCCCAAATCGTGCACGGTCGAGGCTTGTTTTTGGCACGGCCGAGCTTTTATAGATCCGATCGGATCTTGAACACTGTCCGGGCGGATTTGCGTGAAGAAACCCACTGCTTCTTCCTTCGTTGCTTGGAAACCGCCAATCACAAGTTATGTTTTTCTCCCTGTTTTTCGTTGAAACTGACTATCATGATTTGTGGTTCCTCTGTCTTCGCGTTGAAGGTTTCATTCACACCATCTTCACCCACCGCCACTTCAGAAAGTGGCTCCGCAGATGTCGTTTCTGCATTCTTCCCCAGATTGCCAATACCTTCCTGCAAAGCGCGAAAAGCCTCTGTCAACAACTGATTCAGTTCAACCCGTTCTGCGTTGTGCCGCTCCTTGCGTGCGGCCTGTTCGGTTTCACGTTGTTCTTCGCGTGCTGTCCGTTCGGCCTCGCGTTGTTCCTTGCGTTCAACACGATCTGCCTCGCGTTGCTCCAAAGCCTGTTGAAATCGATCTAGCACCGCCGTCAATTCCCCAAGATTCGCCTGGTGTGCGTTGTTAACTTCTCGATCGTTGGTCATCTTCTGCCTTGGATCGACCTTTTTCTGATACCAACTGATGTAAAGAGAGTTGTAGCAGCGGAATAACAATAAAATAAAAGGATAGCAATTAACCGAATCAACTAATTAATTGACCAAATTCGAATCCACAAATTAGGGTTTGGCAAGAAAACACCAAGATGATGAGATTCTTGAATAAACAAAGGAATCCACCTTCAACAAGCTAAAAAGCTTCAAAGAATGACAAAGTCTTTTATACAACGGCCGCACACCGTGCGGCAAGGTGTGCGGCTCCGCTACTTCTCCGCCAGTACTGCTAGCTACAACCGACGGCCAGATCCATCCCTCCCCTCTTCCCAGATCGTGCCACGTGTCCCCCTATAAAAAAAACTCCAATAACTTTAAAATGCTATATCTTGAGATTTATAACTCAGGAAAAAAATTTAAAAATATCGTTGTGCTCGTCTCGATGAGACAAATAAAACTACATAGGTCATGATATGGTTTGATTTTTTTTAAAAAAAATATATAATTTTTTACACATAAAAAGTTTGAGCTGCTCCTTCAGCTAAGATGTAACACTCTGTTCTGATAAAAGTAACAAATTCATCTTCAAAATGTAACACGAAAACTGTTAAATGTAACAACAGTTTTTTACAACAAAAAAAAAATGGGTTTGCATTCCAATTGTTACTTTCTCAATAAAATATTGTTACATTTAAGAATATAAACTGTTACAATTGAGAAAAAAAATGTTACATTCATTTTTTATAAAATGTAACATTAGTTTTAGTTGTCAATCATATGTTAATTTTGGGTGAAAAAAAGTGTTACATTTGAAAAAAATGAGTGCTACATTCCTTTATAGAAAGTGTTACACTAATTTAGTTGTCAATCTTTAATTTATTGAAGCAAAATTGTGGTACATTTTTGGAAAAAAAAAAGTGTTACATTTGAAGAAAAAAAGTGTTACATTTCGTTATAAGAAGTGTTATTTTTGTTGAGAGGAAAAAAAAATTGGGATTGCAAAAATAAAAAAAAATGGCGGCTCAGCTCCTGGCGCCGTCGCACGCCGTGCGGCGGCCGCACAGGAGAGTCGCTCTCAAAGAATTAACCTCACAATTGCAAAGTAATCAATTAAATAATCAATATCAACTCTCTAATTCGGATTACAATATGAGGCCTATTTTATAGTGCCCATAAAACTTGAAAAAAAAGTTAAAACCTTCTAAGATTACTCTTAACCTATATAGTAACCTAATAGGACTTAAAAACTGTAAAATCTCCTCAAAATCTATCCTAGAAACCTCTAAAATTATCCTACTAAAAATAATAACGAAAATAATAATTAAAATGCTAATTACAACCTAACTAATAATAAAATACAAATATAACTATAATAGTTATTATAATGATATTCCCGGTTTGCATCAGAAGGGTTGTGAGAAAGAAAAAGTTAATGGGTATTACAAGTGGGGCCTACAATTTAAATGTGTGAGGGAAAAAAGTTAGTGAATATGATAATTATGACCCACAATTTAAGTATGTGAGAGGAAGTAGTGAGTGGCTTTGACAAGTGGAGCCCACATTTTTTACCATTTTACGAAAGGATGAAGCATTTAACGGAACACCCATTTAGGTAAAAAGTGAAGCTTCAAATGGGACGGAGAGAGTATATGAATCTTTGCCACCAAATTGTACAAATAGTTGAGATTTTCAGATGTCCCTTAAAATGAAATTTAGACACTCATTTAGGGACAGAGGTAGTAATAACGTTAATTGTTAGTCAATTAAGGGGGTTTTAAAGGAATTGTGGTAAATTTGTCATTTTACAAACCAAAGTTTAGAGGAATATTTTCAATTTAGGGTCTAAAGTCTAAAGGCAATCAAGATTCAACTTAACGAATTTTTTTAACAAGTTTGTTAGAATAAAATTTAAAGAAAAAATAGTAAAAATTAACGAACTGGTTTAGTACTTTTAGACAGTATTCTAAAAGACATCCGTCTAGGCCGCCTAGGCGCTAGGCGTTCATGAAACGCCTAAGTCTCGCCTAAGATATTATAACTATTTCTGAATTCTCGGCCCCGCCTAAGTCCGTTTAGACTCCGCCTAGATGCTAGACCCTGCTGCGGCCTCTAGCGACCGCCTAACCTAGCGCTTTTTAGAACCTCATTTCATTTTAGACACTAAATTTATAAAACTGAAACGAAAGATATTAAGGTCCATAATCCGATTTGACACAAATATTGTCATTTGTCCAAGTGGAAATAATATTGAGCTTAGACACTTGAATCCATAGCCCCACCCCCACCGCATACGGAAGGCCGAAAATGTTGATGCTCTGACACTCGAGGCTCGGATTAGAAACCGATCTATTGTCAAGTCTAGCCCTTGTCAACCCTAGTCTTGACAGATTAAAATCCAATTCAAAACTTTTATTTATGGGAGTATTCTCCCGCCTCATTCAAATTTATTAAATAAACAATTGCACTATAGTTTTTCAAGTTTATCAAATAAACATCCTATACTACTCCCTCCGTCCCACGCGAATTAGGCCAAATTTCCATTTTAGGTGTCCCATTCGAATAAGGACAACCCAAAAATAGAAATTATTTATCTAATGGAACTCACATTCACACTCACAACAAATTTCCACTCATCACTCTCTACCCCACTTTCTCTCTCATACTTCACTTTTCATACTCACAACAATAGCAAGAACATGAAAATCTGTAAATTATTAAAATAATATCAAAAGATTTATAGGCTAAGATTAAAATTTGAATTATCTAGACTTTTAAAATTTAAGATACGCTCATTAGGATTAATATGAAACTACTCCCTCCGTCCCCGAGTAAGAGTCCTACCCCTCATTTGCATGCTTATTAATAAATATTGGAAGTGATGTAAATGTTGTGAGTGTAAAAGTAAAGTACTCCCTCCGCCCAGAGTAAGAGTCTTACTTTCCATTTTGGTACGTCCCAGAGTAAGAGTCTTATTCCTAAAATGGCAAAGAATCTTTACAATTCACCCCACTCATTCTCTCTCATATTTTACTTTTATACTCACAACACCAATCAATTCACTATTCTCTCCCACTCATTCCCTCTCCTACTTTGCTTTTACACTCACAACACTTACATCACTTTCAATATTTATTAATAAGCGTGCAAATGAAGGGTAAGACTTTTACTCCGGGACGGAGGTAGTAGGAGAGAGAATGAGTGGGAGAGAATAGTGAATTGATTGGTGTTGTGAGTATAAAATTGAAATAGGAGAGAGAATGAGTGGGGTAGATAGTAAAGATTCTTTGCCATTTTAGGAATAAGACTCTTACTCTGGGACGGAGTAAGTATGTTTTTTTTTATAGATATTTACGTTAGAAATTCTATGTCACAACATACAATTAGTTTACAACTAGGTGTTTTGGTCTTTGTTGTTAGGCCATGTCCAACAAGGGGTTGATGGAGGGGGTTGAATGGGATTAAACTAGTTGACATGGTGCAATAAGGTAGTTGAGAAGGGGGGGTTGAAGGGGAAGGGTTGAAGGTTGTCAACCGGGTTGAGAGAAATTTGGGTGGGGCCCGCCTGGACACGCGTCGGCCAGCCGTTGGTGCCGACATGGCGAGTGCGCCTCACCGCCGACAGAGGCGCGTGAGGGCAGCGTCCATCAGCTTTTTTTTTTGTTTTTCTCCTTTTGCCAAGTGTCAGCCTACGATTGGTCCTCCGGATTTTTAGATTTGATTTTCAACCCAAATTTTCGAGCTCAATTATTTTACAGCAATTTTTTTTTTTTTTCGCAAAAAATCTGGATATTTTTTTTCTCTATAAATTGATATAAGTTTCATTTTATTTGTACACCAAAAAAAAAACTCTTTTTTTCTCTCAAAAAAATCTTAATTATCCTTCTTTAACCCCTTATTTTTTAAAATATTCATCATCTTTTTAGTGAAATGGATCCCAATAATCCTTATTTCAACACTCAAAATTCGAGTAATTTTCCACCAAATTACTACAATCCTAATGATTTTCAATCGCCAAATCAATTTTCTAACCAACCACCTCTTCAAAATGTCCCACAATTTTATTATCAACCAAATGCCATGCCTTCAGCTGTACCCACCTGGAATCCATATTATGGTATGCAATTTCAACGACCTCCACCATCACCACTACCCTCTCAAGAATCAGAATATCCCGAATATTCAACACAAATGGTTATGGGTAGCAATAGCGGTGCTGATGAAGTTACTCCAACTCCAGATGCAGGAGGTTCAACCACTAGTCGGAGAAAAATTGTCAAATGGAGCACGAAGGACAATATAGTGCTAATCAGTGGGTGGATTAAGTTTGGAACCGACAGTGTAGTCAGAAAAAATCAGAAGAGTGAAGCGTTTTGGGGTAAGATTGTTGAATATTGTAACGAACATTGTGAATTTAACCCTCCCCGTGACGTAGTTTCATGCAAAAATCGTTTCAATTATATAAACGCCAAATTGGGCAAATGTGTAGGTGCATACGATAACGCTAAGCGTATGCAACAAAGCGGGTGGTCGGAGAATGATATTTTGAAAAAAGCTCACGAATTATATAAAAGTGCTAACAATAGCACTTTTAATTTGATGGACGAGTGGATAGCTACCCGAGATCAACCACGCTACGCAAGTCAGGTTGGAGGAAATACTGGATCTGATAGCAGTGGATCTAAGAGAGTACGAGAAGGTGATGTAGGTGATTCAAGCTCGGTTGGATCAATTCCTCGTCCTATGGGAAGAGAGGCAGCTAAGAAAAAGGCGGGGAAGAAAAAAGTGGGGTTGTCACCGGTAAAGGAACAAGAGTGGTCAGAATTCAAACAATTCAAAGAGAAAGAATTGGAACGAATGGACAACTTAGTCTCAGAACAAGAGAAGGCAAACAATATTGCCCTTAACAAGACTCGGGCTAAAATAGGAAAATGTGGATGCAGTTGAGTCAAATGGAGTCTCGCGATCATCATCAACAGCAGCTTTTTGAAATGTTGACTGAAGAGCTGTTTGGCAATTAATGTTTGTTTTCTAGCTTTATGTCAATTTTCTGCACTGATGTACTACTTTCAAGATTCTCAGTATGTAACTTTACCTTTTAATTAAATCTATGTAATTCTATTATTGGAGTCCGTCAATTAACTCAATTGAATTGAAGCTTCAAATCCGTCAACCACGACCACTCATTTGTTATCCTTTAACTAACTCAATTCAATAGAAGCTTCAAATCCGTCAACCACGACCACTCATTTGTTATCCTTTAACTAACTCAATTCAATAGAAGCTTCAAATCCGTCAACCTCAGCCACTCATTTTCTTATAAATAACACTCTCTTCTTTCATTATTCCTACACCAAACACAATCTTCTTTCCTTCTTCCTACATCAAACACACTCTCCTTTTTGAGAATTCCTCCTACATCAATGGATCCATCTGGATTTCTTCCTTTTGATGTCGAAGCCTATAAAAGGCAACTTGAAATTGAGGAGAGTTTTATCATAAATGAGTTTTTTGATGATAAACCTCCGAAAAAAACTCGAAAAATTTGAAAAGAGATCACGCTTTGCACAATAAGAGCCTGATTGATGACTACTTTTCCGAAAATGCTATGTATAAATATTATTTCGACGCCGATATCGGATGCAGAAACATGTATTCCTCCGCATCGTCGAGGATCTTTCAAGCCATGGCATGTACTTCACACAAGGATCCGATTGTTTCGGCAGATAAGGCCTATCTCCATTAGCAAAATGTACCACAGCCATGCGATTGTTAGCATATGGTATGTCCGCTGATTCTATTGATGAATACATTAAAATAGGGAAAACTACAGCGTTTGAGGCATTACGGAGATTCTGCAAGGGGGTCATTCAATTGTACGAGCGTCAGTACTTGAGAGCCCCAAACGAAGCTGACCTGCAAAGAATTCTTGAGGCTAGTGAGAAGCGGGGGTTCCCAGGGATGATCGGGAGTATTGATTGCATGCACTGGGAGTGGAAAAATTGTCCTACTGGTTGGGAATGTCAATTTACTAGAGGTGATAAGGGAACCACTACGGTTATTCTTGAATCCGTTGCCAGTCATGATTTATGGATATGGCATGCCTTTTTTGGATGTCCGGGAACATTAAACGATATAAATGTTCTGGACCGATCACCAGTTTTCGATGATCTTAAAGCAGGAAATACTCCACGAGTCAATTTCTTTGTGAATGAACGTCATTATAATATGACATATTATCTTGCTGACGGTATCTACCCCTCTTATCCGACATTCGTCAAATCCGTTAAACTTCCTCAAAGTGAAGAAGACAAGTTATTTGCAAAATACCAGGAGGCATATCGGAAGGATATAGAACGGGCATTTGGAGTGTTCCAAGCTCGATTTAAAATCATTCGAGAACCAGCTCGAATGTGGCAGATAGAGGACTTGGCTATGATCATGAGAGCATGTATCATATTACATAATATGATCGTTGAGGATGAACGTGGTACGTATTCTCAAAATTGGCTTGACTATCAGGATCAGCCCGAGGCAAGTGGGTCTAGTACACAACAACCATTCTCAACTGAGGTATTACCAGCGTTTGAAAATCATGTACGTACTAGATCGGATTTGCGTGATCAAATGGCTCATAAACAATTGCAGAACGATCTAGTCAAACACATATGGGCAAAGTTCGGAAATCAATGATTTTTAAATTTTATTGTACTGTGAGTCGAGTCTATGTATCGTATGTTTTTTTGTTTTTCATCATTTGTGGAACGAGCTAAGTTTATTGTAACTTTTCTTATTTTATTAAAATTAATATATTCTCGTATTTATTTAATTGCTTCGAAAAAAATTAATTAAGTTTGAATTAAAAAAAATCTCGAATTTATAAATAAAAATATTAATAATTTATTTTTTAATAATAAATTATTAATATCAATATTTATTTTTTATTATAAAAATAAAATATTGTAAATAAAATAAAAAGTGGTGTGTTGGGATTGGAGTCAAAACCAAGGTGAAGGTCAAAACCGCGGAGGAGAGGAGTCGAAACCGGAACCGAGCGGACGCCTGGTAAGGACCAGGCGGACGCCTATAAAGACAAAAAGTTTGGCCGGCAGAAAATCTAATCCAGGCGGGCGCTTGGTCAGGGGCAGGCGGGCGCCTGGTGTGGCGGACTGCAGGAAATCTGGCGTGGAGTGGGAGTAAGGGAATTGGTTTCCTTTTCTTATCCAGTTTCCTAAAAGCTATAATACTTGGAGGAGAAGTATTATACTCCTTCTGTCTCAAGGACTCCGGGTAAATTAGGTTTTGATCAGGAATATGTTTTGTATCCCTAAAATATATTGTGACTACCACCATAATAATCGTACCCAAAAGGAGAGAGTTAGGATATCAAGAGAGAGCACAAAATAGTGTGTAGGAGGGGGCCGGGGGCCTAGGAGAGCCATGGGGGGCGATCCTACAACCCGGCCATATTCATATTGTTTGTGTGTTCTTGGGGAGAGATAATAATATGTAGGATAGGGTTGTTCATGGAGAGTTACTATGCTAGATCTGTGTGAATGCATATGTAAATTGTAACAATCAAACATATTATTATAGTGATATCCTGGCTTGGGGCCTCCGGATGTAGCCACGTGGTGGTGGTGAACCGGGTTAACAAATTATGGTATTCCTGTTCTTTCATATCATTCATGTGTTGATTATTTTTCTCCATATTGATGACTGCTAGTATGGGCTAGTGGATGCTGTGATCCCCGCAATTCCCAACAACTGGTATCAGAGCTTTGATTCGAGATCTAGGGGAGATCCAAGGTGAAGAAAAGCGACAACAGATTTTCGTGCAGCGCACGTGCAGAATTCGTGCAATCCACGTGCAGGCTTGGTGGAGCGCACGTGCAGATTTCGTGTAGTGCAGATTCTTCGTGTGGAAGATGTGCAGGGATCTGAGACCTTCTAGGGTTTATGGTTGAAGCAAGACACGTGCCAAATAGGTCAACGATCGTGCGGAAGATCAGAAAGTCCGAAAAGTTCGTTTGTTTCTTATGAGATCTGCAGAAATTCGAGGTGGAATTTGGAGATGCAGAGATCGGATCTGGAGGTGTTTAAGGGATTTTGGGGCAGTCAAGGTGGTTGGAGAAAATATGAAAGAAAGGAGATTGCATCAGGCACTTGCATAAGCAACCGACGATGCAAAGGTGAGTGGTATAAGCCGGTTGGACCACGTGAGAAGAGGAGGACTTCTCGCAAACGACGGATAGGGGTAAGGAGGATGTTGTACTCTACCGAAAACATCAACTTCGTTCCGGGTGGGAGCAAGAGGCTTGGATACCGGCCTATTGGTGTAAAACGGAGAGACATCAATGAACGGTGTTTTAGGGGGAGAGTGACTCGAAAGTTGCAACGCGGTGGGAGTCAAAAGGCCCTAACAGAGAGCGAGAAAAGACCACAAGAAGTCAATGCAAGAATCAAGGTGTGTCCGAGTTTCATGGGGAGCATTGCAAGGGGAGTCGATCTAGGAGGAGAAGGCGAAGTTAGTCTTGCAAAGAAATCAAGGTAGAATTGATTTGGGGAGGCAAGAAGAATCTAACACGGAGAGGTTGAAGCGTCGCTTGGTTTCAATGGTGGTGTAAAATATTTGGTGAATCATTCTCTGGTGGGAGTATGATAGGAGCATGTCACAATGGTGGTTTATGTCTCCAAGTGGGAGATTGTTGGTATTGGAGTCAAAACCAAGGTGAAGGTCAAAACCGCGGAGGAGAGGAGTCGAAACCGGAACCGAGCGGACGCCTGGTAAGGACCAGGCGGACGCCTATAAAGACAGAAAGTTTGGCCGGCATAAAATCTAATCCAGGCGGGCGCTTGGTCAGGGGCAGGCGGGCGCCTGGTGTGGCGGACTGCAGGAAATCTGGCGTGGAGTGGGAGTAAAGGAATTGGTTTCCTTTTCTCATTCAGTTTCCTAAAAGCTATAATACTTGGAGGAGAAGTATTATACTCCTTCTGTCTCAAGGACTCCGGGTAAATTAGGTTTTGATCAGGAATAGGTTTTGTATCCCTATAAATATATTGTGACTACCACCATAATAATCGTACCCAAAAGGAGAGAGTTAGGATATCAAGAAAGAGCACAAAATATTGTGTAGGAGGGGGCCGGGGGCCTAGGAGAGCCATGGGGGGCGATCCTACAACCCGGCCATATTCATATTGTTTGTGTGTTCTTGGGGAGAGATAATAATACGTAGGAGAGGGTTGTTAATGGAGAGTTACTATGCTAGATCTGTGTGAGTGCATATGTAAATTGTAACAATCAAACATATTATTATAGTGATATCCTGGCTTGGGGCCTCCGGATGTAGCCACGTGGTGGTGGTGAACCGGGTTAACAAATTATGGTATTCCTGTTCTTTCATATCATTCATGTGTTGATTATTTTTCTCCATATTGATGACTGCTAGTATGGGCTAGTGGATGCGGTGATCCCCCCAATTCCCCAACATGGTGGGGTATAGAATGATGAGTTGGGAGGAGTTGAATTTTAAACTAAACTAGCTTATTGTGGGGGGTGTAGTTGAGAGGGTAGTTGAATGATTAAGTGGATGGATAGAGAAGATGAGGTGTCGTGATATTAAGCTAGTTGAATGGTTTTAGAGGGTCGAGTTATTGAACATGGTCTTACAGTGACTGACACGCTAAAATAACAATACTATCCGATAGCTATAATGACATCTATTCATTACGTCTAGCGTCATCAACGATGCACAGTAATAACATTAATTAATATTGGTTACCAGCGACCTCTATTCATCTATCATCAAATCACTCCTACATAATTATATATATGTATGATTTTTTTTGCTCATGTAAATAAATAAAATGCTTTTTTTTTTTGTGTATGTGTATGCAACTTTCTTTTATTTAGTTAAAATTAATTACTTTGACCCCCCTCATTTCATATCATGGATAAGTTCTGAGTCATGGTATCAATGATATATAATGATATATGTTCGAAATTGTGATTGAATCAGAACAATTTTAAGAAGTACAATTTTGCGGGTAGGCGGGCTAGTCATGTGGCTGCAATGTAGTTACATGCGCATGCATAGTTAGGCACATGTCAATCTGAGAGCATGGATCTATGAACGGGTCAATCGTCCTAGTGATGCGCCTGCAGAGTAAGGTCATACGGCCAACCTGTGCAGTCGCATGCACCGAGGGAAACGTTCGATCTGTCCATTTCGATAAGGGTTTCTTGGTTTCTAAGGACTATGGTTAGCTAGTATAAATTCTAACTCCTCTAGCAGTTGTATTATATCGATATCGAGATAATTATGATACACGGAGATTGAGATTAATTAATAGATTAAAAGAGTTTTGCATAATTTGTTCATTGTGTTTAATTGCGTTCGTTGGTGACAAAGAACAATCAGAAGCACTTTAAAGACCCAAATAGAAAGTATGATTCTTAAGACAGACAATGAGCGATTAAGAAACGGTGGAAGTGATTTAAGTGTTGTGAGTGTAAAAGTAACGTAAGACAGAGAATGAGTGGGAGGGGATAATAAGTTGATTGGTGTTGTGAGTACAAAAGTAAAGTAGGAGAGAGAATGTGATGTAGAAAAAGAGGCGCCACCAAACCTTTTAAAAGTTGTAGGGGAACGAAAAGAAGAGGCCAATTGATTCTCCACATTTTTTCTCTAGTAATAGCCTCGGTCATCACGAACGAAGAAAATAATTCGACTTGATTTCTGATACCAAGACGAAGACCTCCAATAAACCTTGAACCTGTTACGCTTCAGTCTCGTACAAATCTACTCTTGCAGCAATGGCCATGAAATCATGAGCATATTCCTCCACTGTATGACTGCCGTGTTTACAATTAAGGAGTTTGGTGTAGAGGATTTGCTCGTAATCATCAGGTAAGAAACGAGCTCGTAACTCTCTTTTCATCTCCCTCCACATACGAATTGGTGGTTCATTAGTACGAGCTTTTAATCTTAACAATTGTCCCCACCAAGCAGAAGCACCACCTCGTAATTTGTAAGCTACATAAGGGACCTTCCGCTTTTCCTCAACTTGCATCAAATCAAAGAACTTCTCGACCTCTGCAAACCAATCCATAAAATCTTCAACCGATAACTCACCATTAAAAGAGGGAATATCTGCCCGAATATTAGGGCGTGGGGGTGCTCCCATGACCCCCTCATCACGATTATTACGATTAACCCTACCGTACTGATCAACGCGACGGAGATCTTCCTCACGCTCGCCGTTTCAGTTTCCGGGGTCGACATCTCCACCACCAATTGCTAGTAGCCCAATCGCCGCCAAAAGCTCAGCATTTTGCGTTGCTTGTTGCTCTTGTCGCGTTGCATGTTGCTCCGCCAAACGTGTAAGAGTATTGATACTAGCAAGAATGGCTTGAATGCCCTCGTTGTTTCCTCCATCATTAGCCATCGTCCAAGGATCGTCCTTTTCTGATACCAACTGATGTAAAGACGCAGCGGAATAGTAACTAATAATTGATCGAAACCAATTATTCTGCAAGGAATAAGGATTCCCAAGAAGAATTCCAACGAAATTATTGAATAAAGAAATAAAGGAGGTGAAAGAGGGATAAATATTGCAAAACAATTATTGAATTAATAAAAATCAACTTGTCCAAAACAAAAGAAGTAAAAGAGTATTTATACTAAAACAATAAGGAAAACCTATTCTAAAAAGGATTCTAAAAAATAAACCAAAACTAAAAAAGAATAATTAAAACAAAACACGTAACGAAACTCGACGTCAGAATTTTGACGTAACGTCAAGTTGATGGTCCGGGCGGGTCATAAGTCTGGTGCGGCCGGACCTTCATAGCGCGGGCGGGTCTTGGTTCGTGTCCGGTCGGACCTTCAGCTGACCCGGGCGCGGCTTCTTCTTTGCACGGCTGGACCTTAGGTGCTACTTGAGAAGGTGATACTCGTGCTGCATCCGAATGAGTGAGATGAATAGTAATGCTTATTTGCCATTTTAGGAAAGAAACTCTTACTCTAGGACGTACCAAAGTAGAAAGTATGATTCTTACCCGGGAACGGAGGGAGTAACTTTTATCGTAAATAATAAGTTAAAAGTAATAGTTACTATATATAGTAAATAATGCTAATAATAGTAAAAAAATAATAAAAAAAGATACTAATAATAGTAATAGTTACAATATATTGCAACTATTCTAATTAGTTAATATTATTGTTAATAATAGGTACTTTATATAGTAACTATTACACTTAACTAATATCACTAATAGTAATAATTATGTTAGATAATTAACTATTACAATTAACTAATACTATTAATAGTAGTAGTTATTTTATATAATAACTTTTACATGTAACTAATACTATTAGTAGCAATAGTTATTTTATATAGTTAATATTATAGTTACCTAATACTATTAATAGTAATAGTTACCATTTATAGTAACTTTTATACTTAAATTATACTATTAATGTAACACCCCGAATTTTCTTAATGTATCTTGAGCATTTAATGGCATTTAATATCCATAAATAACAATAATAAATACTTCAATTTAGGGTTCACAACAGCCCCTTTATAACCATAATTCAAAACAATAGCGGAAGCGTAACTTAAACATGTCTTGGTAGGCAACAACCTTAAACCTTCAATGTACTTCAACTTACATCAAATAAATAAGCGTACTTAAAACTACTAAATCAAGAATCTTCAATCCACCGTCTTCCCACGGCTACTTTCCTTGTCTTGTCCTTCTACTTAAATCCTGAAAACAAAATTTATAGAGAAGGAATGAGCGAACGAATGCTCAGTAAGTTCATACGCGGCCTCTCCGGTTACTAAGGAGAGACGACCAGAACGAATACTTAGAATAACTTTTCAAAGATATGTTCAGTTACTTTGGATTCAAGGCTGCAGAACAATACAGTCTTATTACTTTAAGATTTTACTTTCAAAGGATTATGGCACTACGAGCCAAAGGGATTTATTCAAGTTTCCGTCAATTCCTTGGTAACGTACATTATAACCTCAATGCCAAAGGTACAATTTGTACACCTAGCTTCTTCAGCCAATAGTGTGGGTCGAAACATATATGGTATCCACACACATATGCTCGGGGTCTAGAATCATCCTTGTAATCAGACAATTCCTGAGAGAAGGCATGTGATCACTCATGCAATCCCTAGTTTAAGGACAAGTCTTTTCTAACTGGACTGTCCGTCAATGTCTTTTCTAACTGGACATTGGCCACTCTAACAAGTAAGCTTTTCGACTTACAAGTTAGAATGAGAACATACCAAGGTACAGGTATGTGATGACAAGTTTCAAACTTCGATACTTAGTAGATCGATGGGGACATCACTAAGTATAGATCATTTCAAGGAACGTTCATTAACGCAGAGTTCATTCAAATACTATCATGCCATACTGATAGCTGTCTTTAGAAAGAAATACCGAATTCCAATAAACAGGAGTTCAAATACTGTAAGGAACGTAATCCCTTACCTGAATTGCTTTTCCTCGCAATCTTCTCCTTGTGCAAATCTACAAGGCACGGAGTAATTTACTTAGTACTCTCTACATTGTTAACTATTTGTACTTAGTTAACTGAGAGATGCGTTTTAACTTCTTTACTTCGTTACTTCTTTCTTTATTTAAGTTTCTGACTTTGATTTACTAGTCAGTCCTTTAACTTTGATATAATTGCAATCAAGTCCTTTAACTTTGGGTTAATTACAATTTGGTCCCTCAACTTTGGGTTAATTGCAAATTGGTCCTTCAACTTTGATTAATTGCAATTTAGTCCTTCAACTTTAGTTCAATTACAATTTAGTCCTTCCACTTTGGATTAATTGTAGATTAGTCCTTCAACTTTAACTCAATTGCAATTTAGTCCTTCCACTTTGGATTAATTGCGGATTAGTCCTTCAACTTTCTTTAATTACAGAAAGGTCCTTGGACTTTGGTTTTGTTCATAAGGTCCCCTAAGTTTCTCTTCTTAATCACTTAGGCCCCTCTAACTTCAAAGGTTTCCTTTTTATTCCTTCTAACTTTAATTCTTTTCAGTTTAGTCCTTTTCGGTTAGGAAACTAACTGAAATTTCTAATCTTATTCTTTCTCATTAACTTTTTAACCTTCTAGGTCTTCCAAGGGTTTATTCTATTTCCTCAAGTTATTTTTTCTAACTTGTTAACAATCCTTTTAACGATTTTTGTTTTCTTTCCATTAGAAACTTAACGAAAACACTAACTTTCCGTCCAATTCTTAACATCTTTAATCAAGAATTAACACCCATAATTCCTCATCATGGCCGAAACATGCAAGATCTAAAATCCATTGATTTGATCAATTTTCTAGTTCTTTAAATTTTTCTAAATTCCCAAACATCATATTATTCACAATACACTTAACAACGATCATTTAAATCAACAAAATAAATTTTTTAATGATCTAGGCCATTCGGCCGAAACTGTTCAAAAGGGGAAATCCATATTTTTTTCTTCTTTTGATAAACCCAATTCAACCTCAATGATTTATATGTTAAATTCCCAAGCATTGCATAATATAAATCAATTCAAAACTTGAATATAAAATCATCTTAAAATCAACTAGTATCAAGATTACTATGTTTTTTTTTTTTTTTTCCAATACTATTTAGATCAACCCCAAAATCCTTTAAATTTTTATCATCATTCACTAGCATGCAAAACCCTAATGTTCATATTCTTAATTCATGCGTAGATTAAGTTTTAATAATCCAAAATCAATGAAATAAATTTTGGAGAGTAGGATTTAGTATTACCTTGAGAATGATCGGATTGGATCTCCAAAATAATGGCCGGAATTTTTCTTCTCCCCCCCTCCTTATGCTCGGCCGGCGGCTGCTCTAGGGTTAGGGTTTTGTTTTTCTTTTTTTTTTTTTGAGTTTATGATAATAATGAATTTCCTCAGTTGACTAACTCATTATTTATACCTTGAGTTGATTCTTAATTGGGTTGGGTTTACTAATACAAATTTTGGGCCAATCCAAATTCCTTGGGCCCACTTTCTTTAAGTACTTTAAAATTCTAATTATCATTTAATTAGTTTAACAAAAACCGAAAAAATATAATTAATTAAATAAATATTCCGGTTATTACATTCTTACCCCCTTAAAAGAAGTTTGTCCTCAAACTTTGACAATTCTTAATCCGAGAAGATGTCCGGGTACAATTCGCGCATTTCACTTTCTTGTTCCCATGTCGCTTTCTCTTTCCGAGTGATTGCTCCATTGCACTTTTACATAGGGAACCGTACGCTTTCTTATGACCTCGTCTTTTCTGTCGACGATCTTGATTGGTCGTTCATCGTACGTCAAATCTGCCCGAACTCTTAACTGCTTGTATTCAATCACATGACTCGGATCATGAATATACTTCCTTAGCATGGAGACATGGAACACATTATGCACTCCAGCTAATACCGGCGGTAACGCCAATCGATAAGCCACTTCCCCGATCTTATCAAGAATTTCGAACGGTCCCACATATCGTGGACTTAACTTTCCCTTAATCCCAAAACGCATAACTCCCTTCGTAGGCGATATCTTTAGGAATACTCGATCCCCTGGCTGAAATTCCAGTTCTCGCCTTCTGTTGTCTGCGTAAGATTCTGCCTACTTTGCGCAGTCTGTAGCCACTTCCGATCTGTTGTACTTTATCTGCCGTGACTTGTACGAGCTCCGGTCCACTTAACTTCCTTTCACCGACTTCGTCCCAACACGCCGGTGATCTACACTTTCTCCCATACAACGCTTCATATGGAGCCATCCCAATGCTTGCGTGAAAGCTGTTGTTGTATGCGATTTCCACTAACGGTAAATGTTCGTCCCATGCATTTGGCCAATCTAACGAAGTAGCCCTCAGCATGTCTTCCACTGTCTGGATAATCCTTTCCGATTAGGGCTTCTCTCACCTCGTTTACCTCTTATGCCTCTTTAATCCTGCCCAACAGTGCAGGCTGTAACGTCAATCTAGCCAAATATCCATTTACCTTCACCACTAAGTTCACCTCCTTGACATCATTCCACATACTTACCCCCTTAGAGATCAACGTCGCCAACATTCCGTGATTCTTTCTACTTAAGGCATCTGCCACCTTGTTAGCTTTTCCAGGATGGTACAATATTTCACAGTCGTAATCCTTGAGAAGCTCCAACCATCTCCGTTGTCTCATGTTCAACTCCTTCTGAGTGAAGATGTACTTAAGGCTCTTGTGATCTGTAAAAATCTGGCATTTCACGCCATACAAATAATGTCCACATTTTCAAGGCAAATACTACTGCCCGCTAATTCCAAATCATGGGTCTGGTAATTCTCCTCATATACTTTCAACTGCCTAGATGCATAAGATATAACCTTATCATTCTGCATCAACACACAGCCTAGCCCTTTAAGCGAGGCATCGCTATATATTACAAATCCATCCGATCCAGACGGTAAAGCAAGAACTGGTGCGGACACCAATCGTCGCTTCAATTCCTCAAAACTCCTTTCACATTCTTCTGACCAAACAAACTTTTCTCCTTTCTGAGTTAACTTCGTCAATGGCACTGACAACTTCGAGAAACCTTCTAACGAATCTCTTATAGTAGCCAGCCAAACTTAAGAAACTTCTGATCTCACTTACTGAAGTTGGTCTTTCCCAATCCACAATAGCTTCTATATTTGTTGGATCTACGGCAATCCCATCCTTTGACACCACATGTCCTAAGAATGCTACTTCCTCCCACCAGAATTCACACTTCTTGAATTTAACATATAACTTCTGCTCTCTTAAAATCTGCAGTACTAACCTTAATGCTCTTCATGTTCTTCCTTGGTCCTCGAATACACCAAGATATCATCAATGAATACAATCACACACTTATCCAGAACTTCTGAAATATCCTATTCTTAAGTTCCATAAACGCTGCCAGTGCGTTAGTCAACCCACACGGCATCACTACAAACTCATAATGACTATACCTTGTTCTAAAGGCTGTCTTAGCTATATCATCCTTGTTCTTCACAATTAATACCGGGCACCCCATGGTGATACACTCGTTCTAGTCAAGCTCTTATCCAACAACTCTTACAGTTGCTCCTTTTATTCTTCAATTCTGACGGAGCCATTCTATACGGCGCCTTCGATATTGGTGAAGTCTCAGGTACCAAATCGATAGAAAATTTTACTTCTCCTTATGGAGGTATTCCATGTAAATCCTCAGGAAACACGTCCTTGAAATATCTAATCACGGAAAGTGATTCTACGGTTACTTCCTTCTTGCTCGTATCACAATGTACGCCAAGAATCCTTCTCATCCTTTCTTTAAAGCTTACGAGCCTTCATTACCGATATAAGGTTCGATCGGGTTCTAGGTTTCGTTCCTTGAGAACATCACTCTTCTCTAGATAGTAATCTAAAGTGGACTTCTTTCTTTAAAAACACCACATGGGCATGGTATGCAGTCAACTATAGTCCATTCCCAAGATTACATCAAATTCTTCGATGTCCTAAACTAATGAGATCAACCTCAAGTTCTTCCTCGTCCATTTTCAAAGGACACTTCCTAGATATAGACGTAATAGGGATCGATTCTCTAGTTGAATACCCATAACTAAATAATTCTCTAACGCTCATGAATTAAATACATATTCTTAGCCAAGCAATCATTTGGCACTTCTTATCAGAACCTTGCCCTTTGACGTCGTTCTTATTACCATCATTTCTATTGCCGTAGCCTTTATTCTAGTACTTACTTGTACTACCTTCCTTTTCGCGATCATCAGTAGCCTTCCTTTAGATTCAGTCGACACTTTCTTAGTTGACTCTTCTTCTCTTTTTGCTTACTGCGATAACTATCAGATTCTTTCTCTACTATCCTTTCCCTATCCAACACTTGTCATAGGTTGGTAGCATAATGGATTAATTCTGTATTGATTCGGTTGTTCAAACCAGCTTCAAATTTTCGGGCCTTTTGCGCTTCATCATCGAAGATGTTAGGGTAAATTCTAGCAATTCGATGAATCTAGTACCATAGTCGTTCACCGTCCTACTTCCTTGAGTTAGCATCATAACTCAGCCACTCTGGCGTTTTGAACACTTTTCGGATAATATGATACTATCATTATTTATCATGAATACAAGACTTTTTCACGCACTCTCATACTATAGCTCGTCTCTACCGACTATCATTCAATTTATAGGTCATTCACTAACCCACTGGTCGTTTCAACAGACCGTCACTATCTTCATTAGTCAACTTTACTAGACGTATGGGTCGCTTCATTAGACCATTTCTATTTTCATGGGTCATTTCAATAGACCATAATCACTTTCATTGGTCGTTTCAATAAACCATTCTTACTTGTTCCAGGTTAACTCGCACATTTAACCCTATTACTCACGTCAACCCAAGCATTGTACTATGCCTAGTACTTTTACATAAATAGGCCGTCCCCAAAAGACGTAATTTTTGACAAAAGATCGGTCTACTAGATCTCTGGTCGTTCCAATAGACCAATTCTCCTTAGGGAAGTCATTTCACTAGACTTTACTTATTAATCATAGGTCGATTCACTAGACCTACTCTCATTCACACTTGGCCGTTTCACTAAGCCTATTACCCTTAACCGTTTCAATAGGTTATTTTATTCTTGTTCCGATCGCTTCAATGGATCAACATTAACTTTACTTGGCCGTTTCACTAAGCAAATACTTTCTCTTGACCGTTTCAATAGGTCAATTTATTCTTTCTTACTTGACCGTTTCAATAGGTCACTTTATTCTTGTTTCGATCATTTCACTAGACCAAAACTAATTTCACTTGGCCGTTACCATTGCCGTTTCCGTGTTTCCACTTCTGGTATTCATCTGCATATTTACTTTTACTTTAGAACAGGTTCGTGTTCTATCAACATTCATCATGATACAAAATACGTGCAATATTCATGGTATACTTAACTTATTCTGTTACTAACGGGTACTTGTTAGTTTTGATTCATGTTCGTAGGTCTTTTGTACTAGACCATTATTCAGATGCGGTTAGTTTACTTAACCTTTCTTCTCCAGTTCAGGAGTTTTCATAATTCATAATTCACAACCGTTTTACTTGGTTGATTATTATTATTTCTTTCCTTCACTAGTTTTTATTACTTAACTAGCTTTAACTTATTCAATGGTCGTCTTACTTCGTACCATGGTTACGGAAAATCATTTCAAATCACTCCGATGCTTTCCCTTGTCTTTTCTCGACAAGTTAACTTTGGTTTACACAACAATAGTAATTTAAAAATTTTTGGGTATTTAAATTAAATAATTCAACTTTATTCAACTAAGGTGTGTGAGATTTAAACATCTCAAATACCCCAAAATTCAATCTTTAACATAAGAAAATCCTAACTGTATTACTCCACTACTAATAAGTAAAAGAATCTATTCT
>JAOWBW010001389.1:218452-276696 GCA_026119855.1 Campanula takesimana | reverse complement strand
ATATTGTTAGAAGTACTTGAGAGATTAAAAGGCACTCATCATTTAAGAGATCTTCATCCCCTACATTTTCTTCTTCTTCTTATTTCTCCCTACGACATCAATCATGGATTCAACAGGTATTGTTTGCTTCCGCCTTCATCTCCTCCTTAAACTTATTCCAGAATAGAGTATGGCATTCAGGGATTAAAATTGTTCCAACAATTGGTATCAGAGCACGCTCATATTCTGTTTTAGTTTGAGTTCTTTTGAAAAGCTTTAATGCTTCATTTGATTCATTTTTCTTGTTGAAAAAGTTATTTGATGTTTTTTAGATGCTCTATTTATTTAGAGTGCTGATATTCATCATCAAAAATTTTTAGAAAAGGTTTGAAAGTTTTGATCAATGAACACAATGGTTCAAGCTTGACAATCCTACATAGCATAGTTATGTGTAATGCATAATTATGTGGATCTACTTGCTTGATTTCATTGTTTTAAAACAAGATTATCCCTAAATATCATGGTTATACGTTGAATAATGCATACCCATGTGGATCTACTTGTTGTTCATGTTTTGGGAAATGTTTTAATAAAATTCAGAAAGTGCAGAAAATCACTCTGCACGGCCGAGTCAATGGATCTGCTTGGCCGTGCACTTTCAGTGTATGAAACGGTGGTTTCTGAAAAGGGATGGTCCGGGCGGGTATTATAGCTTGCACCGCGAACCTCGAAATTTGCTCGGTCGTGTCTTTTGTTTTGCGCGGCCCGTGCACTAATTGGCCAAAAATCATAGTTTCTGTAAAAGTGATGCTCGGCCGTGCTATTCCCTATGCTCGGCCGTGCTGACACTGTTCACAGTTTTGAGATTTTCATAAATAATGCACATTTTGTTTCCCTTTTGAGCAAAACATACATTTTCAAACCATAAATTGTGATTAATTATATACTTAAACAATTTTATTTATTGTTTAAATAATATTATCACCTAAGTGATTAACGTTATTTAAATCCAAAATTGTTAAAGTATTGAATGTTTGAGTTAATATGTGAATGACTTGAATTTTTCAAAGAAAAACTTGACATATGACTAAACTTGAGCATTCATGTGGTAACAAATAAAATGAACATTAAGTTGTTTCGTTAAATGCTTAAGACGACCCAAAGGAAGATTAAGCATTTGACTAAATATTGTTCAAATTACTTGTTATCGGAGGCAATTATTTATGAGTCAACTCGCAATCCAAAGATTAGTTTTGATGTCATGTAATTTGTCTTATTGATGGATTTTATTTGATATAATTAATCTTTATTTATTATGTAGTTACTTATAATTGTTTTGTATTCATTCTTGTTCTCGATTCCCAACTGATTTACTTAATGCTTCATCCATAACTACAGCGATGAGCACTGTACCGATGCTTAATGGGACAAACTTTAAAACTTGGAAAAATAAAATAACTATGATCTTAGGTTGTATGGACATAGATCTCGCATTAAGGGAACCGTTTCCTCTTCCTCTCACTGATCAAAGCACTCAAGAAGATCGTTTAAGTGCCGAGAAGTGGAAACGCTCCAACCGCGTGAGTTTAATGATCATGTTGCCCCGGAGACCTTTTTGAACACGGTCTCTGAGGATGTTTATGCTAAAACTTTTCTCGAGACCCTTGAAGAACGCTTTGCAAAAAGAGAAAAGTCGGAAGCAAGTTCTACCTTAAGGAAGCTTGTTTCCATGAAGTACAAGGGTACCGAAAATCGAAGGGAGTATATTTTAGAAATGCTTCACCTATCGACAAAGCTAAAAGCACTTAAGTTAGAGATATCAGAAGATCTTCTCGTGCATTTAGTTTTGATCTCTCTTCCTTCTCTGTTTGGTCACTTTGAAGTGACCTATAATTGTCAAAAGGACAAGTGGAATATTAATGAATTAATTCCACATGTGACACAAGAGGAAGATAGGTTAAAGCAATCTAAAGTAGAAAGTGCTCATTTGGCATCTACGTCTTCTCATAGGACAAAGAGAAAACGGAAAGAAATTGCGGTTTGCAAGTAATAAGAAGCCTGGGATCTAATAATCATAAAGAAAATAATTCTTCTTTGAAAGGACCTTATGCACATGAAGTGTCGCGCCCCAGACCCGTGGTCCTACTTGGCCCCAAGCTAGGGACACGAGTGGAGGACGTTATAAAACACTTTTAGAAAATTTTTCGAAATATACTTTCATAAAGTTTAACAAAATCCACACTCGAAGTTCAAAGACTTCATTTAACTTTCAAACAAACTCTTTCACAAACGAAAGAACTTAGCCCGAAGGCTTACAAACTTTTATACAAATGTATATACACCAACATTATCCAAAATAATGGTGTTACAAAATGATGAAGTCACGGAAACTCTACCCAAAAGGTATTACATCTAAGTAATGTAGCCTTTACAAAACAAATCGCAACCCTTACCACTTTAAAGTCCTTCCATGCCAAAGTGTCCTATCCCCTGGACTCGCCTTTATCTAAAACAGTAAACAAATAAGGGGTGAGAATGAATCTCAGTAAGCTACTAAAATGCAACTACGTTTCATGCTATAATGATAAGTATAACGAACAATATCATAAGCATCACATAGCACATAGCATGAGAGGCAAATCCAACTCATTATACCACACATACAACGATGTAACACGCACAAGGATACTTAGCCAAGGTTTACCGAAAGAACATTAGCTAAGGTTTACCGAAAGAACATAACCGTTTGGGAATACCGTTTAAGAAAACCATCTGAGAAAATCATCTGAGCAGCATAAATAGCTGAAGCCGGGATCCCGAAAACCAAACCATAAGACCAAAGTAACTACGGGGAAATATGACACAAAGTCATAACCCAAATGCTCACTCGAGGGAGCTAACTCATCCCATCCAAGGCCAATCTGGACTGGGGAAAATAGGTCCAGTGGAAAAGCCTTATAGTGAACTTGGCTGTGTGCCACTATAATAATTTCCACCTCTACTCGATTAGGAAAAAGGTCCAGCGAAAAGCCTTATAGTGAACTTGACTGTGTGCCACTATAATCCTTTCCACCTCACTCGATAACACAAAACTAGCTTGACTTTTAAACAAAGCACTGTAATAATTACATGCTTAAACAACAACCGGGGCAATGATTCCAAAGTAGGGAACCAAGCCAAACACATCACAAGAAGCACACAAAAGAATCACTCATAAGAGTTCCCAATAACATTGACATTTAAGTCATAAACACAACCTTGTACACATATGAAACCAAATCATCATCTACCATTTTAGCTTCCCAAAAACTTATCTAGGCACCCTAGAGTAGGACACAAAACCTAGCCCAAGATCGGGTCCTAAACCAAGTCATGAAACAATTTATTTTTTTCAGCAACAGTAGGCGCCCGCCCGCCCTCATCTTGGCGACTGCCCAAGAGCCCTGTTTTAAAAAAGTTCACCTTTCATTAGTTCTGGGCGCCCGCCCAGCCCCATATTGGGCGACCACCCATAATCCCTGCCAGGCCAAAAACTGCACACTTTTTACTCCTTTCGTTTCACAGTCCCAAAGTACAACACTTACATACTTAACGTTTATAGCCTTACTAAAGCTACCAAAAATCAGTCCCAAACAACTCTAACACTACTTTGAACCCAACAAACCACCATACCAAATACTCCATTTGTCCCAAAATTACAAGTATCACAAATATTATCCAAATCACAAAAAGAACAAGTACAAGTATCAAGTATAACATACATGACCATTTTAACATTTAAAGGGGAATTAGTAACTTACCTATTTCCGAAAAAAGTATCGCAGAAATATGTTTTGATCGGGTAGAAATGACCTACTCACGCCCCTGATCATTTTTATATAATTAGATTTTAAAATGGATAAGTAAATAAAAAGAATTAAATCGAAATAGGTTGAACTTACCTTTTTCTCCTAACCCTAGGAATGAAACGTAGAAAAGTTGCAAAGCATACTCAGTACACAGAGGGAGAAGAGATGGGAGGATAAACATGATTTTATAAAAATCTTTACCCTTTTTTACAAATTGTTCACCCAAGTTTCGTTTTGAACAATTAAACCCCTAAAGTTATAATCTCGCAAAGGACTCTAAAGTTTCAAGTTAATCATTTAACTCATTTAACGTTATTATTACTAACTAAGTAAATAACACATTTAATCAAGTAAGATGTGCAAGTCATAAAATATGATGCAACACATAAAATGCACACATAAGTTCAAATTAAAATCCCAAAAATATAAAATAAATAGGTACGGGTTTTTGGGGTCGTTACAATCACTCATATTTAAAGAAAATTCGTCCCGGATTTTAGGGTTTACTTACCTCGACCCTCAAACAACCAAGGATATTTCCTTTCCATTCCAATTTCGAAACTTCCAAGTAGATTCTTTCACATTATGATTTCTCTATACAACTCAAGCAAAATGAATACTCTCATTTCTCAATTCTAGAATCAATCACTTGAATTGAATGCTTCTCCTAAGACCTACTCAATTCAATATCCTCTAAAACTTTAGACATACATGAGAAGAATCATAAACGGATTTGCGTAGCATCGACACATGGAACACATTATAAACCTTGTCAAGAGAAGGAAGTAACACAAGATGATAAGCGCAATCTCCAACTCTTCCCAAAATCTCAAAAGAACTGATATATTAAGCAAACTCCACGAGAAGTAAAGGTATATCCCAGAAATTCTAAGAATCAACTGAACAAGTTCTCAACATGTCCTCAAGAATCTGAATGGTCCTTTCTGACTGGCCATCTGTCTGAGGATGATAACCTGTACTAAATCCCAATTCTGAATTAAAAGGCTTCTGAATTACTTACTAAAATCAAGATGTAAATAAGGAACCCATATCTAATACCATGCTTGTAGGCATCCCATGAAATCGAACTATCTTCTGAACAAATAAGTAACAACTGGAATTAACATCTATGCCCTCAAAATAGATAAGGTGAGGAAACTTGGTAACCAATCCGCTATCAATCAAGATCATTGTTCTCAACTATTTAGTGTAACTCCTTCAATGAAACCTTTCGCAATAGATTCATATCCACTCAGAAATATCAAAGGCTTGTCACAAACCAACTGATCACTGATATTTTACTTCCAGATTATTCGTAGCTCAAGGACTTAGTTGAATGCTTAGAATTTCTCGTGTCAAACAAATCAAATGTAACTCTTCAAATTTATCTCAATACTCTACATTTACTCGGATTTATAATTAAATTGGTCTTGCGTATCTATTCAAGTACCTGTAGTTGAATTCCGTTATGCATGTTGGTTCCACTAAGTGTCGACTACATACTCTGCTACAAAAGTTAAAGTTCCATCACTAGCAACGAACAAAATCGTGTTGTCTATCATCGTTCATTCCACTAGTAATTTTCTATAGTTGAAATCATTCAATAGAGTAGAAACTTAAAGCTTTCACAACCACAAAATCATCACATGTCTCGACTCATAAGGACTCCAAGATGTCAATTCCTCTAACCTTTCCCCATTTAGTGTTATCAAACATGAACTATAAGTCAATGAATCCTCTAATATATTTTTCTTTCCTGAATGATATAACATAATACTCTACTTGCATTGTCTCAAGTGTAGCTCTCCTGAAGAAAATGATTACTTCAACTCTCATGGTCGGTAGACACTTCAAATATGGCTCTACAAAAGTCATTTACTAATGCGATGAATGTATAATCGAAATCAACCTCAAGTTATGGTGAGGATAACTTTGTTCATAAGGAATCAATCTTCTCGAATCATACATAACGACCATACAATTCTGAATGGATAAACATCTCAATCACTCTTCGAGGTATCACCATGAACAATGAGTTGATTAGATCCACTATAATGGTAAAACTCAACATATCCATTAGAAATAGTAACACGGTCATACCCTCTTGACAATTGTAATACTAATCAAATCCACTAAGCAATATAAATGCTGAAGTTGTTATTAACCCTTGTTTCAATAATCAAAACTCATTACACACTTATCAATCCATCGAGGAAGTATATCTTTCTGTGTCAATTAGTTAACAGTATAGCTACCTTAGAAATTCATCAATAAATCTCTAACAATATCATGCCAATCCCAACAAGCCACGTACATACTGTTGCTTTCATAATTAAACGACCAATATCTATGCCTGTATTGAAACTTCCTCAAAATAATATATCCGCTAATAAGAAGACATAATACCTTGATTTCACAACCCGTTGCTTCTCTCAAGCAATCCAATTATGATTACAGATATAATTCAGAATATCCAACAATACCACTGGAGCAATTGTTAATTCAAACAATATAACCACAAATTTATGATGCCCATACCTGGTATGAAAAGCCATCTTTGAAATATACCCATCTCAAATTTTCAACTGATAATCATCACTTCAAGTCAAACACTGAATAAACCACTGATCTCTGAAGTTGATAAATATATCACTCATATAAGATAACAAGTAATGATTCGCTATAGTCACCTGGTTGAGCTTTTTGTATTTAATATGCACTCGTAAAGTACTATATATTTTTATACTAAACAATACCGATACATCCCATGTAGATATACTAAACGTGATGAATCCCTTATCAAGAAATATCTCAAGCTGAATCTTCTACTCCTTTATCTCAACCGATGTTATAGGTATATTAAACTAGATATTAGCACTGTAGCATTGTACTGTAACAACTCAATATAACCCAATTTTATCCTCAAGTAACATGTACTACTCAATAAAGAATATATCTGAGATCTCACAAAGAAAAGATCAATCCTCCAATTTAGATGTAGACGTTCTACTACCAACCACGTAAACTAAATACCCGGCACAACCTTCTGATAACAATTTTCAGACTTTAATGCATAAATAACATGAATGCCCAACACATATATCTACCATGCTTAATTAAAGCACACCAACATATAAAACTCTACCACAATAATATCAAAATCTTGCTATGGCAAAATAACTAAACCAGCAAGTAAAACATGCTCATAAATTTGCACATCACAAGTGCGCAACACTCTATCAATCACCAAACACTTCCCCTTAGTATAGACACCTCTAACACATAAGGTAGAGACTCAGAAGACAAATACAACCGAGAAGCAAAATGCACAGACAGATAAAAATACGAAGAACCAGGGTCTATAAGTGCTCGTGCTCTCAACTAGACACATAAATCATACCTCCAATCATATTAGCAGAATTGGAGATATGTTGTTGATTGATGGCAATATCATGATCCTGCACCTTAAGCTTCCCTGAAGAATCCCTCTTCTGGCCCTGAGAAGACCTGACAACACTTCCCAATGCCTTATTCTTCATTCTTGGACAATCCTTCTGAAAATGACCCAACTGACCACATCTCATAGATTTACCTTGCTTCTTCCAACATTTCTCCTCTAAGTGTCCTTCCCTCCAACAATAACTACATACTCGTTTAACTTGACTTCTGATTTTCTGTGGTCCTTGAGAAGCTCCTCTAAGTTGCGAAGATGTACCCTGAGATCCTCTATTATCGCCATACTGATGTGGTTTTCGCTGTCCTCCTTGTCTTGTCACATCTGAAGCTTCAACCTTGCTTTCACGCTTAACTATGTCGTTAATTGATTTTATTGCAGTTTCAAACATACCTTGGAACATCATTCAAACCTCTTCTCTAACATTTCCCTGCCCTGAAGGCCCAGACTGATTTCCTTTTGTCCCAACCATTTCAATAAGTACCTGCATAAAACCCTCAACGTTACTCATTCTCTACACAACTACCCTCTTAGGTCACATAGTCATTCTAGACCATCTACAACCTAGCTCTGATACCAACTGTCGTGCCCCAGACCCGTGGTCCAACTTGGCCCCACACTCGGGATACGAGTGGAAGATGTTATAAAACACTTTTAGAAAATTTTTCAAAATATACTTTCATAAAGTTTAACAAAATCCACACTCGAAGTTCAAATACTTCATTTGACTTTCAAACAAACTCTTTCACAAACGAAAGTACTTAGCCCGAAGGCTTACAAACTTTTATACAAATGTACATACACCAACATTATCCAAAATAATGGTGTTACAAAATGATAAAGTCACGGAAACTCTACCCAAAAGGTATTACATCTAAGTAATGTAGCCTTTACAAAACAAATCCCAACTCTTACCACTTTAACGTCCTCCCGTGGCAAAGTGTCCTATCCCCTGGACTCGCCTTTATCTAAAAAAGTAAACAAATAAAGGGTGAGAATGAATCTCATTAAGCTACTAAAATGCAACTACGTTTCATGCTATAATGATAAGTATAACGAACAATATCATAAGCATCACATAGCACATAGCATGAGAGGCAAATCCTACTCATTATACCACACATACAATGATGTAACACTCACAAGGATACTTAGCTAAGGTTTACCGAAAGAACATTAGCCAAGGTTTACCGAAAGAACATAACCGTCTGGTAATACCGTTTAAGAAAACCATCTGAGAAAATCATCTGAGCAGCATAAATAGCTGAAGCCGGGATCCCGAAAACCAGACCATAAGAACCAAAGTAACTACGGGGAAATATGACACAAAGTCATAACCCAAATTCTCACTCGAGGGAGCTAACTCATCCCATCCAAGGCCAATCTGGACTGGGAAAAATAGGTCCAGTGGAAAATCCTTATAGTGAACTTGGCTGTGTGCCACTATAATTCTTTCCACCTCCACTCAATTAGGAAAATGGTCCAGTGGAAAAGCCTTATAGTGAACTTGACTGTGTGCCACTATAATCCTTTCCACCTCTACTCGATAACATAAAACCAGCTGGACTTTCAAACAAAGCACTGTAATAATTACTTGCTTAAACAACAATCGAAGGCAATGATTCCAAAGTAGGGAACCAAGCCAAACACATCACAAGAAGCACACAAAAGAATTACTCATAAGAGTTCCCAATAACATTGACATTTAAGTCATAAACACAACCTTGTACACATATGAAACCAAATCATCATCTACCATTTTAGCTTTCCAAAACACTTATCTAGGCACCCTAGACTAGGACACAAAACCTAGCCCAAGATCGGGTCCTAAACCAAGTCAATGAAACAATTTATTTTCTTCAGCAACAGTGGGCGCCCGCCCGCCCTCATCTTGGGCGACCGCCCAAGAGCCCTGTTTTAAAAAGTTCACCTTTCTGTAGTTATGGGCGCCCGCCCAGCCCCATATTGGGCGACCGCCCATAAACCGTGCCAGGCCAAAAACTGCACACTTTTTACTCATTTAGTTTCACCTTCCCAAAAGTACAACACTTACATACTTAACGTTTATAGTCTTACTAAGGCTACCAAAAATCAGTCCCAAACAACTCTAACACTACTTTGAACCCAACCAAACCACCATACCAAATACTCCATTTGTCCCAAAATTACAAGTATCACAAATATTATCCAAATCACAAAAATAACAAGTACAAGTATCAAGTATAACATATATGACCATTTTAACATTTAAAGGGGAATTAGTAACTTACCTATTTCCGGAAAAAGTATCGCAGAAATATGTTTTGATCGGGTAGAAATGACCTACTCAACGCCTTGATCATTTTTATATAATTAGATTTTAAAACGGATAAGTAAATAAAAAGAATTAAATCGAAATAGGTTGAACTTACCTTTTTCTCCTAACCCTAGGAATGAAACGTAGAAAAGTTGCAGAGCATACTCAGTACACAGAGGGAGAAGAGATGGGAGGATAAACATGATTTTATAAAAATCTTTACCCTTTTTTACAAATTGGTCACCCAAGTTTTGTTTTGAACAATTAAACCCCTAAAGTTATAATTTCACAAAAGACCCTAAAGTTTCAACTTAATCATTTAACTCTTTTAACCATTATTACTACTAACTAAGTAAATAGCACATTTAATCAAGTAAGATGTGCAAGTCATAAAATATGATGCAATACATAAAATGCACACATAAGTTCAAATTAAAATCTCAACAAATATAAAATAAATAGGGACGGGTTTTTGGGGTCGTTACATGAAGTAGACTGCCCTAAGTATCACGCTTGAGGTGTTAAGAAAGGTATGTCATTTGGTCTTGTTTGTACTGAGGCTAATTTAGTTTCAATTCCTACATATACATGGTGGTTGGATTCTGGTGCAACAACTCACATAAGTATGTCTATACAGGGTTGCCTGAATTACCGAAGACCTAGTGAAGATGAGAGATTCATCTATATGGGAGCTGGGAATCCCGTGAAGTTATTGGCATAGGGACCTTTAGATTATTGTTAAGTACTGATTATTATTTTGTATTAAATTATACATTTATTGTACCGTCCTTTAGACGGAATTTGATATCAATCACTGTTTGGACAAGGAAGGTTATTCTTGTTCATTTGGAAATAATAAATGTGATCTCTATTTGAATACCAAAATTGTTGGTACTAGTACTGTAACACCCATCGAATTTCTTGTTAAATATTTGACATACTTGTTAAATTCTTGAACTTGCATGTTATGTGTTAGTTTTACTTGGGTTAAATTTTTAACTACTTTAAATAGTTAAGGTGGTTAAATGTCTAGTTTGACTTTTGGGTCATTTGTGAAAATTGGACTTTTGGGGTCTTTTTGTTAAAAGTGAAACTTGAGGGGCCTAAGTGTAATTGTTTGAAAGTTCAAAGTATATCAACTTGTTTGGTTCCTTCTCTGGGTCATTTTACCCAAATTTCTTACGTATACACCTTCTGTTCTAAAAGCTAGGTTAGGGTTTCACCCTATTCTCGACTCCTCGAGTTTAATTATCTCTCCGTTCTTGATTCTGATCCCGGATTAATATTCGTGGCGTTGAATAGAGCGTTCCAGGCCGAACAGAAATAAGTTTGGGTCAACTTGAATTTTGACTAGTAAGTTATTAGCTCCCCCTTGCTTGTAATAACATGCATAAATGTTATTCTCGATACTTGTGAATGTTAATTTCGTGTTTGGGGTGATTTTTGTGGTACTTGTAATTATGGGACAAGGGGAGTATAAAAGACTTGGTAAAAAGGGAAATTATACTTGAACAATTTGTTTTGAAGTAGGCTTTTATGCCCTGGGTATTGTTAAAACGTTAGTAAAAGTTACTCCTACGCTTGGGACGGAGAATTGTTAAGTTTGAACTCAGGGAAAACTACCAAATTGTACCGAGCACGGTCGTGCGACTTATTTGGCACAGTCGTGCCAAATATCACCTTTAGACAAATTTCCTCGACAGTGTTAGCACGGTCGTGTGCCTTTTATTGGCACGGTCGTGCCGAAAATTAGTTTTGTGTGAGAACTCTCGACCTTGATGGCACGGTCGTGCCATTTTTTCACGCGCGGTCGTGCCAAGTGGGAATTCTGATTTTCCTTCTTGAATTGTTTCCTCCATAACTTTCTATAGGAAAGTCGGAATCAAGATCCGAAAGAAGATGAATAACCTAGACTCAGAGGGCTATTCAAAGACTAAATTAATGAGGTTTTAAGGTGATTGTCTAGAGCACCTAGATAGGTGTTTTAGGACATTGAACTTAAGTATAAGAGTAGTAGCTCTTCCTTATGTCTTGAAAGTGCTATGAACAAGCACTAATGTGTTATACTTGTTGTACACCTTAGAGGCATTAGCATAAGGTCTTATACTTGAACATCTTAAGAATAGGATTTGGATTTTGTAAGAGTAAATGTATAACTCTTATACTTGCTTGAACATCTATAGAAATGGATTAAGACTTGTATATAAGATAATAAAATCTTGTACATGGCTTGACACCAATACATATGTATGGTAGTAAACTAGAAAGTGCTATGAACAAGCACTAACTTGTATGAGACATGTTCTTGTTGTGTATGTGCAAACATTGCATATAGTTGCTTGATAACAAGGTGACTTCTTGATTACTTGAAGCATGTTCCTTGTTGAGCTAGTCCACTAATTTTAGATTAGTTCTTTTCCCGTAGTTCAAGTAAATATCTACTTGTACCTTCTTGTGTGAGTCCAGCTAGTTCTCCTTGCTTGTTCGAAAATGTATAGGTTCATGCTTGTCGCGAGAGCTGGGGTTTAAGTGACAATCGGGTCCCTATGTATTTCCGCCTGACCCCTTACTACCGGCCATAGTAAGGGCATAGCTTCCTTAGTTGGAGCAATAAGCCTGACTTAAGTGAATGCTAAACTCCTGTCTTGAACACCTCGTGAATACTCATGAGTACTGATATTGGGAATAACACTGGTTACCGGGTCTTCTGATACATACTGAATAATCAGTTCCTGTTATTGATCGTGATTGTCAAAGTGATACAAGCTACGACAACAGTGGTATTCTTGGGAGGAATAAGGAAGGAAGCAATATCCTTATAACTTGCTTGTTTAGCCTTAAGTGCTACTTGATGAGTGGATTATCCTCTCATATACTTGTTACTTGATGATTACTTGAGTATCTACTTGAATTGCATGATAACATGTCATGTAGTTGCATCTAATAGCTTACTGAGATTTATCTCACCCTTTATTTGTTTCCCCCCCCCCCCAGGAAAGGAAAGATAGTGCGCAGTGAGGCTAGACATAGTTGGGAGCTTGCTTCGCAGGTCGTGATTATTTTGGGGCTTGTGTCCTTTTACTCTTGGTGAGGAGGATGTATTGGGTTGTATAACTCCTTATTTTGGGGTAGACAGTCTTGTTTAGTTCTTGTTGTCACTAGACATCTTGTATAGTACTCTTAATGCCAGCTTATGTGCTAGGCATGTTTCCGCTGTGTATGTATTAAGTTTGGTTTTAAGTTTTCTTGTCTAGAACTCGTGTTATGAGCTAGTATAGCTCCTTACTCTAGAGTATATATATATCATGTCAGTTTGTTAAACAAATGTCATGTAGTTTCTTGTTAAGTTTCTTGTTTCTCGTTAGGCACTCCCATCCAGGTTCGAGGTTCTATTAGGGGATCCCGGAACCTGGGGGCGTGTCAATTACTTTGTCAAGTAATGATAATCTTTACTTGCTTGACACTATTCAAACAATAAATAAGTCCCATAATAATGAAACCAATAGTAAAAAGCGAAAGTTGTCAAGTGAAAATTTTTATACCTTATGGCATAGACGTTTGGATCATATCTCCAAAATGAGAATTGATAAGCTTGTGTCAGAGGGAATCTTAAACAAACTTGATATTCCGGAAAAGGACTTTTGCATTGAATGCCTTAAAAGAAAGTTTACAAACACTAAAAGAAAAGTATCTTCGAGAGCATCAAGCGTCTTAGAACTAATACATACAGATATTTATGGGCCATTCACTACCCCTTCATGGAATGGTCAACAATACTTTATTACGTTCATAGACGACTACTCTCGATATGGGTACATTTATTTACTTCATGAAAAGTTTCAATCTTTAGACGTTTTCAAGTATTTTAAGGCCGAAGTTGAAAATCAACTAGGAAAGACTATTAAGAACGTTAGATCCGATCGTGGTGGTGAATACTATGGTCGGAATGACGGTACGGGGGAACAACGTCCGGGTCCTTTTGCTCGCTATCTTGAAGAGTGTGGGATTGTCCCTCACTACAATATGCCGGGTATGCCTAGCATGAATGGTGTAGCTGAGAGACGTAATAGAACCCTTAAGGATATGGTAAGAAGTATGGTTTCTTGTACTTCTTTACCTCACTTATTATGGGGTGATGCTTTAAAAACCGCAACTTATATTTTTAATAGAGCTCCCTCTAAGGCTACTAATAATAAAACCCCTTATGAATTATGGATGAATAAGAAACTGTCCTTAAATCATCTTCATGTATGGGGTTGTCCAGTAGAAGCTAGGCCTTATAGGCCTAATGAGGGAAAACTGGATGCTAAGACAGTTAGTAGCTATTTTGTTGGGTATGCTGAGAGATTTAGGGGCTATAAATTTTACAACCCGAAAACTAGAACCTTTTTTTAAACGGGAAATGCTAGGTTCTTTGAGGATATTTAATTTAGAGGGGAAATTAGGTATGGTTTTGAATTTGAAGAGGAAGAGGCATCCATTTTTATACCTCTTCGCATAGTAGTTCCAATTGGAAATCAAGTACTTGTACCTGAAATTCAAGATAAACATACAATTCAAAATAATGACTCCCCTATTAATATTGAATAACATGAAAATGTTGATCATGATGATGAAATTCAACAACCTCAAAATCAGGAAGAACCGGTGCCCTTAAGGAGATCCAATAGGTAAGAAAAAGTGCCATTTCGGATGATTATGAGGTGTATCTTGCTGAGAATGAAGGACACTTAGGTTTAGTGGGAGAAGAGCCTCTCACCTTCCATGAAGCCATTAATAGTCCTAATTCTCATAAGTGGATCAATTCCATTAATGAAGAGTTAAAATCTATGAAAGACAACGACACTTGGGATCTTGTCCCATTACCTAAAGATATGAAATCTATTGATTGTAAATGGATATTTAAAACCAAAAGGGATTCACAAGGTAATTTGGAAAGATATAAGGCTCGTCTTGTTGCTAAAAGTTTTACTCAAAAAGAAGGCATTGATTATATAGAAACATTTTCTCCGGTATCTTCTAAAAACTCTTTTAGGATCATTATGGCACTAGTAGTATATTATGATCTTGAGCTTCATCAAATGGATGTAAAGACAGCTTTTCTCAATGGAGACATTGAGGAAACTATCTGTATGAAGAAACCAGAAATGGTGACTGATTTGGAGCAAACTAATCAATTAGTTTGTAAACTTAAGAAATCCATTTATGGGCTCAATCAAGCTTCTCGTCAATGGTATTTAAAATTTAATTAAGTAATTCTTTCATTTGGTTTTGAAACAAATTTTGGTGAAGATTGTATATACCATAAGTTCAGTGGGAGTAAATTTATATTCTTGGTCTTATATGTGGATGATATTTTACTTGCTAGTAATGATATGAACCTTCTTAAAGAAACTACGAAATTTATTTCAAACAAATTTGAAATGAAAGATCTTGGTGAGGCATCTTTTGTATTAGGAATCCAAATACACCTTGATCGCTCACGAGGTATTTTAGGATTATCACAAAATGCCTATATAGAAAAGGTATTACAAAGGTTTAGCATGCAAAACTGTAAACCACATGACACCCCTGTTTCTAAATGAGACAAATTCATTCTAAAACAATGTCCTAAAAATAATTTTGAAACCAAGTATATGGAAAATATCCCTTATGCATCAGCAGTAGGAAGCTTAATGTATGCGCAAGTCTGTACTCGTCCAGACCTAGCATTTATTGTTGGGATGCTTGGTAGATACCAAAGCAATCCGGGGAGAGAACATTGAGTTGCAGCCAAAAGAGTGATGCGATACTTACAAAACACAAAGGACTACATGCTTACATTTTCAAAGTCGGATCATCTAGAGATCATTGGGTATTCTGATTCCGACTTTGCTGGATGCCAAGACAGCCGTAAATCAATGTCTGGATATGTCTTCACATTAGTCGGTGGAGCAGTTTCTTGGAAAAGTGCCAAGCAGACACTCGTGACTTCCTCTACCATGGAAGCCGAGTTTGTTGCTTGTTTCGAGGCATCCAATCAAACTATATGGTTGTGTAAATTCATTGAGGGACTGCGAATTGTCGATAGTATCGAAAGACCTATTAAGTTATATTGTGACAATCGGGCTGCAGTCTTGTACTCAAACAATAACAAAAGTTCGTCAAAGTTTAAGCATATAGACATTAAGTTTCTTGTTGCAAGAGAAAGAGTACAAAATGAACAAATAGAAATACAACTTATTGGTACAAACTCCATGTTAGTGGATCCGTTTACTAAGGTGTTACCACCTTTAGTGTTTCAGGGGTATGTTGCTCATATGGGTGTAACAACTTTTGTTAACATTTAATATAGCGAGAGTTTATATTGTTTCTTCATTTATTGTTCTATTATTATTTAAAGTTTTTTGATCTCATTTTGTTAAGTTGGACTAGTTGGAAGAATATGGATATATTCATTATGTTCCATGCTACACATCTACACTTTTGATCTATGTCATTTAGTTGAATTTGTACATGTGATTATTGTGGGTTTAGTTGCGAATCAATTACAACGACTGCCCTTTTAGTCCTTATACTTGTATGGCTAATGGACGAGATTGTTATAAGTGACAACAAAGTGCACATTAGGGTTGTCATTTATATTATACTTATGATTTTAAGGAAAGATTTTGATTTGCAACCCAAGTCGGAGACTGTTAGAACATGGCTTGCATTACAAGTCATCTAGTATTTCCATACATAAAATCATGATTATAATGTTAATATAAAGTGTAGTTAATAATAATAATGTGTAGAATTCCTGAGATGTAATTTATCTATTTATGATGGGCAAAATGGTAAATTGACATCACTTAGGTTGAAAGGGTGTAGTCCCTAAATGAAGTGTCTCTTTGTCTTATATATATAGGGCTTTCCATCAACCCTTAAGACATACTACATTCTTACTTTCTCTCCTAAATAATCTTCATATTGTTAGAAGTACTTGAGAGATTAAAAGGCACTCATCATTTAGAAGATCTTCATCCCCTACATTTTTTTCTTCTTCTTATTTCTCCCTACGACATCAATCATGGATTCAACAGGTATTGTACGCTTCCGCCTTCATCTCCTCCTTAAACTTATTCCAGAATAGAGTATGTCATTCAGGGATTAAAATTGTTCCAACACTTGAAGCTAGAAGGACATAAAGAAAAGAAGAAAATGGAGTTGCAGCATTGTATGAGGCAGCACACTCCAAGGTGTGAGGCCGCACACACTGAGTAGAAAAGGACAGACGTGAGAAATTCCAAAATAAGGCAGCACACAAGCAACCATGCTACAACACACTAAAGACAGAAGAATTCAGCGTATAAAAGGTCTATAAGAGACCTTACACTCCACACCATGAGGGCGCATGGAATGCAGGCCAGACCAAATTCTTTCCAATCTTGGATTCTTTAGTCATTTCCCTATGGTTTTAGGAATAGTTTTCACCCTAGTGTAAAAAGAAACACAACAGCCATATTATCAATGCTTTATTTAAGAAATGAAGGTTGTAAACAATGATTCATCAATTCAATTCAGGGTTTGATATTCTTCAAATTTTTTTCTTGATTTCATGAGTATGAGTATGAGTAGCTAATTTTTTAGATTCATGGATTGGTAGTAGCAAATATTTAATCTATATGCTATAGATTTAATTTCTCATTCTTGTTTATCAAAATGTTTTTCATGCTAGCTTCTTTAGTTTCAATTATATGTTAATATATAAATTAGTTTTAAAATCATTGGGTATAAGGTGCGCCATTAACTTGGGTTATTTATACATTGACCACTATTTTATCGATTAGATCTAATTGATGCTGTAATAGAAATTAAAAGGATGTAGGTTCAGATATTCTTAAGTCCTCATGAGTTATTTGCTTGTTATGTGGCCGTAATAGAAAATATAACAAGGAGAACTAGAAATTTGCAATTCAGCGACCGAACCGTCTCAATTCTTACTTTTGTGAATGAACCCTAGAATGAGATTGATCTTGTTATTATGAGCATAGCATATAGTAAAAGTATTTGTGAATCCAATCCGTGAGTTTGTTTGTTAATCTTGATTTAAATCTTACTTTTAATTATTTTCTTAATTTAATTTTAATTCTAGTTTTTAGTTTAGTTAAATTACTTAAAAACAAAACCCCCACTTTTTACTTTTCTGTTTTAATTACATTCTTGTAATCCCTTCAAGTTATGTAGATTTGACTCTTGCTTGTGTATACTACTACAACAGCAACTATTACACTTGTCAGGTAATTATTTTGAGGAAGATTATCTCCGTCACCAAGCATAGTCTCCTTTACCTCATAACTCAAAACTGTTGATAATGATAACTGACACTGAATCAATATTGTATATACTCCCTTGGCTTAAAACTCCAAAATGCTGCTTTTCAGTTGTAGCCAATCTCTTATTACGAATAATTCCGACAACTACAAAAATAAATCAGATCGATCCTCGAATGCGAAATTTCAATATAATCGTATGGACCAAATCTCTTTATAATGAAACACCCCTTCTAATCCCATGCTTTACTTCCAAACTGTTGTCACCAATTTCTCTCATTCACAAAACATAAATGATCCGCTTTTTAAAAAGAAAAAAGAGGAAGGAAATGAAAAGCAAAGAAGTCTAAAATTTCCCAATGACTGCTCCCAAATTTTATATGAAAAGAATGGGGGCAGAAAAAAGAAAGGAAATTTCACAATTTTTCTCTTTTTTTTTAAATCTCCCAAAAGTGGAAAGAATTGGGAAGATTTAAAAAGAGATGTCTCCGACACCGAACCACTCCAATGATGGCACATTTCCGAAAACACATTATATATAGAGCGCGGATGTGCCAAGCGTCGAGGTCACAAATTTGATTTCCTACCTTTTCATCCCAAAGCGCTGAAGCATGAGAATGAAAATTTTCGTTTTTGCCTAAAATATGTCATCAAATCTTTAAAATGTCAAAGGTTAATCATGTTAATTTATAAAAAGTATAGTGGATAAGCAAAAATTTTAGTGGCAATAGCCCATCCCTAATAGGAATTACTCCCTCTATCCCTAAATGAATGTCCATTTTCAAGAAATCTTTGTCCCTAAATGAGTGTCTTTTTTTAACATAACTTTCTCCCTAAATGTTTTTTTTCGAAAAAAATTTCACCGGTTTCTTTATACGTGCAAAACTAAAGGTTTGGAAAGGAGATTACAAGATTATATATGAATCGTTGTTACCAAATTGTTCAAAAAGTTGAGATTTTCAGTTTCCCTTAAAATGAAATTTGGACACTCATTTAGGGAAAGAGGTAGTAATATTTTAAGCAGAATATATATGGTGTTACACCAAAGAACTTTTGTTCTGATAGTATCCGATATTAGCTTCCATTGTGAAGATAGCGAGTTCGAATCCTGTTAAGGACATGTGCTAGCCTATTTAAAGGCACTAGATGTAATGATGCAGGTGATTATCATGCAGGGGCGTAATTTGGTCCCGAAATCGACAGTTTTGGAATGCTACGAAGTTTGCACATGGCTTGCGAAGCGAGGCGAGGCGCATATATCAAATCACAGCGTTGCGGTGACTAGACGTGATTTTAGCCATCCGGGATCGTTTGACGGGCAAAAACGCCATTTTTCTGTTTTTAGGATTTTAATTCCCTAATTTTTAATTTCTTTTATTTCTCAATAGTTGGTGGGTTAGTGGGGCAATTATTTATCCATGCAGAGGCGGATTTATGAAGGAACAAGCGGGGCGACGCCCCCACTGAATTTCAAAAAAAAAAAAATTGCTATTTACGAAATATATATTTTAGTTGTTGAAGAATGACATATAACCAATTTGGCTTGGTCTGTAAAGGTTGATTCTTTACACAGGAGTAAAGGGTTCAAAACCTCGTTAGTACATGCATTTTCTCTTTTGTCATTCATTTTTGTTAGGAAACCCACAAACAACCTTGTGTGATATAATGAGTTTCAACTAAAAATTGAAATTAATTTTTCTTTTTCTTTTTTTTTTAAAAAAAAAAAACTAAAGTAAAATTAAATTTTATTCTTTCTTTTTTTTTTTTCGAAATTAAAACACCATTGTATTATGCATAAAAGCATAAACATGTGAGTAGGCACTTTACAAACATTAGGGGCTCAACCCAAGTAGTATCAATGAATACATTGGCATTTAGAATTACACGAGAAATGTAACAAGATGGATGATGAATGAAAGTGTTTGTACAGAAAGTTGCAGTATCATCAAAGGAACTAGAATCTTTATGAAGCCATTGATCACCAAAAATTCGATTTTATGAGCATTCTCAATCTCCAAACTTGTAGCTCTCGTTACAATGTCTTGACGTACGAGTGCCTCTCCAAGCAAAGCTTGAACACTGCCCATATATTGGCATTCACAAAATCCCCCATAGGGAAAAATTTAACTTTGAGAACAAAACAATTTGAGGTCTTCGGGTTAGCCATAAACCGCCAACCGAATATTCTAAACAATGCTAGATGGAACAATCAAAGATTACGAAAACCCAATCCATAAGCTTTATTTTGTAAATATATTCTTCGTCACTGAAGCCAATTACTATCCCTTTGACCATCTCGTCGATTACCCCACCAAATAAATTTCACCATTCGCTCTAATTCTTCGGGGAATGAACAAGGGAGAAAACTTTCTGTTGGGAATATGCCTTTGAATCAATGACTATTGGTTGAGGATATGTCCGTGGCAAGTTGAATAATTATTGAGACTTGAATTGGAAAAAGGAAATCCTTTTGGTACAAGGATTAATTAAGGTTTATTGGTTTAATTAGGTTTCTTATTCGTACAAGAAATTGTTCAAGAATTAGGAAAGCCGTTTCCTAATGGGAATAGGATTACTTTGTACATAAGAAATAGGATTCCAATTACTTTGTACACACGGAATAAGATTCCTTTTCCTTTAAGGGTTTATGTATTTATGACTATAAATACTAAACTCTCTCCTAGCATATTTTTTGTTGGTCATCTTTGATAGATACAAGTAGAGATCTAAGATCTAGATTTAGGTTGACGGAATTCTTTGCCTAAATAATTCGTGCAACTAGATTAGTGAAGATCGTCTTTTGTAATTTCCATTGATAATAGTATATTCTCCCTCCGCCCATGGATGTAGCCAAGTTGGTGAACCACGTAAATTCTTGTGTTGTGATTGATTATTTCTTTGATCATCGTTCTTATGTTTATTTTTCTCTAACAAGTGGCATCAGAGCTAAATTAGTTAGGAAAAAATTTGGGTATTCCGCTGCAGAAAGAAAAAGATGGGTTAAGGATTTGAATCATCGATCGAAAAGATATATGGGAGGAATAGTATTTTATTCTTTGGCAGATCAAAATGAAGGCTCTGCAGTTCGTGTGCAGTGCACGTGCAATTTGCATGCAGCAAACGTGCATCGCACTTGCAGTTCGCGTGCAGCGATCTTGCAGTACACGTGCAGTGTCCATGCAGAAATCTGGATGTCTACGTTGGACACATCAAGATAGAAGTCGTGTTGAAGAAACAAGATTTATTGGCATCCTCGTGACGAGTAGATCTAGTACAGACATCGAGTCAGCAGGGATAGTTGCAGAAGGCAGCAAGGGTTCTAGCAAGAAGAAGAATTCTCAAAAATATTCTAGCAAGAGAGGCTCGAGACCTGATGAAGTTTATAATTTCTATAAGGAGGGGGAGGGAAGCGAGGAAGTGATGGATTCTCTAGAGGAGAAAGCGCATTCACAAATCATCATAGGTCTTGGTGATGATGTTCTCGTGCAGGTTGCTATGGAAAATAGTGACAATGGTAATTTTGCTCTAATAGTGGAAGAAGGCTCACGGAGAGGGGATGAGTGGCTTCTAGATCCAAGGGTATAGCAAAGCGAGATAGTTGAGGAAAAGGTGGAGCCGATTACTACAAGAAGGAGTAGATGGGCAGACGATCCTGAGGTACAATATGACTATCCGCATATTGAGTTGGGATAGTTTTTCTCGGTGGGTGAGGTTCACGGCTGATGAACTCGCCAAGCACGAAAAACTGTTAGTCGCCCGAAAGGGGCGGTGCTCTAGATAGGTGGTCTAGAGGCACTAAGGAATGCTAGGCTTCGCATATCACCCAGTTGCTTGGGAGGAGCAAGATTGTCCGGCGTGACAAAGGGTGCTTGAGGTATAGCCCAATATTGATGCAGTATGATGATAAAAGTGGGATAAATATGAGTTTTATTTTAATTACTTGTTATTTTATTGTTATTTTCGGAATTAAATGTAGTAGGATGATTATAAGAGGTTTTAGAGTAGATTTAGCCTTGATTTACTAGTTTTAGACTTCTATTAGGTTACCTTATAGGTTAGGCTTTATTTTAGGATGTTATTTCTTGTTTTTCAAGTTTTATGAGTGCTATAAAATAGCCTCAAAGTTGTAATCCGAAAACAGACTTTTGATGAATAAAAAAATAAAAATGTAGAACTTGATGTTCTTTGAAAACTAGGTCTTCTCTAAGAAAGAGAAACTAGGGTTTTACCCTTATCCGAATTATGATACAATTCGGTGTGCAAGGGTTACGTATCCCATTATTGAATCGTTCGAATCTTGACACAGTTTGAACGTGGCCTTGATAGTGGTAATCGTGTCAAGGTGCAGAATGACGTTGGTGTGCCCATGATTCTGCATCAGTTTAATGATAGCAAAACAAAGGATTATGAGCTTAAGACCGAACGGAATTGAAACAAGACGGGATTGAAACCCTAATAATTGCACAACGGCAAATCTATTTTTTATTAATCAAACTCTGTTTTCGGATTACAACTTTGAGGCTATTTTATATCACTCATAAAACTTGGAAAACAAGAAATAACATCGTAAAATAAAGCCTAACCTATAAGGTAACCTAATAGAAGTCTAAAACTACTAAATCAAGGCTAAATCTACTCTAAAACCTCTTATAATCATCCTACTACATTTAATTCCGAATATAACAATAAAATAATAAGTAATTAAAATAAAACTCATATTTATCCTACTTTTATCATCATACTACATCATTCTCCTCTTCTTAGAAAAATTCGACCTCGAATTTGAGTCGTTGCTTTTTGGAAACACATCGTGAAATTTTTTCTTCAATCTTCGACAAACTTTAAATTTTTAGTTGTACCACGCTTCATGATATCCATCCAATCCGTCCAATAATATTGACAAATATTTTCCAAGAGCAATTTCTTGATGTGCCACGGCGACGAAAAATTGCAATCAAGAATATCAAACGGATCTTCATAACAATAAGAACCAAAAATACCTTCTTCTTTTGAAACCAAAATAGATGAACCCAGAAAATCACAAACTGCGCCCAGGGTCGGCTGAGGGTCGCCGAGCACGGTCGTGTCTTGGAAACTGGAACGGTCGTGCAGAACAGTGCGCACAGGACTCCCACATCCGCCTTTATTCACACGGTCCTGTATGGGAAACTGGCACGGTCGTGCTTGCTGCTCCGAGCTGCTGTTGGGACTGGTGCGCTGCAACACAATGGTTTCTGCTGGGTCAAAACCCTCAAAATCTTCTTCATAATTATCGTCATCAAAGATTGGTGGTTTTGACCAATCAATGACAACGTCGGAACCCGTCGAATCAACAAAGCAATCCACGGGAACATGATTCAATCGGTCACAAAACTCGTCAAATGTAAGAGGATCAGCCTCTCTCTTGCACTCAAGTTCTTGATCACGATCGAAAGGATAGATATCCTCATCATCATCAGACCACAAATCTGACTCCGAGCCCACATTGATGGGAACCTCCAAACACGCTAGATGTCGTTGGACTCGTGGACCCTCCACACGTTCAAGGCGACGTTGGAGTTCTTGAATCTCCAAACGCAGAAAGCGGAGTTGGAGATCTTGAATCTGTCTTCGCAATTCGTCTTTCTCGATTTCACTTAGGTAATGATGTCGATGGATTTCGTCTCCCTGGGGGTTTTGATCTGCAGCCCCTACCACGATTACCACGACCATCACTTCCTCGTCCTCGTTCGGCCATTGATCACCAGGAACTCCTGATACCAAATGATAGCAAAACAAAGGATTATGAGCTTAAGACTGAACGGAATTGAAACAAGACGGGATTGAAACCCTAATAATTGCACAACGGCAAATCTATTTTTTATTAATCAAACTCTGTTTTCGGATTACAACTTTGAGGCTATTTTATAGCACTCATAAAACTTGGAAAACAAGAAATAACATCCTAAAATAAAGCCTAACCTATAAGGTAACCTAATAGAAGTCTAAAACTACAAAAATCAAGGCTAAATCTACTCTAAAACCTCTTATAATCATCCTACTACATTTAATTCCGAAAATAACAATAAAATAACAAGTAATTAAAATAAAACTCATATTTATCCCACTTTTATCATCATACTGCATCAAATATTGCATTCTATTCGCCTTTAGATGAGTGGGTTCGAAGCTTTCTAGACTGGTTCGAAGCTCATCATTGGATTGGGATTGAGAAGCAATCGAGACAAGGTACAATCTGGGGATTTAAGGTGTAGTCTTTTCTAACGATTCGGGAGTTGATACACAAGTCTAGTCAGCAAAAGGGGTTCTTAAATTCTACAGGTGTATAGTCTCAAGTGTTCGGCGAAATACTATGTTGATGGTCTAGTAGGCTTTCTGAGACATCAATACTAGTTTCTTGTCTCTTATCGGAGTTATGGAGAGGTCGAAGAAACAAGATAAGTAAAAGCACATATTAGTGGAGTATTGTAGCAGTTAGTGTAGACATCGTGTAGTCGTGCAGTTCATGTACAATTTCCGTTTATGCAGATGCTTATGGGGAAGAAATCCAAATAAGTAGTCACGGGTTCGAGATACATTTCTAGAATGAGAAGTTATTTGTTCAAGTCATTCAAGGGTGTTTGTCCGTGTTCGTTGGTGATCCAAGAATAGTTCGAAGCACGTTGAAGTTTGAGACAAAATCGACTGTCGTCATATGGGTAATATGGTATTCGAATTTAGTGATCGAGGATTTGATATTCGGATATGGTGGTCAACGTTGTGGTGAAGGTCCTAGTGGGTTTAGAAATTCATTGTATAAGTTGAGAAGATGGTTTGCTTGACTAAGTAAACATGGTTGTTCTTGGGTGAACAAAGACGGGGTCTTGACAAAGACAAAAGACAGTGGCGGAGGTGGAGCGATATATTCAGAAGCGAAGGATTCAACTCAAGGTGGAGTTGGGGTCGGTTTGTGGATATGAATTATGGTTCGGGAAGATTCAAAGCCAAGATGAAGATTGTTGGGAATATGCCTTTGAATCAATGACTATTGGTTAAGGATATGTCCGCGGCAAGTTGAATAATTATTGGGACTTGAATTGGAAAAAGGAAATCCTTTTGGTACAAGGATTAAGGTTTATTGGTTTATTAGGTTTCTTATTGGTACAAGGAATTGTTCAAGAATTAGGAAAGGCGTTTCCTAATGAGGATATGATTACTTTGTACATAAGAAATAGGATTCCAATCACTTTGTACACAAGGAATAAGATTCTTTTTCCTTTAAGGGTTTAGGTATTTATGACTATAAATACTAACCTCTCTCTTAGCATATTTTTTGTCGGTCATCTTTGATAGATACAAGTAGAGATCTAAGATCTAGATTTAGGTTGACAGAATTATTTTTCTAAATAATTCATGCAACTAGATTAGGGAAGATCGTCTTTTGTAATTGCAATTGATAATAATATATTCTCCCTCCGCCCGTGGATGTAGCCAAGTTGGTGAACCACGAAATTCTTGTGTTGTGATTGATTATTTCTTTGATCATCGTTTTTATATTTATTTTGCTCCAATACTTACAACCAAATAAAAATTGTAAGAATCATAATTTGGCAGAAAGTGATCAGAGTCAATGAAGATGAACTCGTCTTAATCACGAGACAAAAAACATAAGCGAAAAATCTAGGCTCTTGGCAAGGAGAGAAGACAATGGCTCACATAAGGAGAGAAGACAAATTCACAGGGAGAGAAAACAAGACTATCAACAAGGAGAGAAGGCAATAAATCAAACATAATTCTAAATTCTAATAACATTCCTCTTCACTTATTTGAAATCAAGATGAAAAAACCCAAAATCAAAGAATAAAAAAATTCAGATCTGGGGGTAGATTTAAAGAGATAAATAGAAATTTATTATAAGATTATCTCTGAAAAATTTAAACCCAGATCCAAATCTAATAAAAATTTGTTGTTTTGAAAATCTGAAAAGAGAAGTTGAGAGAGAGAGGGGAAGAAGACGGAAGTTGAATGGGATAACTAAATTTTATTCATTCTTAAGAATAAACTTAAGGAAGTTCTAACAATAGTATTTAATTACAATAAAAAAACTATAGTATTTAATTAAATAAATTTTAAAATTAATTATACACAATAATAACTAAAAATTACAAATATGTGAAAAATAGTTCATTTCAACTAAATAGTTGATTTCATGAATTGCTTTAAAACTATAGACAATATATATACATACGCATTTGTAGTAAAAAAACAATCAATGAAAGATACTACCTCTGATTCCAAATTGAATGATTTTTTTTTGTTCCGAATGAATGACATTTTAAATAATTTCCTAAAAAACTATGTCCCTATTTTTTTCTTTCAATTTTTTTTCATAGTTCATTATATTTGAATAATGTCACAATGAACTTTTTTTTTGCTCCCACTGATCATTATTCCTGGATCCGCCACTGTGTCCATGTACATATGCAGTCTAGGAGTAATAGAGGAGGACAGTTTTTGATTATTGGTTGAATGAAATTTTAGTTTCTCTTTGAAACTATATCAGTTCTTGAATTATCTCTTGTTGGTTCGGTCATTCTCACTAGTGTTGGCATCATGTAAGCTAAAACAATTTATCTATCATTAGAAAAATCAAAAACCCAATCTAAATATAAGGTGTGTGTATGTGTGTTCGTGTGTATATATATATATATATATATATGTTGTTCAACACATGTATACTTAAAAGTCCATCTCTTGAAATGATAATCGTTAATCTAAATGTAAACTGTTTTTTGAAGAAATGGATTGTTTTGGTAGATTTTAAGGCATTATGAATTAACTAGAATAACACCCGTGCGTTAAATGAACGATGAAAAATACTTTGAAAAATTATAAAAATAAAATCAAATTGCATTAATAAAACTTGATATTAATTTTATTAATAAAATGATAGCTTATTATTGTAATATTTGTGTTGAGATAATAAACATTACTAATGAGTCTTATCCCACACTATATAAATGTATATTATAGGCATATTTGTAAAAGTATTTTGCACATATAAATATATATACACATATATAATACTCCCTCCGACCCAAAATACTTTGGGATGAAACCTCAGACTTTATCATGGTATCAGAGCTGGCCCGTTACACGTGCAGGCCCAACGGCCCACGATGTTGCTCCGCGCCACTCGTAACAAGTCCACGTTGTAAGCCTTGGTAAAGCTCGGCTACACGTGAAGGGGCGTGTTAGAGACAAATATCACACATCGGGAATTAACTAGCCATGCATTGACTATATAAAGATTCTGGGCTACTCCTCCCATAGGGAATTATTTTGGGATGGAACCTCCCTAAGTATTTATTGTTTTCCAGTTTTCCATAAAATATTGACATATATTACCAAAGCTGCTTTTATTTATGATAAGTAGTTGTCTCTGTATTTTTTTTAATAGTATAGCTACTTGAACTAATCAAAGGGTAATAGTGTCTATTTAATATGCATTGATTGATTTTCTTAGTAGGTGTGCAAAGTACTAAAACTACAAGTATTTTAGGACATAGGAGTATAAATCTATACTTATAGTATTTTAAAGTTGGTGTAACCAACCATGAGAATGACACATAAGCCATAAATTTGTTTATCTTGATTTAGAGGATGCCATGTAATATGACCTTTGCAATCATGGAGGCTTTTGGCATTCTTCTACATAGGTTAAAATAAGAGGTAATAACCATAGACATGTAAAGGGGTAAGATATGATAGTAGATAATTTAGTGATTATATAAGAAGAAATGGATATCTAATAGAATATGAAACTTTATATATAGATAATTATATTAGGTAGACATATACTCTTATATATTGGGTAGTATTTGACTAGGTAGTTCGTGGTGCATTCTGAACATTAAGATCATTAAAAAGTGATTTTTCAGTTTTCAACTGATCAAATTCACAATTCAATGACTTTTGAACCGTTTATGTATTCCAAGAGACTACATATTATTCAAAGCCATTGAATTGTGATGGAATACACAAAGTTTTAACTATCAAGTGATTTTAAATGATAGAAAATGAAAATATAGATTGAAATGATTATTATTACTTGACTCAAAAAATCCAATAAAACAATGTACTTAAAGAAGATCAAACATTGGGTGAAAAATAATGCTAACATAAAAAGTCTATAACTTACATTTTATTAATATGACTTGCATTTTATGTGAAGTTAATGTTGATATAAATCCGTAGCAATAATTACTGAAATTGTAGATTATCAATAGTCTCATAAGTTAGTAGAACATTCACCTTTAAATGCTGCTACAAAATTATGAAAACCAAATATTTATTCATCAAATAGTACTTTTAATCTCCCACATCTACAAAAAAATGCATTCTCCTTATTTTAGATTCAGGATAATTTCATTGTTCGTAATTTTCTATACATAAATGAAGCCAAAGGGAAGAAGACGATGCAATGATTTATCAACGCTCCATATCGGTAATACAAAGTATTCTATTTTAATATTTCATGCATTATATACTGACTATTGCATTTGTTATTATGTTCATTTATGTAGGTACGCCTTCAAAAAAAAATTGCTGAGAAAAATCGTGCTATGAGGCGTGCTTATCTCATGATGAGGAAAAAAAAGTCCAAATATACACGCGAAAGAGGATATACCAAACATAACGGAACTATGTCAGACAATTGATATTGAAAAATTAGGTCAGAAGTTAAGTTACTTTGATGTCACATTTAAAAAAAAATCCCTAATTTTCCATGAGCAAATAATAATAAAAATATACTCCCTCCGTCCCACCACAAGGGAGACCAATTTTCTTTTCAGTCCGTCCCACCACAAGTGAGATTTCCCAAAATAAAAATGATTTAATATATTTTTATTCAACCAACCCCACTATTTAACCCCACTCATTCTCTTCTTCATTTTCTACCACACAATTTATTCAACCAACTCATTCTCTCTTCATTTTCTACCACAGATTTACTACTATGTCTTAATTATTGTGCCCACAATTCTAGTAGCACTTGTGCTGGGTCGGAGGGAGTATATAGCTATATCATATATTTCAATAATTTTTTATAACAAATACAACTTTCCATATCCTCAAATTCCCATTTTCTTTCCAGATTCATCAATGCGTACATCACAATGGATGAATAGTTTCAAGAAAAGAAATTTTCTATTGGATTATGAAATTGGTAGCACATCCGGATCAACTCCTTACAATGTTAGGACATCAAGTATGGTGAATTTCTTATTTTAATAGGATATGTAAAGTAGTTCAGTTAATTAAGAAATAGATAGATTTGAGATTTAATTCCGTGCGTAGGACTAAAACCACTCTATTTTAATGGTGTTTATATATGCAATGAACAAGAAAAGATCAAGCCCAAGAAGAACTGAGATTTTCTTTTCTTTGTAAAATGGGTCAAATAAAGAACTTAGAGAAAATCTTGGAATTCAATCAAAGAGGAAAAAATGGGAAACTGAAATATGAAAAAAAAAAAATGTTAAAAAATCATAAAAGAGACACATTTTGGAACCAAAAATTCATTCTTTTTGGGACAAATAAAGTAATATTTGTAGCAATAAAAGCAAATTTAATATGCATAATTTGGAAAGGTCATTCTTAAATTTAAAAAAAATAAAAATTAGAATAGCAATGGGGTATGTAGTACCTCTTTATCAATGTTTTTTCCATGAGTGGTCCGCTTCTGTATGTAAATACAATATACCCTTGAAGCCAAAGTATCTCTCAATCTCCTAGCAAAAGTCATAAGCTATTTTTAACTTTGCTGCAAAACCATAAGAAAGGTAGACATTTAACCATATTGTTGCATATCATGATTAAGTCCCTCTTCTGTAATTGCATTGGTACAAACAACTATCCACTAACTTATTTTCTCTCTCTTACTTACTCACAATACTTACTTTTCCAACATACTCCCTCCGTCCCAGCTCACTTGACACTTAAATTTATTTTGGTCCGTCCCAGCTCACTTGACACTTCCCAAAATAGCATACTTTTTATAATTTTATATTCACTATACCCACCACTCAATTGTTGGGTTTTGATGCATCATGTGCAGCGGAATAAACATTAGATCAAACACCCATGAGCCCGGATCCGTGCATGTTGATTAAATTAAATACAAGATGAAATAAACTAACCCTTGAAAATCGCATCCATGAACATGGACTTTAAGGTGCTAACGCTGTTGGGTTTCGAGCAATCATGCGCAGCGGAAGAAAGACATGAATAAAACCCAATAGCCTAGATCCGCTATGAACAATAATTCATAATATGAAGATGAAAGAAACTAACCCTTGTGGATCGTTATGTAAAACTTGGATTAAGCGTTAAGAGAAACGCCCTCTACCGGTAATCCACAAAACGAACTGATTTTAAGAACGCTTTCTTGAACTTGACTGCTAGGTCTTCGAATTGATAAACGATGTTGAAGAACGATTCTTCAAAGCTCCTAATGATTTTTGTGACTTGATGATTAGGAATTATCAATCACAATGATCCTAGTATATTGTGTGTATTTTCTTTCTCAAAGAAAGAGTTTGGAATTGATCAAATCAATAGTTAGAGAACAATTCCCGTCAATCACAATATATACTAGGGGTGTCCAAAACCCTTTAGGACTTAGGTCTTCTTGTCCGACAATAATTGACTTAAATTAAACTGACTGCCAGGGGGCATCCGTACGGCGGCAAGCCAGGCGTGCTGCGCCTGTCCAGCCGTACGGTTGTCGTGGTCAGTTTCCTCGTTTTTCGCTCCTTTTAATTATCCGTTCTGCGTGTGTGACCCAATAGGATTATACTAAGTTGGCAACGAATCCGAACCATCCAAACCTCGTAAGTCATAAGCGGACTCTAGCAAGCCATTATGACTACCCAATTAGTATAACTTTGAAATCCAAAGTTTCCTAAAATAGAACATAACACAATCTATTTGTTTCACGATGTCTATTGAACGTAAGCCATGGTCAATGGTCAACTTACAAAGTTCAATGCTTTCTCGATCCCGAATGTATTGATAATACAAATCTTATTTGAGCACGGCCATGCATTTCATTAATACTGTTGGTCCCAGAGACACAACAATGGTATGAAAAGAGGCTAGAGGGGGGGGTGAATAGCCTATTTAAAATTCCAACCCTTTTTCAAAATTCAACCTTTATGCTTACACTTGAATTTTGCGGTAGATGAAATACCACGCGGTCAAGTATAAAATGCACAACGGAAGTTTTCGTTAAAACAAGTTTAGAGTTGTTTTTGATAAGTTCAATGCGGTAGGCAGACGAGGTAGATAGATTGCGGTATATATTCTACGGTAGATAGTTTGCGGTTGGTGAAGGTGAGGTAGGTTGAGATTGAAAACTTTGTGTCTTAGAGATTTTTGGCAAATGATAAGTTAGTCAGAGTTTAGCTTAGGCAATGAGGTAGACAAACAAACACAATTCACAGTGGTTCATAAATCTGAAAGATCGAACACTAAAAGACAAACAAGATTAATATGAACAATAATAGTAAGATGAACAAGACTTAAAGTAAATTTGCAGAAATGAAAAGTGCAGTAAGTAAATGACACAATGATTTGGAAAGGTTCGATCTGTTAAAAGATCTACGTCCTTTACCAAGATGGTCAGTCTTGGATTTTGAATGAGGTTTATATTTGATTCGATTGAGTACAGATTACAGAGATGAAGTCTATGAATCAACACCTATTTCTATGAAGAACAATCCTAGACTTAGACCAGTGTATCCCTAATGATTCAATCTATGTGATTGATCAATCGGAGTGAGTGTGTGTGTAAGAATCAAGAGCTCTTTGGAATCTATATGATTTTTGAGCTTGATGAAACTTGTGTGATAAGGCTTGAGATTTGATCTTGAAGGTTTCTGGAGACTTGTTGAAGACTTGAAGGTTGAGTGCTTGAAGATTCGAAGGATTCTGGAAATCTTGAGTATGATCTTCAATCACCAAGAATTTCAACAGCAATTTCTCTCTTAGAATCTCAACGTGAGTTCAATGAAGAACTCAAGACTAATTATAGCCTTGAAGGAGAAACTAGCAGTTAGAAATACTTGGGCTTCTAGTTGAAAGACAATGAGCTGTTGAATTCTAATTAGAGCTCAGTCTGAGTTGTCCTTTTGTTGCAGAGTCATGGAGGTCCAACTGTACTATGATGACAGTTGTATTCAAATTTGAAATTTGAATTTGCAACGTTCAAAACTAACCAAGGTAAGGACACAAGTGTGACCATGGTTAAGTTTGAGCCAACTTGAGTTTTCTTCAACCAAGGTTTCATGCGGTAAGGTGAACCATGCGGTAGGCATCATTCATGCGGCAAGGTAGATTGCATGAGGTAACCTTGGTCATGCCGCAGGCATAGGCTACGCGGTAGACATTCCTTGCGGTAGGCAGCCTTACCTCATATCTCCAGACTTAGAAAAAATGAGGGACCTAATCTGCTAAGCCTATCAAACTAAAAAGTGGACTATTCTAAATGAAGTACAAGTACTTCTTACAATATATCCTAAAGTCCACAAAGAGTAAAATTAGGTTATGGTGTCGCGACCCCGAACCCGCGGGCCCGGAGTACGCGAGCTGGACGTCGACTTAAAACCAAAACTGAAATACCGAAGTTAAAAATTCCATTTGATACCAAAAGGTGATGATCCAAAGTTTTACAAATCCAAGTTTGATAATAACCAAATACAACTATCATAAACTTCCACAAGTTTATGCCCAACAGAAGATAAATGTACAATTCTTAATGATGTCATTGTTTGGTACAACTATCCCAAAAAGGTTACACATTTATATAATGTAAACCAACCTATAACAACTTTCCCCAAAAGAATGTATCCACACTCGACGTCCTCTTTCTCGTGATCAGCGAGACTAATCCTTAGCACCTAGGGGGGGGGTTAAGGAAAAACAAAGATAGAAGAAAGGGGGTGAGATAAATCTCAATAAGTCACTAATGCAACTACATGACATGCTATGATGCAATATACAATAATAAATCATAGATAGCACATAGCAGTTATCACATGACAGATAGCAGCGGAAATAAACACATAACAAAGGATATAGCCAAGGTTTTCCCAAACTGATACATCCAAATAAAGGATCGCTGCGCAGCTTCAATAATCAACAAATCACATCTTCGTAATAGCATGAAAGCTGAAGAGAAATCCCCCGGTACCGGAACAATAACCATAAGAGTGTCACAAAGGACAAGAGCCATGCCACAAAGTCATGCTCGGTATCTAGATACATTCACAAAGGAAGATAACTTATCTCTTCCAAGGCCAATCTGGAAAAGGGGTATAGTAAGGGCAAACAATGGTCAACATTATAATGGACTTGGCTTTGCCATTATAATCTCTCCCATCGCCCGATACAACAAATATGCCAGATGGGCTTCCAAATAAATGCTAAGTAATAATATATTAGCATGAATAAACATCTTACGATTCCAAAGTAGGGAATCATACCAAGAAGTCACCAAGAAAGTGAAATGTATCAACAACGCACAATTAAAGTGTTCCAATAATCTCAATTAACACTTAATTAATTTCCAACACAAACTTAATCACAAAGGACCCAATTCTATCACTAGAGTGTACTACAATGTTCACTAAGGTCAACTAGAAGGACACCCAAGACTTAGACCAAAACGCATTCTTCAATCACACAAATTAACAAATGAAAACTTTCAGAGGTTCTGTGCGGCCGCCCACTCGAGTCTGTGCGGTCGCCCAAAAAGCCATCAAACAAGAACAAAACCTTTCAAATAGATGTGCGGTCGCCCTACAGTTTTTGGGCGGTCGCCCAATCCTCTAGTCTGCCGGAATTCGGGAGGGAAGAACTGGGTTCTTCCATTTTTCAACCCAACCAAAACTAAACCAAAATTCAACACTCTTAACTAGCATATTAATGAACTAGAACAACTTATAGGTCAAAAGAACTCATATAACAACATTTAACAATCAAAATCAAGATTCAAACCCGACATTCATAAAATCACCATTTTTGACCAAAACTCAAATAAATTCCAAATAAATTCGAAACCCAACCAAACTTCAAATATAACAACTCAAGCATTATATAAGCATGATATGAACATTTTAGCATAAAAATGGGGGAAAAGCAACTTACTTGAGATTTCTCAAAGATGATGGATTTCAAATATTTTTGGCTTCCTACGATCCTATCGACGATCTAAACAAGTTTCAAGTTATGAGAAATGAGAGATAATGAGAGGAAGAGGAAGAAAATGAAGAGAGAAGGAAGAGAAGAAAAACTCACCTTTTGTTTGGAGAGAGAGAGAAATGAGCTGGGAGATGGAGAGACTGAGGGAGAAGGGGAAGAGTAGGGAGAAGATGAGGAGTAGGGAGGGAGTAGTTAAAATGATTTAAAGAATTTACACTTAGGCCCTCTCCTCTACACTACACACAAATACTTGCACTCCCTACTACAATTAAGACCCAACAATACAACACTAACCCAAATAAAATGCTAGGCATAAATTATTATAACACATAAAATGCACACATAAATATTTAAATAAATAATAATTTAAATAAATAAATAAGCAAATAAATAAATAATAATTATTTATTACTAATAAAATAGAGCCTAGCTTTCGGGTCGTGACATATGGGATCAATCAAATTAAGGTAATAGGAGTGGTTTATAATAAGCATACCCAACAATCTCCCTCTATTTGATTGAGACCCTTACCTACTATAACAAATGCTAATTCATTGTACTTGGTAAAAACATGTTTTTAAGAATAAATATTTTATTGATATCATGTCCCAAGTCAATGCACACACTAAGCCAATGTCATAGATTTCTATCATCTAAAAAGAAAAACAAATTGCTAATCCTAGAATATAGAAATATTTTTGAAGCATTTTGATATAAGTGAACACTGAAGAGAAGAAATGCATCAAGCACAATAATCAACATACTCCAAAACAATAATCATTTAAGCATAGGAGTAAAAGCAAAAGATAAGCATTGTCAAGTTACAACTTCAAAATAAAACAAATAGAAAAGTAAATTGTTTTAAACATCAACATAATAGTTCCAGATAACCACAGACGGTCATGTCAAATGGTAAGGTAAATCAGATGCGGTCAATGTTGATATGCTCTTCAATGAATTTTGAGGCAAGAGGAAAGCGGTAGGCTAGGATATCAAATCCTTGAATCAAGATTGGAGCAGTGACTCCATCTTCTTCTTCCTCTTGTTCACCTTGAGATTGGACATTTCCGTGACCAGCCATAGTTAGTTAATTGCCAGCTTGATTTTCTGTGCGGTTAAGATGGGTCAAAGCTGTATTGAGTCTGTTAGAGAGAATGTCTATCTTCGCAGATTGACTTTCAAGTCTGATGTTATATGCCTCAATACGGTTTGTTTGAACATGCATCGCGGTAGACAAGGAGTTGAGTTTTGGAGTAAACTTTTTTGCAACTGACAAGAGTGCGGCATTGGTGTTCACAAGAACTTCCTCTTTGACGGCAGTCTGTACTTTGCCAATTTCTTCCTTCACTTCAAGCTTGTCATGGTTCATCGAATTTGATAGCTCTTTGCTAGCTCCTTCAACTCCTCTAACAATTCTGTCACTGATATACTCAGTTTGCTTTCTGAGAATTTCATTTAGTGCGGCAGGAGTGATGGGAGAAGTATCAGTTGCGGTAGATGTGCCTGTATTTCCTGCTACAATGTCCTTTATTGCCTTTTTTATGAACACACTCTCCCCCTTAATGGTCGAAACCAACTCAAAGGGTAGAGCGGTAACGTCACGACGAAGTAAGGCTTAATCTGCTTTCACCTCAATGAGTTCTTCCCTAAGGGCCACCATACCTGAGACAAGATCAGAAACTTGAGATTGAGTATCTACCTGCATCTGAGTTAAGAATTTGACTGCGTTAAGAAGCTCAGCAGTGGATGATGTGGCAGGATCAAATTGTGCGGTCGAAGGAGTAGGCACGAAAGGTTCAAGAGCAGTAACAGGAAGGACAGACTCCCTTTCTTTGGAGGTAGTCTCATCAACCTTGGGAGGCATGGTCTCACCAGCATTCTCTACCTTAACAAAAATGTCCATTTTTTTAGGAATGACCTCTTCAACATTATCTTTAATATCCATAGCCTTACCACTGGTGGACTTATCACTTTTAGTGGAGCTTTCTTTCTCCTCTTCTTCTGAGCTTTCATCAACTAAACATTTGTCAATAGGTTTGGTAGGAGGTGCAGCATCATCAACCTCAGAGTTTTCATCAACATTCTCATTTTCAGTTTTCTCACTCTCTTCTGCGGTAGAATCATCATTGTCCTCAGATTGAGAGACTTCTTCCATGTCATCTAGTTGAGCATCCAACAAAAAATTCTTTGAAATCTTTGGACGATCTACCGTAATATCCTCATCAGATGTAAAGACCAGAGAATGGATTTCGGGGGAAGGTTACTTGGTGACCTTCGCCTTTTTAGCGATTTTGATGGGACTGGGAGTGTGAGACCTCATCTTGATTTTGTCAACTTTCTCAATCTGTCTCTCCCCCTGACTGGGTGCAGGTTTGGAAGAGAAGGATTTAGATTTGGAGGAATACACGGTAGGTTGAGGGACAATATAAGGTTTCTTTGGTGCGGTAGAGAGAGGCTTGGAAGGTTTTGATTTTGGAGGAGGTGAAAGTGAGGGTGAATGGAGATTTTGATGGTACGGTAGGGGTTACCTTTGGTTTTAAGGATTTAGATGCGGTAGACTTCACAAGTATGACAGAGGCCTGAACAGTTGTAATCTTAATGCCTTGTGAAACCGGTTTGGACTTCCTGACTTGTTCCACATGAATAATCTTTTCTTTCCCCTTCATAGAGGGAGGGGTGACGAGATTGCAACTCCTTTTGCTTTGGCCTTCAGTGCGGCAGCTTTCTTTCGTTCCTTCTCAAATGCGGCAGCATCTTCATCAGTCAAAATACTATCACCCAAGTTGGCTAGACCGCGCTTGGTGTACTTAGGGGGGGACACACTCCTCAACTTGATCTTTAAGATGATATGTCCTGTACATAGCATCCCCAAAATTGTTGCGGTAGATACTTCTCATTGACTTACGACAGAAGTCTTTTGAGGTAGGGATTGATACTATGTAGTTCTTGTTTCTTGCATACAAATCCTTGATTCGGAGAGTTAGACCCATTAAGTAGGAAATCAACCTACTGTTCGTGCGGTACTTGGTTTCATTCTCTTCGGCCGCATCTTTGTAAGAGAGAATATTGGTCTTCAAAACATTGTAGATAATCTATCCCCAATCCAATCGTTTCCAAGGTAAATCGCGGCACATATCATCCATTGGGTGTGGTTGAAATTTGCGTGATTTCCTGTTTTTCACAACAGTGCATAATCCAATAAATGACCAATGTGATACATGATCTCCCCCACATCTTTCCTTTGAATTCTTAGAATATCAGTTGTTCTAGCAAGCTTTTTAGCAAGAGCAAGTGATTCCTCCTTTGAAAATGCATCAGGTCCGTCTCTATCCAATTTAATGCCTAATGCATGGGCCACGTCACTGGCATCAAAGGATAATGGAATTCCCATGACGGAAGCATTTATAAACTTGGGATGAGATTCAGGTTCCTCAGAAATTTCCATTTCAACTGTAGAGCCAAAGAACTCATCTACGAACGCAGGTAGGTGGAAGTCTTAATTGAGCGTAAAGAATGGTAGAATTCCAGACTTTTTTCAACCGGGCCAAGATGTTGCGGCCGATAGAATCTTTCTTAAGATCCTCAAGATCCAAGGTAATGCCTGGAATAAAGTGGTTTAAGTCCTGAAACAAAGCAAAGCCAAGTTTAGAATTGACGTAGGTTGTGCAGTCACTTGACAAGAGAATGTGCGGCAAGGATAGCACGGTCAAGTGATGCACGGCAGAGACAAGATGCGGCAGGAAGAATAAACAAGGTTACCACAAACACAGACGTTTTATACCAAAATAGATCAGAAATAGAACAGTAAACAAACACGATTTTTTTTTAAAAAAAACGAAAATGTATCAAAAAAGAGAGTTAGCCAAGAACATGAAGAACACCACGAAGAACACCATACACACGATTACCCAGATTTCCAGAAAAATGATCAAAAATGAATGAAAATTACATAGATATAATCGGAAATGCATGTAAAGTCTTAATATCATATCAATTTCATGAAACAAACATCATTAAACTCAGAAATTAAAAGGAGAAAAATATGAATGCTGAAAATTCATAGTTGGGTAAAAACAACGTGAAATCAAGATTGAATCCATTGAAAAATGTGACAGATAATTTAGAACAACAATACTCTTCCAACTTAGGATTTTAACATCAACACCTTAATAAAATTTGAGGAAATCAATAGAATGTGAAGAGTTTTTCGAAAACCCACCAAGAACAAAAAGATTTGAGAGTATGAGAATTTTACTATAATGATGGCTGGAGAAGTAGAATGAGGTTGATTATCGTCACCAGAGTCAATGGATTTCGAGGATTTCTTGCTTTGAGGTTTTGAAGTCATTATATAGAGGAATTTGTGAGAGAGAATGGCGGTTTGGAGCGTGTTTAGAGAGAAGGTAGAGAGAGAATAGAGAGAGAGAGAGAGATAATCTAAAGAAAAAAAGGAGGGGCAGAGAGTGGTGGAGATGAAGGAAGTGGAACGGTTTGGTGAAGGAGGGGGTTTGCAGAGGTCAGAGTGATGGGAATATGGGAGGTTAACTCTACAAAAGTTCTGATGTGACCCTAGGAGGACTATTTTCATTAAATGCGAGTGACTAGGTGTCACATCAACAGCCAATGACGACTCAGAAAATTTATAAGGAATAAAAATTAAATACGAAAATTAAATGCTCAAATATTTTGAATTTAATAAAAGCGAGGGAAAGTAGAAGTTACCTTAATTCCCTTGAGGTAGATATTTTCAAAATATCTCAAAATATATCTAAGTTAGAAGACTTACCTGAGCCTGAGGAATGCGGTAACTTGAGAGGTCGACAGTGACATGTACGGTCGATGTGTGGTTGATGTGGCGGATTTTGTATACATTATTTACCTTATTCTCTCATATATTTTGGTAAATTTTGATGTATTTTAGACTAGATTTGATGTATTTGAAACATTATTTTATCATTTGAGCTTTATTGTAATCCGGGGTAGAATAGTCATTATTAGTTAATTATTTTCCCGGATGTAATTTTTGGTGAGCTTCAACGTCTGTCTCGATGGTCAAGTAGTCAAAGTCAAGTCAAAGTTAACTGGCGGAAGAGCGCAGGGGCCAAACTGAAATTTCTGGAAGTTGAGGGGTTGTTTGGACAATTCTGAAACTTGGAGGACTGAACTGACAATATTAAAACTCCAGGGGCTGAATTGTAAAATGGTGAAAGTCAACCTCCGTATAGTGCAGCGGCGGCTGGGACTGATTTTTTTGGTTTTTGTTTATTTTTTTTTATTATCTTTTTATTTTTGATTTGAATTTTAAAAAAAAAGTTATTATTAGTTTAGAATTAGGATTAGGTTATTATTCATTCTCTCTGGACTTTGAATACTACGTTCTTTTCTTTTCTCTCTGAAGCTTTGTGTAACCATTAATGGAGAACTAAACTCCATTACTTTGGGTTGAGATCTTGAACCTTCTTTAATTCAATTGAGGTAATTTTTCTTATTCTTTTGTTGATCTATTTATAATTTTGTCTGTTCTGATTTTAGATTAATATTTAGGGTTTGTGGATTTGGCCAATCCATTAGCTCTATTTCTTGATCTATGCTAGAATTCTATGTTCTGTGCCAGAATTAGGGTTTTCACCGTAGCATCTCCACGAATTGTGTATGTGCCATAGCAATTCGGGGAGTAGGCAAAATTAAACGATTATCTAGTAACCTAGAAAGCGTTCTTGATCTTAGTTTCTTAAATTGAATCAATTACTTCTGCGATCTAGACTGTGCCAGTTAGATTAATTTATTAATTAGGGTTGCTAGTGAGTGTGCCACTGCTAGTAACTAATCTGTAAGAAGAGACAGAGATTGCAATATATCTCGTGATCAAGTGAATAGGATTAACAGAGAAATAGAAGTACCAATGAAATTGAATTAGAGGACGGGGATAGTGATCAATTTGAAGTGCTTTTAAATCATTGTTTTTATCATCTTAGTTTATTTTTCCGTCTTAGGAATTAATTAAAATCTCAATTAAACCCCCAATCTGGTCAAGTGACTGTTCGAAAATAATCATCGTTCTTCGTGGATCGACCCTGACTTACCCTAATTAAATTATTAGTGGCCGAGTTAGGTCTAATTTAGTAGGTGTGCGACTAAGCCTACCAAATTTTGGCGCCGCTGCCGGGAACGGTGTTATTGTTTGCGTTCTTATTATTTTATTTTCTTTTTATCTTTTTTCTCTCTTTTAGTTGTTTACTTGCTATATTTCTAGTTATCTTTATTGCTTGTTATCTTGTAGTATGGAACCGTGTATGGTCCACACCTGTTCTACTAACGATTTGATTGTACCATTTGATCCAGAAATCGAATGTTCTTTCAGGAAAGGACGACAGCAAAGTAGGAGATACAAGGCAATTTTGTTGGCTGAAGATATGGCGCAACAAGGTCAGGGTAACGCTGGGTGGCGCTGGTGAAGATAATGCCGCTGGTGGTACGGCGGTGGGGGTGCAGGAGGAAATAATGCAGGTGGTGGTGGAGCAGGCCATAGACAAGCAGTCCCACCACAGACATTGAGGCAAAGGACTGCCCCGTATTGGAATGAGCAACCACATGCTGTCCAATTCCCTGCCTTACCTGCTGGAGTGACATTTGAGTTGAAGCCGGGGCTACTGAATCAGCTACCGCACTTCACAGGGATGCCCGGAGAGGATCCTAATCAGCACATCTCACAGTTTGTGCAAATCTGTTAGAGTATGAAGCCGGCAGCGCTTCCGATCGAGCATCTGCTGTTGAGGGCGTTTTCCGCCAGAAAAAATGTTGTGAATTCCCACCATCAGGCTCATGACCTGAAGACTGCAGGTTCAGGCGAAAAAAGCAATCCATAGAAAGATTTGGCCACACTGAAAGATAACGCGAACGGGTGGTACTATCATTTGCCACCCAACAGCATCACGACATGGCAGCAGATGAAAGAGGTATTTTTGGAAGAGTTCTTCCCTCAGGATCAGATAAATGTGATGAAGAGAGACATCAGCAATATGGAGCAGAAGGCTGATGAGGCCCTATATGACTACTACAACCGCTTCCACAAGCTTTGTAGGAGTTGCCCGTATCATGGGTTTACTGAGGATCAGCTGATTGTTTATTTTCATTGGGGATTGACTATTCAGGATAAACGGCTGGTGGATTCATGCTGTGGGGGTAGCATTCTAAACAAGACTACCGAGGAAGCTAAGAGGTTGATCGAGGAGCTGGCTAAGAGTACGAGGACCCATGACAAGAGGTCTAATGTGAGACAGGTTAGCGCATCGGGTTCTAGCAGTGGGTTGTCCAACAAGTTCGAGACAGATATGGAGGATCTTAAGGGGATGGTTAAACAGTTGGTTCTGGGACAGACACCGAAACTGTGTGGGATTTTTTATGAAATTACGCACCCTACAGATTCGTGTCCGTCTCTGCAGACGGGCGAGATGGAGGATGTTAATGCAGTGGGGTTTGCGCAGCAGGGACAGAGACCGATGGGTAACACCTATAACCCCAACTGGAGAAATCATCCTAATTTCAGATGGGTCACAGGTCAGCAGCAGAATCAGTCGGGTGGTCAAAGACAGCAGTTCGGTAATCAGCAGGGTCATCAGCCGCAGCAGCAGTACCAGGGTAATCAGTACAACTCTTATAGACCACCATATCAGCAGCAGCAGCAGCCGCCACAGCAACAGCAGCAGCAGCCGCAACAGCAGAATGCTCCGGGACAGTCTACAGAGGCATTGCTGAATTCTTTGGCTCAGAGTGTTAGCACTATGAACCAAAATTTTTAGCAGTATCAGCAGCGCACCGATGCGAGCATTGGTAACTTGGAGAAACAAATGGGTCAGGTAGCTGATGCAGTGTGAAGGATAGAAGCTAGGGATTCGAGGAAGTTGCCATCTCAGACTGAACCGAATCCTAAGCAGAATGCATGTGCGATAACTCTTCGCAATGGTAAGGAGCTGCAGGATAATGTTGTAGATGAGGAATCGGAGGCAAAGGTTGAGATTGCAGAGCCAGTACAGAAGGCACCAGTTCAGACAAAGACTATACCAGAGGTTAAGGCTCCTGTATATGAGCCTGAAGTTCCATTCCCGGAAGCCTTGAAAGAACACCGAAAGCCGGATCCTGACAAGGCTATTTACGATACTTTCAAGAGGTTGGAGGTGAATATTCCTTTCTTGGACCTTCTTCAGACTGTCCCGAGGTATGCGAAGTTTTTGAAGGAGTTGTGTACTATGAAGAGGAATCAGAAGGAAAGGAGTAAGAAGAAGGTTAAGGTTAGTGAGCATGTGTCTGCAGTATATCAGAGAAAATTGCCTAAGGCCATGTTGGACTTGGGGGATGCTTCTGAGCATAAGGCCATGTTGGACTTGGGGGCTTCAATCAACGTCATGCCCTATGCGTTATTTGAAACTCTTAAGTTGGGGCCACTGCAGGATACCAGAGTTGTGATACAGTTGGCGGATAGGTCTAATGCCTACCCGAAGGGATTGGTGGGGATGTTTCTAGTCCGGTTGGTAAGATGATTTTCTCGGCGGATTTTTATGTTCTTGAGATGGAGACGGATCCAAAGGCTCCCATATTGTTGGGGAGGCCTTTTATGTCGGCTGCTCGGACCAAGATCGATGTGGCTAACGGTTCACTTACCATGGAGTTTGATGGGCAAGTAATGGAGTTCAATATCTTTGACTCTATGAAATACCCTAAGGACTCAGAGTCATTCTGTTTCATCGATGTGATCGAGCCATTGGTAGAAGAGGTGTTTGAGGTGTTTAGTGGAGATGATGATCTCAAGACTGCGTTAGAGAACGCTTTGGGGTATGCAAATTTAGAGTTTGATATCTCAGATTCGATGAAGGAAGCAGTGATGGGTCTTACAGAGAGCGCCATGTTTGCTACCGCACCGGGTCATGGTCAGATGAAGCTAGAGGTTCCGTTGGAGAAGCTTGTGCCATCTATAGAGAAGGCACCGGAGCTTGAGTTGAAGGTCCTCCCTGAGCACCTTAAGTATGTCTATTTAGGTGAGGGAGAGACGCTTCCGGTGGTGATTTCTAGTAGTTTGACAGCGGATCAAGAGAAGAGGTTGATGGAGGTATCTGGGAGCGGAAATATGCGATTGGTTGGACTATTGCTGATCTCAAGGGCATTAGTCCATCCTTATGTATGCACCGGATCAACCTAGAGGATGATGCGAAGCCGGTGAGGCAACCACAGAGGAGGCTTAACCCGCCGATGATGGAGGCGGTGAAGAAGGAGGTCGTGAAGCTACTACAGATGGGGATCTTCTATCCCATCTCCGACAGCAAGTGGGTGAGCCCCACACAGTGTGTGCCCAAGAGGGGCGGGATCACGGTCTCCCGTAATAAAAAGGGAGAGATGGTTCCAACCCGGGAGCAAACGGGGATTCGCGTGTGCATTGATCTCCGGAGGTTAAATGAGGTAACTCGTAAAGACTACTTCCCCCTCCCCTTTATTGATCAGATGTTGGAAAGGTTAGCTGGAAGGGCGTATTTTTGTTTTCTCGACGGTTTTTTTGGGTATTTTCAAATACCTATTGCCCCGGAAGACCAAGAGAAAACTACATTTACATCCCCCTTTGGCACCTTTGCCTATCGGAGAATGCCTTTTGGATTGTGTAATGCACCTGGGACTTTTCAAAGGTGCATGATGAGTATTTTCTCCGAGTTTGTAGAAAAGTTTATGGAAGTTTTCATGGATGACTTCACTGTCCATGGAGACTCGTTTGATGAATGTCTTGCTCATTTAGGACTAGTATTGGATAGATGCATTGAAACCAATTTGGTCTTAAATTTTGAAAAATGTCACTTTATGGTTGAGCAAGGCATTGTGTTGGGTCATGTTGTGTCGAAAAAGGGTATCGAAGTTGACAAAGCTAAGATTGATGTCATTTCTTCACTTCCTTACCCTACCAATGTGCGTGAAGTTCGGTCTTTCCTTGGTCATGCCGGGTTTTACCGGAGGTTCATTAAGGACTTTTCAAAGATTGCTTCACCTCTATGCACCCTGTTGCAAAAAGAGGTTGATTTTAATTTTGATGATAATTGTAAGCAATCTTTTAATGAGTTGAAGTCTAGGTTGACAACCACCCCCATTATTCAAGCACCCGATTGGTCTCGTCACTTTGAGATCATGTGTGATGCTAGTGATTATGCCGTGGGGGCGGTTTTGGGTCAAAAAGTGGAGCGTGCCTCGCATGTGATTTATTATGCGTCTATGACCTTGAATGGGGCACAAAGAAATTACTCCACTACTGAAAAGAGATGTTGGCGGTGGTCTTTGCACTAGAGAAATTTAGGTCCTACTTGTTGGGCACTAAAATCATTGTTTATACCGACCACGCTGCTCTTAAGTATTTTATGTCTAAGAAAGAGGCTAAACCGAGACTCATTCGGTGGATTCTCTTGTTGAGTGAGTTTGACATAGAGGTTAAGGACAAAAAGGGGGCTGAAAATCTAGTTGCCGACCATTTGAGTCGCCTTGTAATAGAGGAGGACAAGCCTTATAAACAAGCCCCAATCCGGGGTGAGTTTCCTGATGAGGTTCTTTGGGCAGTTAATTCAGTGGCCCCTTGGTATGCGGACTTGGTCAATTTTCTTGTCTCGAATAAATTCCCTCCGGGGATGTCAAAATCGAAAAGAGACAAAGTCCGTAGTGATGCCAAATATTATGTGTGGGATGAGCCCAACTTGTGGAGGCATTGTACCGACCAAGTCATTCGGAGGTGTATTCCCGATAGTGAAGTGTCCTCTATTCTCAAATTCTGTCATGAGTATGCGTGTGGTGCTCATTTTGGTGCGAAAAAGACCGCTAGGAAAGTCTTGGATTGTGGCTTCTTTTGGACAACTTTGTTCCGGGATGCGGTCACTTTTTGTCAGACTTGTGATAGGTGCCAAAGGGTTGGTAATATTGGGCGCCGTGATGAAATGCCACAAACCCTCATTGTGAATTGTGAAATCTTTGATGTGTGGGGGATAGACTTTATGGGTCTGTTCCCTAATTCTTGTGGGTTTGTGTATATTTTACTTGCGGTGGACTATGTGTCCAAATGGGTGGAAGCCATCCCTACCCGCACCGATGATTCAAAAGTAGTGGTCAACTTCCTTAGAAGAAACATTTTGTGTCGGTTTGGGATGCCAAGGGCCATTATTAGTGATAAGGGGACTCATTTTTGCAATAATACAGTCGAAGCTCTAGTCAAGAGATACTACATCATCCATAAGGTGTCGACTGCTTATCATCCCCAAACAAATGGCCAAGCTGAGGTGTCCAATAGAGAGATAAAATCCATCATTGAGAAAACTGTGAACCCGAATAGGAAGGATTGGAGTCAAAGGCTTGATGATGTGTTGTGGGCTTACCGGACAGCATATAAGACACCGATTGGTATGTCACCATATCGATTGGTGTTTGGTAAACCTTGCCATTTACCGGTGGAGCTTGAACACAAAGCCTATTGGGCGGTCAAAAAGTTCAATTTGAACTTAGAGGGTTCCGGTGAGGAGCGAAAATTGCATTTGAGTGAGTTGGATGAGATTAGGAGAGATGCCTATGAGAATAACCTCCTTTATAAGGAGCGAGCGAAGATATGGCATGATAAAATGATCATTAGAAAGGACTTTAAGGTTGGTCAAAAGGTCCTTCTTTTTAATTCCCGTCTTCGTTTGTTTCCGGGCAAGTTGAGGTCTCGGTGGACCGGCCCTTATGTGGTGAGGGAGGTGTCCCCGCTTGGGATGGTGGTAATCTCTAGTCCTAATGAGGACAAAGGATTCAAAGTTAATGGTCAATGGTTAAAACCGTATTTTTAGAACGAAGTCGTGAATACCGCGGATTTGGAGGTGGTTGATCTCTAAGACCCGGTATATGTTTGATAGCTTTGGGTCCGAGTCTTGTCAAAGACTTTAAACTTTGATGCATGCCGGGTGCTTTCCCGGCATTTGGTCTAGCTAAAGACGGTAAAGAAGGGCGGCTAACCGGGAGGCAACCCGGAATTTAATTGCTTATTTTATGGGTTATTGTGTACATTATGCTTTTGATTTTAATTATTATATCGAATTGGTACTACTGAAGGGTATCTTTTTGTTTTTTTTTGTTGTTACAGGAAATCATGGCATGGGGGTACACTTGGTCAAATCGGAGCAGGCCTAAAAAAAAAAAAAAATAAAAAAAATAAAATAAAAAAATCATCCAGTCCTTGTGCCACAAGTGCTCAATTCTTGTGTCACAAGGGCTGGCAAAAAAAAAAAAAAAAAAAAAAAAGAAGGGAAGGGAAATTTCATCCAGTCCTTGTGCCACAAGTGCTCAATTCTTGTGGCACAAGAGCTAGCCACAATGAATGAAAAAAAAAAAAAAAAAACCCTCTCCCAGTTGTTTCTCTCTCTCCCATCCCGGTCCCCCCCTCCCTCACGGTTTTTTCTCCTTTCTCTCTCCTCTCTCTCTCCCTCTCTCTCTCTCTTCCCCCCTCCATTGTCGCCGCACCAAACAGCCGCCACCCCCCCATTAATTCCGACGACCTCCCTCTCCCTCACGATCTCCCTCACAGTCTCTCTCTCTCTTCCCCCCTCCATTGTCGCCGCACCAAACAGCCGCCACCCCCCCCCCCCATTAATTCCGGCGACCCCCTCTCTCACGATCTCCCTCACGACCTCCCTCTCCCTCACGGTCTCTCTCTCTTCTTCTTCACCAACAAACAGCCGGCACCTCCCCCATTCATTCCGGCAGCCTCTCCTCCCTACTACCATTACCACCAGCATCCCAACCCCAAAATCACTTTCAAGCACCATATTAACCTTCAATTTCGAATTTGAAGTCCAATTTCAAGAACCCTAGAATTCTAATTTTGGGGCTTCTTAATACATCAATCTTGGAGCAATTTTGGAGGGACAAGGAGACTTATTGGGCACTACTAGAGCATTGAAAGGTAAAATTTTCTCAATTTTACCTGCACTTTATTTTGTTGGTGGATGTTGTGGTGATTAGGTTGGGTTTGATCGGAGCTTTATTGTATTGTGGTTGTGTTGAGATTGTGGTGTGAGTGTGGTGATTATATGGTGCTATATTATTGTTGCATTGTTATTGGTGAGTGAATGGTGAGCGATGATAGTGTGAATAAATTGATATTGTGTTGAAATTGGTGGGTGGTGATTGTGTGGTTTCGGTGGACATTGTTGGGGAGTTGTTATTGTTTTTGTGGGTTGTGTGGTTGGTAAATTGTTGGTGTTCTTTATCATTGTGAATTGCTCATTATGGTGGTGACGAGTAAATCAAGTGCGGGAGGTAAAAAGCGGGTTAGGGAAGAGGAGCCTTTGCCTACTCCTTCCGGGGAAGTTAATTCGCTTGAGGAGAATAATTATATGGGTTTGAAAACCTTGACGGCGCATCAAAAGGAGAAATGGAGAAAACTAGATAGACCGAGCTGAAAGATTTTAGTAACAAATTTTTGGATGTAACTGCTCTTGAACAATTGGGTCTTGATGCTCCGGTACGTCAGTTGATGCAAATGAGTGGTATTGAGAATTTTTTAGGGAAGAGCGCACCGGTGTATAGGAGATTCACCTTAGAATTTCTGTCCACTTTTGAGCGTGTTGTAGTGAATGGGGAAAGGAGTGTTCGGTTTAATCTTAATGATAAAGTGAGGGAGTTGAGTTATAGGGATATCAGGAAGTCGTTTGGGGTGCAAGAACCCAAAGGGGAGTTTCTTGAAAATGACGAATTGGTGGATAAGTTTTTCTTTGAGTTGACTGGAAAGCCGATGCACAAGCCCTTTCTCACATCAAAGTACCTCACTCACCCTGCGTGGGCGTTATTCTTCAGGGTCTATCTATGATTTTTCTGGGAAGAAAGAATTGACCAAACTGAATCGCTTTGATATTGCAATGATGAGAACGGTAATTCCTGAGGCCGCCTCCATTCCGGATTGGGTCGACAGTTTTCTTATAAGGTGTGACAATTTTGTATCTAAGCCAGGTGGTTGTATAACGGTGGGGGGTATGATTACTCTTTTGCTTGGGAAGTATGTGAAACCCCCCCCAGCTTCAACAGAGTTTCTCGGGGCCCCGGAATTCTATGATTTCTTTTTCCTGACTCGGTATGAGCATTTTAAAACAATCATTCGAGATGAACAATCCTTGACATTTGAGTATGGGGACAACAACATTCCGATTCGGTGCCATAGGGGGGCGGTTTTTCCGAGCGGTGATAAACCGAAAAACTGGGGGTTTAATTGAGACCTAACTCGGCCACTAATAATGTAATTAGGGTAAGTCAGGGTCGATCCACGAAGAACGATGATTATTTGAGAACAGTCACTTGACCAGATTGGGGGTTTAATTGAGATTTTAATTAATTCCTAAGACGGGAAAATAAACTAAGATGATAAAAACAATGATTTAAAAGCACTTCAGATTGATCACTATCCCCGTCCTCTAATTCAATTTCATTGGTACTTCTATTTCTCTGTTAATCCTATTAACTTGATCACGAGATATATTGCAATCTCTGTCTCTTCTTACAGATTAGTTACTAGCAGTGGCACACTCACTAGCAACCCTAATTAATAAATTAATCTAACTGGCACAGTCTAGATCGCAGAATTAATTGATTCAATTTAAGAGACTAAGATCAAGAACGCTTTCTAGGTTACTAGATAATCGTTTAATTTTTCCTACTCCCCGAATTGCTATGGCACATACACAATTCGTGGAGATGCTACGGTGAAAACCCTAATTCTGGCACAGAACAGAGAATTCTAGCATAGATCAAGAAATAGAACTAATGGATTGGCCAAATCCACAAACCCTAAATATTAATCTAAAATCAGAACAGACAAAATTATAAATAGATCAACAAAAGAATAAGAAAAATTACCTCAATTGAATTAAAGAAGGTTCAAGATCTCAACCCAAAGTAATGGAGTTTAGTTCTCCATTAATGGTTACACAAAGCTTCAGAGAGAAAAAGAAAAGAACGTAGTATTCAAAGTCCAGAGAGAATGAATAATAACCTAATCCTAATTCTAAACTAATAATAACTTTTTTTAAAAAATTCAAATCAAAAATATAAAGATAATAAACAAAAATAAACAAAAACCAAAAAAATCAGTCCCAGCTGCCGCTGCACTGTACGGAGGTTGACTTTCACCATTTTACAATTCAGCCCCTGGAGTTTTAATATTGTCAGTTCAGTCCTCCAAGTTTCAGAATTGTCCAAACAGCCCCTCAACTTCCAGAAATTTCAGTTTGGCCCCTGCGCTCTTCCGCCAGTTAACTTTGACTTGACTTTGACTACTTGACCATCGAGACAGACGTTGAAGCTCACCAAAAATTACATCCGGGAAAATAATTAACTCATAACGACTATTCTACCCCGGATTACAATAAAGCTTAAATGATAAAATAATGTCTCAAATACATCAAATCTAGTCTAAAATACATCAAAATGTACCAAAATATATGAGAGAATAAGGTAAATAATATATACAAAATCCGCCACATCAAATTCCCCCACGCTTAGACCGCTACTCGTCCCTGAGTAACATCCTAACTCCACTCTAAACTCCGGTCTAATCAGCGTAGCATGGGAGAAAATGACCCCTAATCTCCTCTAAGCCTCCTCAGTGACAAGTCAACAAACACAAACAACTCGGAGTATAAGAAACTCCGTCCCCATATAACTCCAGGAAATCAAATAAAGATCAATGGCCTTAGCCCGATACAAACTCCAAGATAGTGAAAAACCGTATCCGGACTAAGGCCCACTCATAAAAGCCACGGGGAACTAAAATATCCTATGTTTCCCCCACGCTAGTCTCACACTGCAAGTCTCCCTCATAAAAATAAGTTTTTGGTCGGGTAGTGGTCCCGCGTAAAACTCACCTCGTGTTTAGCACCAACACCCCCTTATAACTCCATAAGCAATACGAGGATTTCTATCCTATTACCCACTAACCGAACCTCCAACATCAAAAATGTCCTACCCGAGACTCCGAACCTCCCTTATGTCGCCAATCACCGGTGAATAAAAGATAACATCACTCAAAATCTCACCTTTTGCCTAAGCGCTCTTTCGGGTTTTCACTTAGCCTCGCTATTTTTTTTTTTTTTTTTATTTTTTTTTTTTTTTATATATATATATATTTTATTTATTTTTTTAAGAAAAACTAACTAGCTATCTAGAAATAAAATGAATACTATACAACTACAAACCCGTCCCCCACGATTAAACTACACAGTGTCCTCAATGTGTGCAACAATAAAAATATACTTACCTTGCTTTTGAATTAACTTCTAGCATATGCGGCAGCATAGTTTTATGCGGCAGGTAGGTGTTGCGGTCAAGAGAAGTGAGAAATCAATGTTGTTTGCTTGACCGTGATATCTGCCATGTACTGGATCTCGTCGAACTGAACTCGTTGAGAACAGTTCGCCGGGCTCTCTTCTTCTGTCTCCTACTTTTAAACTTAGACACACAATCATTAGTACAAGAAACTATATGGACAAGTATGAGTTAGAGTTCTAGCATACCCATTTCTCCTCTTAAATACCTAAATCTTTTGGAATCGAGAGCCTTGGTGAGAATATCTGCAATTTGATCATCAGTACTCACATATTCTAGATGGATATTACCTTTTTCCACATGATCCTTGAGAAAGTGGTATTTGATATCAATGTCTTTGGTCTTAGAATGCATGACAGGGTTGTTGGAGACAACAATGGTAGATGTATTGTCACAATAGATTGGACAATTTTCTTCTTTGATTCCGTAGTCAACCAATTGTTGCTTCATCCACAACACTTGGCAGCAGCAGCTTCCAGCAGCTATATATTCAGCTTCTGTGGTAGATACAGAGACTGATGCTTGTTTCTTGCTTGCCCATAAAACTAGTCGATTTCCAAGGAAATGACACGTTCCACTTGTGCTTTTCTTGTGAATGGTACATGCTGCATAGTCTGCATCTGAGTAACCTATAAGATCAAAATTCGAATCTTTGGAATACCAAAGTCCAAGGTTAATAGTCCCAGATAGATAACAAATAATACGTTTAACAGCAATAAGATGTGCTTCTCTAGGATCAGCTTGATAATGAGCACAAACGCAAACACTAAACATGATATCTGGCCTACTAGCAGTTAAGTATAGGAGAGAGCCAATCATACCTCGATACAATTATAGATACCCCGAGGAACCACGGCTTGGCTAGAGCGGTGAATTACCTAGGATGTCTAACTGATTTTAAGAGTCGCCACCCACGTTTTAGAGGAACGCGAGAAAACCTAAGAAAATAGCCTTTTTTATTGATTACGAAACCAAAGATTCTTGAGATGAGGGGTTCGGGGGTTAGGTGACGGAGTGGGAAGTACTTAAACACCCACTCCGCCCCGCTTACGCGGGTCTTGCTACTTTTGGTGTTCTAATGTTAAATGTCCTTCAATAAAAAGTGCTAACAATTAAAGTGAAAAGAAAGGGGAAAATAAAAGAGAAATAAAAGAGAATTATTTTATTTATTAGTTTATGCTAAGGATTACATGTAACAATTATACTAAACAATTACATTAAGAAATGGATAGGAAATTAAAGTAGAGATTGAAATGTAGGGAGATGACCTTGACCAACTTTAATGTAATAAAGTGGCCATTTGGTCATGTCCCATTTGGTGGGGATTGCATACATCTAAAAAGACATAAATAAAATAGAAGAAGAAGAAGTGTACCTTTAGAAAAGAGTACTTCAAACTTTGACTTGGAGTTGTTGTAGAGAAATTGTTGTGTAGAAATTTGTGAAGAGTTTAGTTGCTAGAACTCTTGTTGGGGAAATTCGTGTAGGGAGAATGGTGTAGAGTTTGTGTAGGGAGAAAGTTCAAAGTTCAAGGTCGAAAATTCTTAAGGTCAAAAAGAGGTCCCTTTCCAATGATAGATTGGAGGGGTTTTTATAGTTGAAAGAGGGGAGTTTTTGGAGCCAAACGGAGTCTCCAAGAAATCTTTCCCGGGCAAAATCATGTATAATGAGCAAGGGAGAGATTCTTGGGCAGAATCTGTAACTGACGCACCCCAGAAGCGCGCACATCCTACCTAAGCGGCGGAAGGCGCGCGCGTCTGGCCTCAAGGGGCGGAGGCGCGCGACTCTGAAGGCAAAATCTGACAGAATGGACTAGAAAGTTAGAACTGTTATTCAGTTTAGTCCCTGGACTTAACGGATCCCGTCTGGAACTTAACCAAAATAACAGAAACTAACAGGAAACACTTAAAAGAGGGAGAAACACAAGATCAAGTGTGCAATCGGGGTGAGCGGTCTAAGGCGGGGTGTCTACAGAGCCCCTCGGCGACGTGGATTGCGAAGCAAAACGCATCGACGAAAGAAAGACAATCGCCGAGGACATCGAAAAGAGAAAACAAAGACTCAATAAAACATGAATTTGAAATTTGCAAAGGATAGGGGTGCGCTCCCTGTGTGATCGACTTTATTGATATAGAAAGGATATGGTGGGATCTGTTTTGCTGAAGCGGGATCCGTTTGCTGAAGCGGGATCCGTTTTCTGAACCGGGATCCGTTTGCTGAACCGGGATCCGTTTGATGAAGCGGGATCCGTTTGCTGATGTGGGATCTGTTTGCTGAAGCGGGATCCATTTGCTGATGCGGGATCCGTTTGCTGAGGCGGGATCCGTTTGCTGAGGCGGGATCCGTTTGCTTGATGCGGGATCCGTTTGCTGATGTGGGATCCGTTTGCTGAAGCGGGATCCGTTTGCTGAGGCGGGATCCGTTTGCTGCTGCGAGATCCGTTTGCTGATTGCGGGATCTGTTTGCTGATTGCGGGATCCGTTTGCTGAATGCGGGATCCGTTTGCTGAATGCAGGATTCGTTTGCTGAAGCGGGATCCGTTTGCTGAATGCGGGATCCGTTTGCTGATACGGGATCCGTTTGCTGAATGCGGGATCTGTTTGCTGATGCGGGATCCGTTTGCTGAATGCGGGATCCGTTTGCTGATGCGGGATCCGTTTGCTGATGGTGGGAACTGAGGCTCCGTCTGCCTATATGTGATATTGTTGTTTTACTTGATGGAAAGGTGGTGATTTTGCGGCTCACCATGGACCGAGTTATTGTCATTGAACTGTAATTGTTTGACTCTGTGGGATGCAGGCGTAGTTGACGGCGGATCACTTTCTGCTGGGGATGAAGTGCCTTGAGTTGCAGATGATGTTGACCTTGTGGTGGTACCTGTTATGTGTGTGCTTGGCAGGTATATGTGCTTGTGCATGAAGTGTGAAGATTGAGCGAAATCGTGCTTGTGGTGTGATGTGATTTTGAAGCACTTTTGCATGAGGGAGAAGTAAAGTGATTTTGTGTGTGAAGTGATTTTTGAAAGCAGAGATTTGCATGAGAGAGATGAATGATGTCCATACCTTCACTTACCATTGCCGTTGGATGGATTTGTGATGTTGTGGTAGATGCTTTGGCGGAGAGTGTCGCTTCCTTTGATGACGAATTCGGTTTTAGATGGAGTGTCGGTGGGACAGTATTCCGGGTGATGGGTTGGTCGTGCCAAAAGGCTGCCTACGTATCCCTTTAAGAGAATTAGACCAGCGTAGTTCAAAGATGATGGAGAATGCTGGAGGAGAGGCTAGGAGCAAAGCAAAGTAGAGCACATACTTTTGCACATAGAAGGAGAAAAAAGAAAAAGAAAAATCTTTTTTTTTTTTTAAAGATTAGAAGGGAAAGAATATGCACACATGTGAGAAAAAAAGATTCTTTTTTTTTTAGTTCGTGGGTGAACCATTTTAACCATTGTGTGTTTGTAAAGCCAACCCAAGATCAAGTCATGTCCGGTCGAAGTCCGGATTTCCTCGCTTTGAACTCTGTCGTCGTTGCCGTGGTGTCCAACGAAATTGATGTCTAGCCCCAAGATATGTGTCAATTATGGGGTTTCAAAAGACATTCGATGCCGAGATAAGGGGTTTCTGATTGTAAATCCCCTAGAATGCCTTTGATGCCAAACTATGAGAGACTTGCATAGCCCCAAGATGAATCGACTCTTGACTTTTTCAAATAAATCGCCTTTTGCTGTTGACGTGAGCAAGCTCTAAGAGAAGATCATTGATACCAAGCTTCGAGAGATTACTAAGCCCCAAATGTCATGGGCTTATCAAGTTTGTAGATGGCGGGATGTGGAGACCTTTCGGTGTGAAGCCTCAAATTTTCTTGGAATCGGCTTAGCATTATGTTGGGAGTGGATGGCGCTATTGGGAAGAACTCTTGAAGGCGATCTCCTTCTTTCTCTTGCTTGGAGATGGATGACCTTTTTTTGTGGTTGATACCCAAATGGCGGAAGGTCCATGTTGAAAATATAGTACGGTCTTCGGGAGACATCTCGTGGGAGATGGTAATGTTGTTGCAGATGATGAGGTCTTGGTGTGATAAAGTCTCGAACGGTATGTTTGCTTGAGTCTTCTTGTGTTGAACCGACGGCGGATCTTCGGATGCAGCCTGTGCTTTTGATCTTGGAGAAGGGGGTGCTGTATTGCAGAAACATTGGGATTGGCCGTAACTCTGCTTATAGAGTTAACATATTGGCATTGCCCGCTATAACTCAGTCGGGTGAGTCTAGCATATTGAATCTTTTTCCTTTTCTCTAAGACTTCCTTCATAATCTCGCTGTGAGTTCTAATAAGAATCATCAAATTCATTCATATTATCGGAGCCTTCATTTAAAACCAAGAGGCCCTTTGACTGGAAGTGTTGAGGGACCATTAAAGCTTGATCCCTTTCATGGAGCCATAAGACTACTACCAAATTGCATTGCTCGGGTACCACTTCCCAAAAGCTTGTTAATTGCGAACCCCAATATTTCCCTTTACTTGTATCACTGTAATGCCGTAGCCCAAAAGATTGTAGATTGCGAAGCCTCTTGAGACCTTTCGGTATAAAGCTTCAAATGTTGCTGGGGACATTAAAGTGAATTGCTTCTTGCCGAGGGAGCCTTTAAGAGACCGTAGCCCCTAGAGTGCCATCATTGATTGCGAGAAAGGTCCATCCTTGATTAGGGGAACGAGTACGGGCACACATGACAAGAGGGCTTTTTGATATCCCTTTTGAGAGACTTTGAGGATAGTCTCACACATCTTTCTCGAGCACATCCCCTAGGGCTTATTGATTGTCAAATGAAGCAAAAGAAGCCCTTGTTCTTGAGTCACATAGCCCCTAGGGCGTCATCATTTGTTGAGGAAAGCAAGAGTGACTCATCCTTGTACGAGGGAACAAACATGAGAGGACATGGCAAGAGCTACTCCATTTCTCAGGAGCCTTTCGGCGTACTTTAGAAGCACATACTTGAAGAAGCTTTGAAAACTGAGACACATGTTGTTGCTATTTGCTGCCCAAGCCAATTGACTATCTAGGGATTATTTGTGTAACCTCGTGCCCTTTTATGATCGGCTCGTTCTCGAATGGGTCTTGGTTACCACAGGCCTTCTTTTCATGAACCCAAAAATGCACACTTCTGGGGAATGATGCCAATAACCCAAGACAACCTTTGATGGTGCCATATCTTGTCGAGCCTTTTGCAATCCCAAAGTTGACTCGGTGGGGAATTGATTTGTTGAGGAGATCCAATGTAGATCTCGTGTAGTTGTCTTCTTTAGAAGCCGGGCATCTCCATTTCTCTTTCCCTTCTCTCTCTCTCACTCTCTCATTTTTTATGACGCACCCTATTTTTTGCCTAGATCGCCCTTTCGGGTTTTCAATCTAGCGGGCATCTCTTTGGCGTCTTTTTTTTTTACTCGATTAATGAGGAAGTGTGCATTGACTCTGGCTGAGGAGATAAGACATGTGATTTTGCGGTGGAGACCTCTTGTCACTAAAGATGAGTGACATTGACTCGACTAGGGAAGTGTCCCTAGTATTGACTTTGTATATATTTGTTGAATGACTCACGAAGGCAAGTAAGTCATTAAGAGAGAAGAGAAGGAAAGCCCCAATTTGATTGCAAGAAATTGTAAGTATGCAGAAAGAATAGAAGCCCTAGACTCGACAAGGAACGGAAAGTGATTCCAAATCTAGGAAAGTTGTTCAATCTTGAGGTGATTAATTCATTGGCAAATGAATCGTACAAAGATGTCTTGACAAGTTCGAGAAGAAGGCCGATCACCATAACGCGCTAGGGCTAAACATATCTTCTTTCTTGCATGAGACCGGACCCGAAGGTTGCCTACATTCCTCCAGTGTAGAGGCTCAGGTCACCTTAGTTATTGTGGATGCTCCATTCGTCGTGATAAATTGTTGCTTCGTCGTGATTGTTGTCGATGTTGCTTCGTCCTTCATTTGGTGGAATGATATTGTTGTTGTGAACTTCTTTGAATGAAGGGGATTTTTTTTTTTTTTTTTTTTTTGTGCTCTAACTTTTGCCTAGGTTGATTTGAGGATTTCAACTAGCGAGCTTTTTTTTTTTTTTTTTTAAATCCCCTTTTTGAAAACTTTGCTTGATTTGTCCATGGTTGTTGCTCCTTGATGTCTTCGCTTTTTCTTCATCGTTGATGTCGTCGTCGATGTTTAGCCTCTAGGCGTTCAAGCGATGGCCTTCATTCTAAAACTTGTTTAGACACCTTTTCATCATTTTGCCAAGAATTAGATTGAACAACTTGGAAGAGTGTATGAGGAAAAAAACGACTTTTATTTAATGATTGACTCAAAATTTAACATTTGACGAGAGAAAACATTAATGCACACATTAGAGGACTTTTGACTCTCTCTCTTTTTTTTTTTATCCTATTTCTAGGTAGAGAAAGAGAAACGGAGATTGTTGTCGTCATCCCCCATGTCATTGTAGTCCTCATTGTCGTTGTAGTCTTCCTTGCGGCATGATCTCTTGTTGAGACCCTATTTCAAATCTGAGCCCCTTTCCTTGATGAGTTCTTGCTATCCACCTACGACAAACTCACCATTGTCAATCAAGTCTTGGATGATGTTGCGGATGGAGAAGCAATCCTCGGTGAGGTGACCGCTTGTTGGGTATGCTTATTATTTAACCCTATATATGTTAGAATTAATTGATACCATCACCTAAGTTTATTTTAAGGACTTTAGGACCCTATGTAAGAAGTTTTGTAACTTCAATTTTAGCTAAGTCCTCTCTATAGACTAGGCTTAATAGTTTAGGGCTGAAGCTTTGGATTTGAGGTCTCATCAGCAAATGTCTAAGTGGTGATGCGCATGACCTTCATGCGCAGCACCACCTGCGCATACCTATGCGCATGATTTTCATGCGCAACGCAGATATACCTTAGTCAAATCTCTTATTTCTTGACCTCACCTTTGTATAGCTTGGAAAGCGTTATGTAAAGCAACGCTTTTTGGTATGAGTCAAAGTGCTGATGTGGACAATCGACAACGTGCACACTCAGCATACACGTTGATGGAGAGACGCGCCTCAGTTTGAAAATTCAAATTGAAGACAGCTGTCACCCTTCTAGAAGATATCTGAAAGCTGTCAACTTGCTATCTCCAACGGCTATAAAGGACAGCTGAGCACCAATCACATTGTGACAGCACATCGTCCTTACTGAAGCTCCCCAACGGCTAGTTCTTGAAGCTCCACTATAAATAGCCAGCTCTTCCTCATTTTCAAGCTGCTTGTGCTTTTGCTTTCAAAGAGAAAGTTTGAAGATTTGAAGATTGCTTGCTCATTTCAGAATTCCCAAGATCACCTTCATACCTTCATACTCATCCAAGCCCAGATCCTAAACAGCCTTTGTATCACCAGAATTTTCTTGTGCTCTCCATCTCATAGATTCAAAGAGCCCAGATTTCTGATTCACACACACCCTCTTGAAGTTCCGATCTCATCGATCATACTTCTAGAGAAAACACCGGTTATTGTTAGGATTTGTTCTTTCATAGATTATAGATCTTTGAGAAAGTTTTGTTCTACATCTTTGTATCTTGTAAACTCTCTCATATAATAAGATCTTCTTTAGAATCCAAGACTAACCATCTTGGTAGAGGACGTTGATCTTTTCTCGATCGAACCTCTCCAAATAGCGTGTTTATTTATTGTGCTTTTCATTCTACATTTAAGCTTTACTTATATATTGTTTTGTTTGATCTTTGTATAT
>JAOWBW010001389.1:82395-218352 GCA_026119855.1 Campanula takesimana | reverse complement strand
CGCCTGGTAGGTCAGAATGGTACAGAATTTTAAAGTTCGAAAATTTGTCTCAAAATTATTTTTCCCCGATTATTAAAACTTTGATCTGATCAAAATTAATAATCGAAATAATTCAGAATCCACCATAATTTTTATTGCGATTGAATCGTGCGATTAAAGTTGCAAAACAATAAACCACATAAATCACAAAAACACATAAGCATCATATATTCCAATATTCATATCATGTTAGGCACATAAACAATTTATATACACATAACATGATCCAAGTATTGAATTAATCAACATGAATGGGGCTCTGATACCACTGTTGGGTTTCCAAGTAACATGCGCAGCGGAAAATAGCAATTAAAATTTTTATGAAACCCAAAGCCATGGATCCGTTCATATGATTAAATCAAATACAACATAATGAATAGAGGAAAAACTAACCTTGATGTCTATGAATTCTAGCTTTGATTTTGGTGAAGAACTTGAAGTTTTATCACGGACAAAATTCACGAACTTTGAAGATGATAAAATTCACACCTCTAGCGGTATCCACACCACGAACGAATATCAATGAGTTTCTTGATCTTGGTTGCTAGACCAATAATTATGAAACACACTTTCACAATTTAATGAAGAACTATATGGAATTATTTTGTGAATTATTTTGTTCTTCAATCCAAGATGTCTGGAACAAAATAATAACTCTCTCAAACTCTTTGGAGGCACACAAAACACTAGGGCTAATGGTCCGGCCGAACTTGGCTTTTTATACACAATTTAAGACCTATTCCAAATAGGAACCTTGTGCCAAAACCTTCCCAAATCGAATTAGGAAATTTTCTGCCGCCAGACCAAGCGCCCGCCTGGTCCAGACCGAGCGCCCGCTCGCTGTCCAGAAAACCCAGAATTTTCCAAAAATTCCTTTGAGGTCCTTCGACCCTAAATTCTAATACAGTCCTTTTATTTAAGATTCGTTCTATTGTGTGTGACCCTCTAGGATTATACTAAGTTGGCAATGGGCTCAAACATGAAACCATAAGATATGATTAGGTTCTAGAAACCGTCATACCTACCCAAATAGTATAACTAGATACAAGTTCGCATTCTTTTAGAATATGTCACAATCCTGTTGTCCACGATGTCATTGAACACAAGTCATGGTCAAACAGTCAACTTGTCTTGTTCAATACTTTCTCGATTCCGAATATGTTGATAATTCAAATGCTATTGATCCAATCAATCCATTTGAGTCCGGCCGAACATTTCATCAACATCATTCCTTCGAGGGGCCCAAGCTTGACATCTCTCCGTGGAGGGACAAATCCATTTAGCTTATTATTCTTCCCAACGGGAATCCGATTATGCCAATCATACCCTTTATAACTACCGTGTTAAGGTAGCGTTTGAATATGTCAAACACAATGTTCATCAAGTGGAAGACTATAATAACTTCATGTCTAAGGATTCAAATGACATAACTAATATGAGATATAAGTTCGACATAGACCATGACATAAATCTCATACAGCGGGTCATGTCCAGTACCTTGTTCCAAACAAGTACCCATAAATCTAACATGATCATCCCATGATCATTTAGCCTTTATACTAGTGCTTAACAAATACCAGGGACGGGGATTATTATAAGTAAACATGAACAACAATAATAATCAAAACATCTCTTTATTGATATGAAATAAATGATAACAATTACAACGTTTATTAAACGTGCCTAGGGCACCACTACCAACACTAACACCCCTCCGATGCTTAAGTCATTAACAGTTTGATAAATATAAATCCAAATGGAAATAATTGAAATGAAGTGTGGATTCTGGATCTATGATCAAAATTAAGGAGGGATGAATGGAATTAATGCTAAAGAATTGAGATAATCAAGATTGCACAAAGATGTAACGAGGAAAGCCCTTGAGACAATGATCTCGCCGGCACAAAACCTCGGGAGGTGATTAAGAGCACCTTCCTTCCCAAACGTTTGTATTGATTTTCTTGTAGAGCTTTGGAGGTTTACAGAGTAGATAATAGCGAGTGTGTAAGCGTGTGTGTTTGTGTATCCTAGCTCGGTTTAAATACAACTTAGAGATAACAAACCTAATATAAAAATAACCAACTATCCTACAATTTCAGATTCTATCTTCATGGAGTAGAGACGTGGTCAATGATGCCGTTGATGGTTGTTTCCATTGAATATCCACATGTGCTTTTTATTTAATACCTGCAAATACATTATTAATAATAATAAGATATAATTAATAATGTCAAATATACATGCTGCTTAATATGTTGCAATCTTGAAGGTAAATGAAGATGGTTATAACATGAAATTTCACCCACAACAAATGCTACAAGCCAAGTTAGAAAACACCATTGTATCTTGGAAAGCGATTATTAAAAAAAGACACCCATAACTCTTGAAACATTACAACTAGCCTCTACGTGTTTGTCATTTATCATCTTATTCACAATTTAGTCACATAATTCAATGGAATTCATAAGCTGCATAACGCGTGTTAATGTTTATCAAATTATCTTGTTGATTGAGTGTTTTCAACTTTGAAAGTTCAAATACACAAAGCAGTTCGCCAAGATCGCGATTTATTATGCTTCTTCCTATCGTTGATTTTGTGTAGTCAGTGCATTTTTGGGATGATTGTCAAGAACTTAAGCATTAGAACAAGACATCTTCGGCTTACAAATATTATGTCCAACACATGCCTCGACATCAAATCGAATTCTTAGCTACGTTGAGACCATGATGGTAAAACAACCTCTTAATATTCTAGTTAGGGCTGTAAACGAGCCGAGCCGAGCTTTAGAGTTTTGGGCTCGAGCTCGTTTACGAATTATCGAGCTCGAGCTTTTATCGAGCTCGAGCTCGAGCCCATTTTCCTTGTTCGAGCTCGAATCGAATCGAGCTTCGAGCTGCTCGCGAGCTTTTCACGAGCTGTTCGAACTCGAGCCTTTACGAGCCGAGCTAGAGCTTAAATATTTTTCTGAAAATTATGAAATCAAACGAGCTCGAGTTCGAGCCTTATGCTCGCGAGCTTTTCACGAGCTTTTCGAACTCGAGTCTTTTCGAGCCAAGCTCGAGCTTAAACATTTTTCTGAAAATTATGAAATCAAACGAGCTCGATTTCGAGCCTTATCGAGTTCGATCCTTGCGAGCTCTGATAGGTATTCTCTGCATTTTGAACAAAAACTCTTTTTTTTTTAAAAAAAAAATATGTGTCTAATTTACAAATGTAACCTCCTGTTTACTTATTTTTTTTCTTTTTTTGAAAAGCTCTTGTTCATTTAACTTCTCATATTACAAATGATTAATTGAATCGTATATATACCATCAGGTTGTAATATATTCCTTCTGTCCCAAATTTTTATTTACTTATCAAATTTACTTAAACTTTAACTAATATTTCACACTAAATTATTAATTCTCATAAAAATTTAAAAATGGTTGTTAAATCATTAATAAATTATGTAAATTAATAATTTACATAAATCATTAATAAATTACTATAATAGTTACTATTATAGTTAACTTATAATAGTAATAGTTGTACTATAATAACTAACTATAATAGTTACTATTATAGATTTTTTTTAAGGGTAGTTACTATTATAGTTAACTATTATATTTACTATTATAGTTACTATGTTAATTTTTTTTAAGAACAAATAGTTACTATTGTAGTTAATAATTATAGTTAACTATTATATTTCACTATAAATGGCTAACTATTATATTTAACTATTAATAGTTAACTATTTGTTTTAACAATTATATTTAAAAGTTGAGGCCGACCGTATTCTAACGGTAAATTCATAACAATTTTTGAAATGCATAGGGATATGTAGGTTTTCATATTGTGGTCAACGTTTTATGGAGTTGACCATGAAAGTCAAAGCCAGACAAACTTTCTGGTTAGTATATAGCATTTAAATGACACTATTATACTTAGTCAATTGTATTTAGTAAAACGTACGCTACGCTAGGTGTATAATATAGTATATGTTACATGTATGTGGCCCTAACGAGCCGAACACGAATCGAGCTCTAACGAGCCGAGCTCGAACAAAGCTCGTCGAACAAATGAGCCGAACACGAGCCGGCTCGATAAGAATTCGAGCTCGAAAACTCGGTTCGAGCTCGAGCTCGAGCTCGAATAGTACTTCGAGCCCATTCGAGCCGAGCTTTAACGAGCCGAGCCCGAGCCGAGCTCGAACGGGCTCGGTTCGTTTAACAGCCCTAATTCTAGTTGTGTCATTTTTAACACCTTCAAATCAGGAAAATAACTTTTTTTTATTGCTAAAAAAATACCTTTATAAATTTAACCCCTTTTGCTTTAGGAATAAATATCAATATATTATACCATTGATTTTTGCCTCGCTTTTTTGATTCAATATGCATTATTGACATTATTTTCAAAAACCCATTTTATTTTTATACGTGTAGTGTTCTTAGAAGGAATTACTAGGGACATTTATACAGTTTTCATTACCTTGCTAGTGGAGAAGCGCATTAAGAATTTTTTCCGACTCAATATTTAACTTGTTATTATTATTAAAATTATAATTTATTTATTTCTATATTATACTTTGCGCAGGTTAATTTTTTTGTTTTTTAATGTGTCATTTAGGCTCCATTTGTTTGGGGGGGAAATGACTTCCGGAAAAATGTTTTCCGAAAAATGAAAATGTTTTTTGGAAAATGACATAACTTTGTTTGGTAACTCTTTCGGAAAATATTTTCCGGTGTTTGGTAATTTAATGACTTTCCAAAGGTAAAATCAATACTCCCTCCATCCCAAAACACCTTGCACAATTTTCTGAATACCAACTCCAAATTTAATCATTTTAAAGAGCAAAAAATGATAGAAGGCAGCCATCATATGATATATGTATAAATACAAAAGTATAGTGCATACTCATTCACGGGAGATATGCATAAGGATACAAAAGTTGTCTGAATAATCCAAATTAACAAAAGATATTTTGCAACTTTAATAATTGTCTTAAACATATTCAATCCAAACTAATATCCTTGCCACTCACTGGTCATGGATACAAAAGTTGCCTGAATAATCCAAATTAACAAAAGATATTTTGCAACTTTAATAATCATCTTAAACATATTCAATCCAAACTAATATCCTTACCACTCACTGATCATGAATTTGTCAATCCACTCCCTTCGAAGATTTTCGCTCTTGATCATAAATCCTTAAGCCAAGTAGTTATTGGCATTCAAGTGATCAAACACACTGCCCAAAAATTCTTCATCAAAGCCTTCAACTTTCATAACCTCTTTATAAAGATCTTCTGTGTTCACTTTATCATCAGAAAGTTTTTTAATAGCGCTTGCAACCTCCTCAACTTGGCCATCTAATATATCAAATGCTGAATCCCCATCCTCACGTGGCCTTTTTCGGAGAGACCTTGGCTTTGATGATGTTCCACTTGAGGGTTCCTTAGGCTTTGTAACCTCTTCAAACTCATTACCTTCAATATCTTGAGCGAAGCTATTCTCGATGCTAACTTCCACATCAATATCATTAAATGATTTCGCAAAAGCTCCTGTAGCCATATCTTTCCCAACAACTAGTGACATCTCATCATAGAGTTCAATTTTCTTGTTCAAGAACTTTTCATGCGCAGGATGTGCCTAGTAATAACATCAATAAAATTAAAAACTAATAAAAAAGAAAAGTGGACAGAATGGTTCTTTTGAAAAGTAACAGTAAACAAATTTTCTTGAGCACTGTAACCAAACGAGATACTGAGAAGCTATATACTCCCTCCGTTCCAAAATGATCATTTTTTTTTCGCGATATAGAATAAATAAATCAACCTAAAATCAATATTCAAAGTTCATTCGTAGTAATTGCGAAAAAAAGAAGTTAAAGATCATTTTGGAACGGAGGGAGTATAATGTTCCAGGCAAACACGATTTGTTATAGTTTGCTCAATCTAGTTACCAATTATTTGAAAAGAAAGAAGAGAAAACATAGGTGTTACATGCTCCATATACTCTTACTGACACCATTGTATCTTGGAAAGCGATTATTAAAAAAAGACACCCATAACTCTTGTAACATTACAACTAGCCTCTACGTGTTTGTCATTTATCATCTTATTCACAATTTAGTCACATAATTCAATGGAATTCATAAGCTGCATAACGCGTGTTAATGTTTATCAAATTATCTTGTTGATAGAGTATTTTCAACTTTGAAAGTTCAAATACACAAAGTAGTTCGCCAAGATCGCGATTTATTATGCTTCTTTCTATCGTTGATTTTGTGTAGTCGGTGCATTTTTGGGACGATTGTCAAGAACATAAGCATTAGAACAAGACATCTTCGTCTTACAAATATTATGTCCAACACATGCTGTAACGACCCCAAAAATCCGTTTTATTTATTTTATAATTATTTTATATTTTTGAGAATTTTAAATTTAAAATTATGTGTGCATTTTATTTGTTGCATCATATTAAATGAATTTGCACATCTTACTTGATTATTTGAGTTAGTTAAAGAGTTAGTAGTAACATTTGTTTTGGGAGTTAAGTTGTGTTAGTGGAATTTTATGGGCCAAAGTATAAAATAAGGTTCAAGGGCTTGGTTGTTCAATTTGAAAGAAAGAGGGGCTTAAATGGAAAGTTGAAAATGGCATAAACCCACCTCTTCACCCTCTCCCCTCTCCCCTGCGTTTCCCCTCACTCACACACTTTCATTTTCCAAAATAATTTCCTCCATTGATGAAAGAAAGAAGCTAGGTAAGATTTGGTCTTCTTCATTTTATTTCTTTTTATTTATTACTCCATTTTCAAATCTAATTATATATAAATGTTCAGGGTGTTGAATAGATTCTTTCTACCGAACAATATAATTTTCTTGACTCATTTCCGAAAAATAAGTAAGTTACTAATCCCCCCTTTAAATGTTAAAATGGTCATAAGTATGCTATATATGCTTTATATGTTATAAAATAATGTTTTGGGTATACTTTTATATACTTGTAATTTTGAAACGGAGGGAGTAGTAATAACTTTTTATATACTTGTAATTTTGAGACAGAGGGAGTAGTAAAACTGGTTATAGACTTGTTATTTGTGGGAAGTGGGTATATGGGTATAGTAGTTTTGGTTTTGGGGAAGTATGAGAGGATGCAACATTATATATGCCTTATATATTATACTCCTACTCGTGGGACGGTAAAATAATATCTTTAGTTAAAGGTTAAATAAATGTATTATAAAATTATACTGTTACTTATGGGACGGGGAAAGAATGAAAGTATTCTAAATTGGGTATATTAGTATATTAAAAATTATAATGATACTTGTGAAACGGAGGGAGTAGTAATAAATTGTTGCATGTGGGAAATGTTAATACAAATGGGTGTTGTAGTATTGGGAAAGTATGGTAATGTTGTTGTACCTAATAAAATGGATATAAACATGTTATATATGTCTAGTAGGTTGTGAAATAATGTTTTGGTATGTTTTAATTATATTTGTAATTTTGGGACATAAGGAGTAGTAAGAACTTGTTACCTAGCTTGTTATTGTTGTGAATGCTATAGAAGTTGGTGTTGGTATTGTTCTTAGGCTGAGTTTTTAGCTTTGGTGAAAGTTGCAAAGTTTAGGGGTTGCAAGTATGGGTAATTTTGGGTTGTAAATGAAAGGAGTGAATTTTGGTAAAGTTTTGGTCTGCCAGGTGATGTGGGCGGCCGCCCAAAATTGGGCGTGCGGCCGCACATCTATCTGAAGGGTTTTCTTCTTGGAACAGAGCAATTTGGGCGACCGCACAGCCCAGTTTGGGCGACCGCCCAGTTATCTGAAAAGTTTAGAGTTTTTCAAACTAAAGGATGTAGAGGTCAATCTTAGTCTAGTTTTTGGGTAGTGTCCTAAAGTACTTAGATGGTTGATGTGGATCACTAAAATGGTAGAATTGGTTCCTTTGTGAACAAAAGTGTTGTGAAATGTGAGTAATGGATTAAGTGAACATTGTTGAACATTTTGTAATGTGTTGAATGGTTCATTATGGTAGAGTGGGTCTTTTGTGATCAAGTTTGAATTAATGTGATTGTTTGGATGGATTGTGTGATGACTTAATGTCAATATGGTGCATACTATTATGAAAACGTGTTTACTTCTCTAAGATGAGCTTGTGTGGTTCCCTACTTTGGAATCATACCCCGTTTGTTGTTTAAGCAAGTTTTCTTTGCTTCGGTTGTGTCTAAAGTCCAGCTGGTACTTTTGTGTGTGTTGGGCAGTGATAGGGATTATAATGGTCTCACGAGCCAAGTACATTATAAGGCTCCTATCATTGGTTTCCCATTTTTAACCCCCTTCCTTAGGCCAAAGGTTGGGCACTTTGGGTTATGACTTTGTGTCATTTCCCCCCGTTGTTGTTGTTGTTGTTTGGTTCCGGAACCCGTTTCAGCTCTTCGATGCTGCTCAGTTGATGCCTCTCAGATGGCTATTGTTTGGTTTGAGAACCTTGGCTCAGTATCCACGTATGAGTGTTTATTTCCGCTTTATGTGTTGCATGATGAGTTGGTCGTTATTTCCAACCGGTATGGGACGGTTGGCGATAGAGAGCCTCTCATGTTATGTGCTATGTGTTATACGCTTATTTGTTAATATTGTTTCTTTATGATCATCATATTAGCATGTAATGTAGTTGCATTTTAGTAACTTACTGAGATTTATTCTCACCCCTTATTTGTTTACCGTTTTAGATAAGAAGGAGTCCAGGGAATAGGTCACAGCACAGGGAGGACGTCGGTAAAGAGATCTTTGGTAAGACTTTTGGGAAGTGATGTGTATAAAGGATACATTATGTAAATGTAATACCTTTAGGGTAGTGTAACCGTGACTCAGTTATTTGTATCATCTCTTTTAGTAGGTGTTCGTGTTTGTAAATTTTATAAGTAAAGTTTGTTATAGCCAAGTGGCTAAGTACTCATTTGAGAAAGTTTGTTTTATGACTTAAAGTCATGTTTTGGTAATGTGTTGGTTGTGTGAACCTTTTTATGAAAATATATTTCGAAAAATTTTCTTAGAGTTGCTTTACGACGTCTTCCTCGCGTGTCCCGGGCGTGGGGCCAAGTAGGACCACGGGTCGGGGCGCGACAGTTGGTATCAGAGCTAGGTTGTAGATGGTCTAGAATGACTAAATGACCTAGGAGGGTAGTTGTGTATAGGGTAAGTAACGTTGAGAGTTTTATGCAGGTACTTATTGAAAATGGTTGGCACCGAAGGGAATCAGTCAGGGCCTTCAGGGTCGGGTAACGCTAGAGAAGAGGTTCGAGCACTGTTCCAAGGTATGTTTGAAGCTGTCATGAAAATCATTGAAGATATAGAGGAGCATAAAACCAAGATTGAAACCTCAGATGTGACAAAACGAGGAGAACAGGTAAAACCGCAACCCCATCGTGGAGATAGTAGAGAATACCAAGGAACACCTTCGCAAGCTAGGGCATCTTTTCAAGGGCCGCATAATAGAGGAACCCGAAGTAAACGAGTATGTAACTACTGTCAAAGGATGGGACATTTAGAAAAAAAATGTTGGAAAAAGCAAGGCAAATGTTTGAGTTGTGGTCAGTTGGGTCACTTTCAGAAGAGTTGCTTTAGATTTAAGAATCAGTTATCGGGAAGTGCAGCTGGGTCATCTCGGGGTCAAAAGAGGGATGCTTCAGGAAAGGTTAAGGTGCAAGATCGTGTTTCTTCCCTCAATCAACAACAGATTTCAGATTCTTCTAATGTGACTGGAGGTATAATTTATATGTCTAGTTTGAGAGCACACACACTTATAGACCCTGGCTCTTCGCATACTTGTGTGTTTGTGCATTGTGCTTCTTGATTGCATGTGTCTTCTGAGTCTTTACCTTATGTGTTAGATGTGTCTTCCTAAGGGGGAGTGTTAGACGACCGATAAAGTGTCGTATACTTGTGATGTGCGTATTCTTAGGCATGTTTTATTTGCCGGTTTAGTGATGTTGTCATCACAAGATTTTGATGTTATGGTGGTGGAATTTTATATGCTAGTATGTTTTAGTTAAGCATGGTATATATATGTGTTTAGCTTTCATGCTATTTAGGCATTAAGAAATTTGTAAATTGTTGTTGCAAGCTTGTGCCTGGTAGTTGGTTTATGGAGTTAGTAGTGAAAAATTTGCATTTAAATTGAAAGATATCTTTTCCTTGTGAGATTTTAAATTTATTTCCCTTGAGTGGTACTTGTTCTTGAGGAGAACCTTGGGTGATCTTGAGTGGTTGGGTGCTATGTTTGAGCAACATCAGAGATCAGTAATTGTTTAGTGGTTGATTTGAAGTGATTATCATTTGTTGAGAATTTTAGTTGAGTATATTTCAAAGATGGCTTTTATATCGGGTATGGACATCATGAATGGTGGTTATATAGTTTGAATTCTCACCTGCTTCAGTGGTATTGTTGGATACGTTGGATTGTATAAGTAATCCTAGTCTGAGTTCTTTGAGAGCGGTAGCAGTTTGTAAAATCAGGGCAGAATGTCTTCATGTTAGAGGATATATTATTTTGAGGAAAGTTTCAACTCAGGCATAGGGTTGAGGATTTATTGATGGATTCCTAAGGTAGCTACACTGTTAACTACATAGCACAGAAAGATGCACTATCTCGATGGATTGGTAAGAGTGAAATAGTTTAATTGTTGCGAGTGTTAATTGATGAATCGAGAGTTGATGACAACTTCAGTATTGATATTGCTTAGTGGATTTAACTAGTACTACAGTTATCTAGAGGATATGATTAGTGTTACTAATTTCTAGTGGATATGTCAAGCTTACCCTTATAGTGGATTTGATAAATTCATTATTCATAGAGATGCCTTAAAGAGTGATTGAGATGTTCATTGCTTCAGGATGGTACGGTAACAATGTGTGCTTTGAGAAGATTGATTCCTTATCAACAAAATTATCCTACCCATAAATTGAGATTTATTGCGATTATACATCCATTGTATTAGTGAATGACTTTGATGGAGTTAGATTTGAAGTGTTTACCATATTATATCATCGGGAAAGGTATTGTGTTAGAGGATTCATTGACTTATAGTTCATGGGTGATAAAACTAAATGGGGAATGTTAGAGGAATTAACACTTTGGAGTCTTCGTGAGTTGAGATATGGTGTGACTTTGCGATTGTGAAAGCTTTAAATTTCTACTCTATTGAATAATATCAACTATCGAAAATTACTCGTGGAATGAATAATGACAGACAATAAGATTTTGTTCGTGGCTAGTGATGGAATTTTAACTTCTATAGCAGAGTATGTAGTCAACACTTAGTGGAATTAAACATGTATAACGGAGTTCAACTATAGATACTTGAAGGAATACACAAGACCAATTTAATTATGAATCCAAGTAGAAGTAGAGTATTGAGATAAATTCGAGGAGTTACCTTTAATTGTTTGATGCGAGGAATTCTAAGTATTCAACTAAGTCCTTGAGTTGTGAATAATCTGGAAGTAAATTATCAGTTGTCAGTTATTTGTTCAGAAGATAGTTCGATTTCATGGGATGTCTACGAGCATGGTAATAGATATGGGTTCCTTATTTACATCTTGATTTGGGCAAGCATTTCAGAAGGCCTGGGGTTCGGAATTGAGACTTAGTATGACTTTCACCCTCAGTCAGATGGTCAGTTAGAAATAACCATTCAGATTCTTGAGAACTTGTTTAGTTGATTCTAAGAATTCGAGGGGTATACCTTTACTTCTCGTGGAGTTGTTTAATATGTCAGTTCTTTTGAGATTTTGGAAAGAGCTAGAGGTTGAGTTTATCGTCTTGTGTTACTTCCTTCTCTCGACGAGGTTGATAATGAGTTCCATGTGTTGATGCCACGCAATTGTGTATATGATTCTTCTCCGATATGTCTAAAGTTTTAGAGGATATTGAACTCAGTGTGAAGCTTCGGGATTGGAATGAAAGTAAGTATCTTGGTTGTTTGAGAATGGAGGTAAGCAATCCTAAAATTCGGGTCGAATTTTTTTTAAGGGGGAGTGAGTGTAACGACCCCAAAAATCCGTTTTATTTATTTTATAATTATTTTATATTTTTGAGAATTTTAAATTTAAAATTATGTGTGCATTTTATTTGTTGCATCATATTAAATGAATTTGCACATCTTACTTGATTATTTGAGTTAGTTAAAGAGTTAGTAGTAACATTTGTTTTGGGAGTTAAGTTGTGTTAGTGGAATTTTATGGGCCAAAGTATAAAAATAAGGTTCAAGGGCTTGGTTGTTCAATTTGAAAGAAAGAGGGGCTTAAATGGAAAGTTGAAAATGGCATAAACCCACCTCTTCACCCTCTCCCCTCTCCCCTGCGTTTCCCCTCACTCACACACTTTCATTTTCCAAAATAATTTCCTCCATTGATGAAAGAAAGAAGCTAGGTAAGATTTGGTCTTCTTCATTTTATTTCTTTTTATTTATTACTCCATTTTCAAATCTAATTATATATAAATGTTCAGGGTGTTGAATAGATTCTTTCTACCGAACAATATAATTTTCTTGACTCATTTCCGAAAAATAAGTAAGTTACTAATCCCCCCTTTAAATGTTAAAATGGTCATAAGTATGCTATATATGCTTTATATGTTATAAAATAATGTTTTGGGTATACTTTTATATACTTGTAATTTTGAAACGGAGGGAGTAGTAATAACTTTTTATATACTTGTAATTTTGAGACAGAGGGAGTAGTAAAACTGGTTATAGACTTGTTATTTGTGGGAAGTGGGTATATGGGTATAGTAGTTTTGGTTTTGGGGAAGTATGAGAGGATGCAACATTATATATGCCTTATATATTATACTCCTACTCGTGGGACGGTAAAATAATATCTTTAGTTAAAGGTTAAATAAATGTATTATAAAATTATACTGTTACTTATGGGACGGGGAAAGAATGAAAGTATTCTAAATTGGGTATATTAGTATATTAAAAATTATAATGATACTTGTGAAACGGAGGGAGTAGTAATAAATTGTTGCATGTGGGAAATGTTAATACAAATGGGTGTTGTAGTATTGGGAAAGTATGGTAATGTTGTTGTACCTAATAAAATGGATATAAACATGTTATATATGTCTAGTAGGTTGTGAAATAATGTTTTGGTATGTTTTAATTATATTTGTAATTGTGGGACATAAGGAGTAGTAAGAACTTGTTACCTAGCTTGTTATTGTTGTGAATGCTATAGAAGTTGGTGTTGGTATTGTTCTTAGGCTGAGTTTTTAGCTTTGGTGAAAGTTGCAAAGTTTAGGGTTGCAAGTATGGGTAATTTTGGGTTGTAAATGAAAGGAGTGAATTTTGGTAAAGTTTTGGTCTGCCAGGTGATGTGGGCGGCCGCCCAAAATTGGGCGTGCGGCCGCACATCTATCTGAAGGGTTTTCTTCTTGGAACAGAGCAATTTGGGCGACCGCACAGCCCAGTTTGGGCGACCGCCCAGTTATCTGAAAAGTTTAGAGTTTTTCAAACTAAAGGATGTAGAGGTCAATCTTAGTCTAGTTTTTGGGTAGTGTCCTAAAGTACTTAGATGGTTGATGTGGATCACTAAAATGGTAGAATTGGTTCCTTTGTGAACAAAAGTGTTGTGAAATGTGAGTAATGGATTAAGTGAACATTGTTGAACATTTTGTAATGTGTTGAATGGTTCATTATGGTAGAGTGGGTCTTTTGTGATCAAGTTTGAATTAATGTGATTGTTTGGATGGATTGTGTGATGACTTAATGTCAATATGGTGCATACTATTATGAAAACGTGTTTACTTCTCTAAGATGAGCTTGTGTGGTTCCCTACTTTGGAATCATACCCCGTTTGTTGTTTAAGCAAGTTTTCTTTGCTTCGGTTGTGTCTAAAGTCCAGCTGGTACTTTTGTGTGTGTTGGGCAGTGATAGGGATTATAATGGTCTCACGAGCCAAGTACATTATAAGGCTCCTATCATTGGTTTCCCATTTTTAACCCCCTTCCTTAGGCCAAAGGTTGGGCACTTTGGGTTATGACTTTGTGTCATTTCCCCCCGTTGTTGTTGTTGTTGTTTGGTTCCGGAACCCGTTTCAGCTCTTCGATGCTGCTCAGTTGATGCCTCTCAGATGGCTATTGTTTGGTTTGAGAACCTTGGCTCAGTATCCACGTATGAGTGTTTATTTCCGCTTTATGTGTTGCATGATGAGTTGGTCGTTATTTCCAACCGGTATGGGACGGTTGGCGATAGAGAGCCTCTCATGTTATGTGCTATGTGTTATACGCTTATTTGTTAATATTGTTTCTTTATGATCATCATATTAGCATGTAATGTAGTTGCATTTTAGTAACTTACTGAGATTTATTCTCACCCCTTATTTGTTTACCGTTTTAGATAAGAAGGAGTCCAGGGAATAGGTCACAGCACAGGGAGGACGTCGGTAAAGAGATCTTTGGTAAGACTTTTGGGAAGTGATGTGTATAAAGGATACATTATGTAAATGTAATACCTTTAGGGTAGTGTAACCGTGACTCAGTTATTTGTATCATCTCTTTTAGTAGGTGTTCGTGTTTGTAAATTTTATAAGTAAAGTTTGTTATAGCCAAGTGGCTAAGTACTCATTTGAGAAAGTTTGTTTTATGACTTAAAGTCATGTTTTGGTAATGTGTTGGTTGTGTGAACCTTTTTATGAAAATATATTTCGAAAAATTTTCTTAGAGTTGCTTTACGACGTCTTCCTCGCGTGTCCCGGGCGTGGGGCCAAGTAGGACCACGGGTCGGGGCGCGACAGTTGGTATCAGAGCTAGGTTGTAGATGGTCTAGAATGACTAAATGACCTAGGAGGGTAGTTGTGTATAGGGTAAGTAACGTTGAGAGTTTTATGCAGGTACTTATTGAAAATGGTTGGCACCGAAGGGAATCAGTCAGGGCCTTCAGGGTCGGGTAACGCTAGAGAAGAGGTTCGAGCACTGTTCCAAGGTATGTTTGAAGCTGTCATGAAAATCATTGAAGATATAGAGGAGCATAAAACCAAGATTGAAACCTCAGATGTGACAAAACGAGGAGAACAGGTAAAACCGCAACCCCATCGTGGAGATAGTAGAGAATACCAAGGAACACCTTCGCAAGCTAGGGCATCTTTTCAATGGCCGCATAATAGAGGAACCCGAAGTAAACGAGTATGTAACTACTGTCAAAGGATGGGACATTTAGAAAAAAAATGTTGGAAAAAGCAAGGCAAATGTTTGAGTTGTGGTCAGTTGGGTCACTTTCAGAAGAGTTGCTTTAGATTTAAGAATCAGTTATCAGGAAGTGCAGCTGGGTCATCTCGGGGTCAAAAGAGGGATGCTTCAGGAAAGGTTAAGGTGCAAGATCGTGTTTCTTCCCTCAATCAACAACAGATTTCAGATTCTTCTAATGTGACTGGAGGTATAATTTATATGTCTAGTTTGAGAGCACACACACTTATAGACCCTGGCTCTTCGCATACTTGTGTGTTTGTGCATTGTGCTTCTTGATTGCATGTGTCTTCTGAGTCTTTACCTTATGTGTTAGATGTGTCTTCCTAAGGGGGAGTGTTAGACGACCGATAAAGTGCCGTATACTTGTGATGTGCGTATTCTTAGGCATGTTTTATTTGCCGGTTTAGTGATGTTGTCATCACAAGATTTTGATGTTATGGTGGTGGAATTTTATATGCTAGTATGTTTTAGTTAAGCATGGTATATATATGTGTTTAGCTTTCATGCTATTTAGGCATTAAGAAATTTGTAAATTGTTGTTGCAAGCATGTGCCTGGTAGTTGGTTTATGGAGTTAGTAGTGAAAAATTTGCATTTAAATTGAAAGATATATTTTCCTTGTGAGATTTTAAATTTATTTCCCTTGAGTGGTACTTGTTCTTGAGGAGAACCTTGGGTGATCTTGAGTGGTTGGGTGCTATGTTTGAGCAACATCAGAGATCAGTAATTGTTTAGTGGTTGATTTGAAGTGATTATCATTTGTTGAGAATTTTAGTTGAGTATATTTCAAAGATGGCTTTTATATCGGGTATGGACATCATGAATGGTGGTTATATAGTTTGAATTCTCACCTGCTTCAGTGGTATTGTTGGATACATTGGATTGTATAAGTAATCCTAGTCTGAGTTCTTTGAGAGCGGTAGCAGTTTGTAAAATCAGGGCAGAATGTCTTCATGTTAGAGGATATATTATTTTGAGGAAAGTTTCAACTCAGGCATAGGGTTGAGGATTTATTGATGGATTCCTAAGGTAGCTACACTGTTAACTACATAGCACAGAAAGATGCACTATCTCGATGGATTGGTAAGAGTGAAATAGTTTAATTGTTGCGAGTGTTAATTGATGAATCGAGAGTTGATGACAACTTCAGTATTGATATTGCTTAGTGGATTTAACTAGTACTACAGTTATCTAGAGGATATGATTAGTGTTACTAATTTCTAGTGGATATGTCAAGCTTACCCTTATAGTGGATTTGATAAATTCATTATTCATAGAGATGCCTTAAAGAGTGATTGAGATGTTCATTGCTTCAGGATGGTACGGTAACAATGTGTGCTTTGAGAAGATTGATTCCTTATCAACAAAATTATCCTACCCATAAATTGAGATTTATTGCGATTATACATCCATTGTATTAGTGAATGACTTTGATGGAGTTAGATTTGAAGTGTTTACCATATTATATCATCGGGAAAGGTATTGTGTTAGAGGATTCATTGACTTATAGTTCATGGGTGATAAAACTAAATGGGGAATGTTAGAGGAATTAACACTTTGGAGTCTTCGTGAGTTGAGATATGGTGTGACTTTGCGATTGTGAAAGCTTTAAATTTCTACTCTATTGAATAATATCAACTATCGAAAATTACTCGTGGAATGAATAATGACAGACAATAAGATTTTGTTCGTGGCTAGTGATGGAATTTTAACTTCTATAGCAGAGTATGTAGTCAACACTTAGTGGAATTAAACATGTATAACGGAGTTCAACTATAGATACTTGAAGGAATACACAAGACCAATTTAATTATGAATCCAAGTAGAAGTAGAGTATTGAGATAAATTCGAGGAGTTACCTTTAATTGTTTGATGCGAGGAATTCTAAGTATTCAACTAAGTCCTTGAGTTGTGAATAATCTGGAAGTAAATTATCAGTTGTCAGTTATTTGTTCAGAAGATAGTTCGATTTCATGGGATGTCTACGAGCATGGTAATAGATATGGGTTCCTTATTTACATCTTGATTTTGGCAAGCATTTCAGAAGGCCTGGGGTTCGGAATTGAGACTTAGTATGACTTTCACCCTCAGTCAGATGGTCAGTTAGAAATAACCATTCAGATTCTTGAGAACTTGTTTAGTTGATTCTAAGAATTCGAGGGGTATACCTTTACTTCTCGTGGAGTTGTTTAATATGTCAGTTCTTTTGAGATTTTGGAAAGAGCTAGAGGTTGAGTTTATCGTCTTGTGTTACTTCCTTCTCTCGACGAGGTTGATAATGAGTTCCATGTGTTGATGCCACGCAATTGTGTATATGATTCTTCTCCGATATGTCTAAAGTTTTAGAGGATATTGAACTCAGTGTGAAGCTTCGGGATTGGAATGAAAGTAAGTATCTTGGTTGTTTGAGAATGGAGGTAAGCAATCCTAAAATTCGGGTCGAATTTTTTTTTAAGGGGGAGTGAGTGTAACGACCCCAAAAATCCGTTTTATTTATTTTATAATTATTTTATATTTTTGAGAATTTTAAATTTAAAATTATGTGTGCATTTTATTTGTTGCATCATATTAAATGAATTTGCACATCTTACTTGATTATTTGAGTTAGTTAAAGAGTTAGTAGTAACATTTGTTTTGGGAGTTAAGTTGTGTTAGTGGAATTTTATGGGCCAAAGTATAAAAATAAGGTTCAAGGGCTTGGTTGTTCAATTTGAAAGAAAGAGGGGCTTAAATGGAAAGTTGAAAATGGCATAAACCCACCTCTTCACCCTCTCCCCTCTCCCCTGCGTTTCCCCTCACTCACACACTTTCATTTTCCAAAATAATTTCCTCCATTGATGAAAGAAAGAAGCTAGGTAAGATTTGGTCTTCTTCATTTTATTTCTTTTTATTTATTACTCCATTTTCAAATCTAATTATATATAAATGTTCAGGGTGTTGAATAGATTCTTTCTACCGAACAATATAATTTTCTTGACTCATTTCCGAAAAATAAGTAAGTTACTAATCCCCCTTTAAATGTTAAAATGGTCATAAGTATGCTATATATGCTTTATATGTTATAAAATAATGTTTTGGGTATACTTTTATATACTTGTAATTTTGAAACGGAGGGAGTAGTAATAACTTTTTATATACTTGTAATTTTGAGACAGAGGGAGTAGTAAAACTGGTTATAGACTTGTTATTTGTGGGAAGTGGGTATATGGGTATAGTAGTTTTGGTTTTGGGGAAGTATGAGAGGATGCAACATTATATATGCCTTATATATTATACTCCTACTCGTGGGACGGTAAAATAATATCTTTAGTTAAAGGTTAAATAAATGTATTATAAAATTATACTGTTACTTATGGGACGGGGAAAGAATGAAAGTATTCTAAATTGGGTATATTAGTATATTAAAAATTATAATGATACTTGTGAAACGGAGGGAGTAGTAATAAATTGTTGCATGTGGGAAATGTTAATACAAATGGGTGTTGTAGTATTGGGAAAGTATGGTAATGTTGTTGTACCTAATAAAATGGATATAAACATGTTATATATGTCTAGTAGGTTGTGAAATAATGTTTTGGTATGTTTTAATTATATTTGTAATTTTGGGACATAAGGAGTAGTAAGAACTTGTTACCTAGCTTGTTATTGTTGTGAATGCTATAGAAGTTGGTGTTGGTATTGTTCTTAGGCTGAGTTTTTAGCTTTGGTGAAAGTTGCAAAGTTTAGGGGTTGCAAGTATGGGTAATTTTGGGTTGTAAATGAAAGGAGTGAATTTTGGTAAAGTTTTGGTCTGCCAGGTGATGTGGGCGGCCGCCCAAAATTGGGCGTGCGGCCGCACATCTATCTGAAGGGTTTTCTTCTTGGAACAGAGCAATTTGGGCGACCGCACAGCCCAGTTTGGGCGACCGCCCAGTTATCTGAAAAGTTTAGAGTTTTTCAAACTAAAGGATGTAGAGGTCAATCTTAGTCTAGTTTTTGGGTAGTGTCCTAAAGTACTTAGATGGTTGATGTGGATCACTAAAATGGTAGAATTGGTTCCTTTGTGAACAAAAGTGTTGTGAAATGTGAGTAATGGATTAAGTGAACATTGTTGAACATTTTGTAATGTGTTGAATGGTTCATTATGGTAGAGTGGGTCTTTTGTGATCAAGTTTGAATTAATGTGATTGTTTGGATGGATTGTGTGATGACTTAATGTCAATATGGTGCATACTATTATGAAAACGTGTTTACTTCTCTAAGATGAGCTTGTGTGGTTCCCTACTTTGGAATCATACCCCGTTTGTTGTTTAAGCAAGTTTTCTTTGCTTCGGTTGTGTCTAAAGTCCAGCTGGTACTTTTGTGTGTGTTGGGCAGTGATAGGGATTATAATGGTCTCACGAGCCAAGTACATTATAAGGCTCCTATCATTGGTTTCCCATTTTTAACCCCCTTCCTTAGGCCAAAGGTTGGGCACTTTGGGTTATGACTTTGTGTCATTTCCCCCCGTTGTTGTTGTTGTTGTTTGGTTCCGGAACCCGTTTCAGCTCTTCGATGCTGCTCAGTTGATGCCTCTCAGATGGCTATTGTTTGGTTTGAGAACCTTGGCTCAGTATCCACGTATGAGTGTTTATTTCCGCTTTATGTGTTGCATGATGAGTTGGTCGTTATTTCCAACCGGTATGGGACGGTTGGCGATAGAGAGCCTCTCATGTTATGTGCTATGTGTTATACGCTTATTTGTTAATATTGTTTCTTTATGATCATCATATTAGCATGTAATGTAGTTGCATTTTAGTAACTTACTGAGATTTATTCTCACCCCTTATTTGTTTACCGTTTTAGATAAGAAGGAGTCCAGGGAATAGGTCACAGCACAGGGAGGACGTCGGTAAAGAGATCTTTGGTAAGACTTTTGGGAAGTGATGTGTATAAAGGATACATTATGTAAATGTAATACCTTTAGGGTAGTGTAACCGTGACTCAGTTATTTGTATCATCTCTTTTAGTAGGTGTTCGTGTTTGTAAATTTTATAAGTAAAGTTTGTTATAGCCAAGTGGCTAAGTACTCATTTGAGAAAGTTTGTTTTATGACTTAAAGTCATGTTTTGGTAATGTGTTGGTTGTGTGAACCTTTTTATGAAAATATATTTCGAAAAATTTTCTTAGAGTTGCTTTACGACGTCTTCCTCGCGTGTCCCGGGCGTGGGGCCAAGTAGGACCACGGGTCGGGGCGCGACACATGCCTCGACATCAAATCGAATTCTTAGCCACGTTGAGACCATGATGGTCAAACGACCTCTTAATATTCTAGTTGTGTCATTTTTAACACCTTCAAATCAGGAAAATAACTTTTTTTTTATTGCTAAAAATATACCTTTATAAATTTAACCCCTTTTGCTTTAGGAATAAATATCAATATATTATACCATTGATTTTTGCCTCGCTTTTTTTTGTATTAAATCTGCATTATTGACATTATTTTCAAAAACCCATTTTATTATTATACGTGTAGTGTTCTTAGAAGGAATTACTAGGGACATTTATACAGTTTTCATTACCTTGCTAGTGGAGAAGCGCATTAAGAATATTTTTCCGACTCAATATTTAACTTGTTATTATTATTAAAATTATAATTTATTTATTTCTATATTATACTTTGCGCAGGTTAACTTTTTGTTTTTTAATATGTCATTTATATCAAACACGAAGAAAAAAATGTACTCCCTTGTCTCATAAAGTTTGTCTCATTTTAACTTTTTATGGTTAACATAATAAATGAACTTTGACTAAACATTAATGTCGATCTAATCTTTCTAGTAAAATTATAAAAGTTGCAATTGAAAAATTATGAAGTGATTTATCAATAAGTAATTATTAAAATTAAAGTTTATTTATATTTATTATTAAAAGTGAAAATAGAATAAACTTTCCGGGTATGTATTATGAGACGGGATAATAAATAAATTAACTTACGATGTGTGGTTATATATCATATCGACTGTTAAGTGGAGATGCTTGCCCGCCAAGCTCGGCCCACTGGAAAAGCAGAGTAAGTTCTGGGCCTGATGTGGTTTACGGGCCAGAGCTGGTTTAAAAAAAAAAAGTGCTACTTAAGCCTGGTCAAACCTGAAACTCCAGCCCAAAAAAACAAGAATCATTTAAATACTTTACAAGTTCTAACTAAGTGTCATTTGGCATACTTGATCAAGTGGGTTACAAAAAGTTAAAATTCAGTTAAGTTTAAGTGGTTGGCTAAGTGTCATTTGGTATATTAGATTAAATTAAATACTCCGTCCCAAACTAATTGATACTTACTTAAACTGTTCAATTTTCTCACTCCTACCCGCTCACAACAATTATCCACTAACTTATTTTCTCTCGCCTATCCCTCACAACACTTACTTTTCCAACATACTCTCTCCGTCTAAAAATAGATGTCGTTTTGAGCATTTGAACAATTTTTAAGAAATACAATTAATACATGTGAAAAAGTCCTATATACCCCTAAAGTAATCTAATTACCGAGAGAAAATTTACTATCATTAATAAGTGTATAATTAATATATAACAAAAAATAAAAAAAGAAAAAAAAAAGAAGAAGAAGAAGCTAGTAATGATTAGTTTGGGACGAGGGTGATGATAATTTTGGTTTAGGTTGAAGATTTTGTGCCTGTGAAATAGTCATTTTAATATTGGCCTATTGCTAGTTGGGTTGAAATTTGTTAAAAATGGAGGCCCTTGACGACCGCATTGGAAGTCTTCATTAACAATTGTATTACGAGTTGGTATCATGTAAAACACGTTTTTCTTAGTGGTTAGGAAAAGCGTGTTTTTCAAAATCGTCTAGCACTTATTAACACACTCACTGAACATTCATAAGTCGTAACACAGAAAGTGGTCATCCTAAACATTGTTACTGGCTATCTATTAGCACTTCTGCTACTCTAAAAAAAAAAAAAAAAAAACAGAAAAACCTTCTGGCTATCACTTTCTAAAGTTCTGACTATCAATCTCATATCCAGAGGACTTTATATTGATATCTAGAAGGCTTTATATTGATATCCATAACCCTTCTGGCTATCACTTTCAAAGGTTCTGGCTATCAATTTCATATCCAGAAGGCTTTATATTAACATCCAGAACCGTTTGAGAAGTTATGACTATTTACAAAAATGCCACCGCGCATTTTTTTAAAACACGCATGGCCATCACTTTCACAGTTTCTGGATATCAATCTCATATCCAGAAGACACTATATCGATATCCAGAACCGTTGAGAAGTTCCAACTATTTACAAAAATGCCACCGCACGTTTTTTAAAAACACGTTTTTCCTAAGCGTTTCGTAAAACGCGTTTTACACAAGATTTTGGCTTGTATTACTCCCTCTATCTTGGAACATTAGTCTCATTTTGATTTTGCCAAAATCTTGGGTAAAACGCGTTTTACAAGACGCCCAGAAAAAACGTGTTTTTAAAAGCGCTGTGGCATTTTTGTAAATATGCGGAACTTCTTTAAAAAACGTGCGGTCGCGTTTTTGTAAATAATCGAAACTTTTCAAACGGTTCTGGATATCAATATAAAGTCTTCTGGATGTAATTTTTTAAACACATTTGAAGAAGGTCATGGCCAACAAACCTTCTGGATATCAACATCAAATTGTTCTGGATATATATATAAAGTCATCTGGATATGAGTTTCAAACACATTTTAAGAAAGTTTTGGCCAAGAAAACTTCTGGACATCAACCTCAAAAGATTCTGGACATCAATAATAAAACCCTCTAGATATGATTTTAATGATATTTGAACAAAGTCATGGCCCCCTCAGGGTATCAAGTTAATAGGTTCTGTATAGAAATAATAAAGGTTTCTGGATATTATTTTTTTTATTGTGAAAGTGAGAAAAAAAAAATATGATTTTTAGTGCAAGTGAGAGTGTATTTTTTAGTATCAGTTCTAGTGTTTTTGATAGCCAGTTGTAGTGTTTTAGATAACCAGATAGCATTTTGAAAGAACTTTTAAAAGCTGAAAAGAACCTTTGAGACAAATAGCCAGAAAGAACCTTTGAATTTGATAGCCAGAACATTTGAAAGTGATATCCAGATGTGTTTTTTTGAAAGAAAATTTGAAGAGAAACAGAAGTTATTGGGCTTTGCACCCTGATTCCGTGTTTAAAATCGCCAAAAGACGTCGTTTAGGCCCTCAAATTGTCATTTGAAGTTTTTTCCAGCAAATCGTGCCGTTTTTGCAAAACACGTTTTTCCTAATCACTTGGGTAAAACACGTTTTATAAGAGGCCAACCATTTGATTTTTTATGATCAACATAAATAAATTTTGACAAAACATTAATGTTGATCTAATCATTCTAGTAAAATTATAAAATTTGTTATTGGTACTCCCTCCGTCTCAGACTAAGGTTTTTAGTTTGACTTTACACGGAGATTAAGAAAAAGTAAATGTTGTGAGTATGAAAAATAAGTAAGAGAAAGTAGGAGAGATAAGGTGGGTATGGAGTTTTTGTTGTGAGAATGGCAAGTGGATCCCATGGTCCATTTAAAGTAATAAAGCAACTAAGCTGTGACAAACCAAAAAGAAAAGTAAGAACCTTAGTCTGGGTCAGAGGGAGTAAATCACAATTTTTATAATTCCATTGTGATCATTAGATTGACACTTATTTTTTGTCAAAGTTAATTTATATTAACCGTAATAAGTTAAGACGAGACAAACTTTCCGGAACAGATGTGGTATATTCAAAGCTTTTGTAACGTCTTTCCGGCACTAGAAAACAATAAGAGTTTTGAATGCCAAAACACGATCACCTTGACGTCTTGCATCAACAACTATTTTCAAAGCTTTGTAACGGTTGAAAGCAAGGAGGGCTTTTAGTGCTAAAACATAATCCTTACAGTCAAAGTCTGCATGAAACAAATGGCTACATAAACTTAATGAATTTCGTTAAGTTTTAGAGGTTGGTTAAGTGATCACAACCTAATTACATGAACCAAAGTAAATAAAAACATCACTCTGTTTGTTTTTTACTGACATTTTGTCATGAACATAATTGTTACGCTCCAAGTCTTGCATGATTCAATTATATTCAAAACATTGTAACGCTTTTCACGCAGCACCAGAAAACAATGAGAGTTTTGAATGTCAAGACATGGTGGTTATGTTTGAAGTCTTGCATGAACAACTATATTCAAATTTTGTACCTTTTTTAGCACTAGAAATCAAAGCAAAGAGGGTTTAAATGCCAAAAAATAATCGTTATACTCGAAGTTTTACATGGACATATTCAAAACTTTGTAACGCTTTTTCAACTCTAGATAAAACATTGGGAGTTTTGAATTCCGAAACATGATTGTTGTTTGGTTAATGCGTTTGAATTTGGGACCCCGAGTTAAAGGATTAAGCAACATGAAGATTTCGTAATTCCGGGACGGAGCAGACAAGGGTTCGGCCGAACCTAGGGAAGGACTCGGCCGAACCAGGCGAATCGGAAAAAGGTCTTTGGAAAGCAGCAAAGGTTCGGCCGAGTGAAGGATATGATTCGTCCGAGTCAAGGAATGGGTTCGGCCGAACCTAGTCAAGTTCGGGCCAGAAATTTGCAGCAGTTCTAGATTCGCAGAAGGAAATGTTTCAAGTCAGTTTTGGACTTGGATTCCAAGTTCCTACCAGATTTTGAGATAGACTTTGAGTGGTATAAATAGAGGCCATTAGTTTAGATCAAAATTAGCTGAAAGACCTCAGATAGATTATTAGAGTGCTCAGAGAGATCTGTAATTCTACAGTTGCACAGTTAGGAATTTTGTGATCAAAATTCATGCAACAGTAATAGTGTGATCTTGTAATCGTTTCTCCAAATTGATAATAATATTATCGTTACACTCGAAGTCTTTGCATGAACATTTATATTCAATAGTTTGTAACGCATTTTCAGCACTGGAAGACAACGTGAGGTTTGAATGCCAAAACATGATGATATCGTTACGCTTGAAGTCTTGTGTGAACAACTATGTTCAATTTTGAAACCTTTTTTCCAACACTAAAAACCAAAAGAGGGTTTTAAATGCCAAATCGTTATATGCGAGGTCTCACATAGACAACTATGTTGCAAAAACATGAAAATAATTTTTTTTAATTATTTTACGACCACTGCTATTTAATTATTTTACGACAAGAATGGAAAAAAAGAATTTATACATTTCTAGTTCTAGGTGCTCAAAGTTAGGATCAGTGCTGCATATATTAAATGACTTTAATCAACCATTTTAATTTTTAAGAGTTTCTCATGATTTTCTTCTTCAACCATATGTAGAGAATCCTATATATATATATCGCCCACCAAGCCATTAGGGTGCAATTAAAATAAATCCATTTGGTTGCAATTATAATAAATATATATGGTTGCAATTACAATTAATTCAATCCCTACCATGATGTATTTAATTTATGTCACACTTTGCTAATCCCAGTACTAATACCTACCTAATATCCTCTTATATAGATGCAAAAGTGAAGTTAATGGATTCGTAGTACGAACAATCCATAATTAGAAATAAAATATATATTTTTTAAAGTTGAGATTCAGTATAAAAATGTTGATTAAGCATTGACCAATCAAGGTTTTTTATTTTTTGATGTGAACATAAATGGTCGCTTTTGATACAGTTCTAGCGTACTATCGCTAATCAAGGTAACTAAGATCTTATGGATGAGTGCATTATTTGAAATAATAGTTGTAAATGCAAAACAATGAACTAAAATTCGTATTACTCATTTAAAATGATCATATTGAAATTTGCATAATGGTAATTAGTGGCGAAGCGACAATAAGCTTGTGGGGTAACTTAACCATCTTTATATTTAGTATATCAATTTAGTACTTCTAATTACGGAGTAACGATATTTATACCTTTATAACTATAAGTTTCTTTATAACTATAAGTTTGACTCCTTCATTTTAAGGTTACGTTATAGTCTATTTTCATAATCGCTTATGAAAAATTCATAGTTTCGACACTGATTGTAAGGTGAGGGAAATGTTGGGGAGAAAGCGAATCGCGTGGAATGGAATAATAAGAAATCAACATTTTTTTTGTGGTACTTAAAAGCTCAAACCCTTCTTGTCTACCTCCTTTCTTCTTTTAAATCATAAATAAATTGTTACTCAAGTGCACGGCCTTGATGTCTATATCAAAGAATTCAAATTAAAAAAAAGATAATGGGCAACAATTAATCAGCAACAATTAATCAAATACTTAGGGATAATTACATGATTTTGTCTCCATTATTAACAAAGGGTTAATGACAATTTAGACCTTGAAGTACCATACCACCCTTCCAATCGAGCTCCGGATGTCTTTTTTCGCCAGATCGGACCCTGGGTGATTCATTTTCGCCAGTTAAGACCTTTTTGACGGAATCCGTTAAAAAGTCAGTTAAAAAGCATGTGCCGTGCACGTGACTAACGGAATTGAGTTGTTTGAAGTTGATGTTTCTTTTAAGGGGTTTAATGAAAATTCGAAACTTAATAGGGCTGAAAATAAAAATAATTAATAAAATAGTAAATAAAAGGGTTTTTAAAGTTATTTTCAAAATATTAATAAAAAAGAAAATTAAATAAGAATTTTATTTTATAAACAAAATAAATCAAATTTTACATTTACCAAAAAAAATCTTCATCCAATAAATATGCAACATTTTATAATTTATAATAAAAAGAAAATTAAATAAGAGTTGTATTTTAAAACTTGTTATTGTATCACGATTAATAATAAACTAAATAACTATTTTTAGATTTTCATTAAGATAATTATTTTTGTTCAAATTGTTGGTCAAAGTATAAATTGTTTGACCAAGAATCTTAAGTCGGGCGGGACAGAGGGAGTATATTTTTAGCAAATGCGTTACCCAAATCGTTTTTTACGTTTACCAAAGAAAATTATCATTAAATACTCTGATGCTCGGACTCTTTAATTTACTCCGCCATAGCCGTGTCGGACACACGTATTTTAGTCTTGTCTAGACGAGTCCGGCGAGGTAAACAAAAGAGTCTGAGTATCTTAGATTAAATAAATATGCAACATTTTATATTTTGTAATAGGAAATTAAAATAAGTTACAATCATTTATTTTAGATTTTTTTTTTTGAAGAAAGAAAAAAATATCTTAGAATAGCAGCCACCATCATCTTTAACAAACCCGGCCAAACCCCCACCCCTTTCCCCTTCCTCCGGTGACCACCCCTTTCCCACCATCCTTCCAGCTTCTACCCACCATTACTACCACCGGACCACCACACAACCACACCACCACCGCACCACCACTATCGGACATCCACCACCGCACCATCACCATCGGACAGCCACACCGCACACCGACCAAACACCGCCACAGAATATACACACAAACCAAGAAACACATACAAACACTCCAGATCTGAAATCAAAAATCAAAACTTCAAAAATCAAAATTCAAAAATTCAAAAATCAAGAATCCGGCGAGTGATGCTTCTCCATCCTCATAACCGTCGGCGCCTCCGCTATACCATCTTCCGATGATGATGATTCCGACGACTCTGCAACTGTTGATGATGATATCGGTGGATCGGCACCAGAAATTGATCCAGTTCGGATTCTTACCCAAAATTGATTTGAACCCAAAATTGATCTGGCCGCCATTGTTTGAACCAAGAAGATCTGGGTAGAGTATGGTTTCAGGAGAAATGAGTAGTGGGAAGAAATGCCGACGATGATGACGACCGACGACGGCAACGACGGAGACGGCAAAAAATTGTAGAGCCGTCGTTGGGAGAAGATTCTTGATGAGTGCAGAAAATCCAAGAGGCATAATGGTCGAAATCAAAATCAGAGATCGGAATCAAAACCAAAACCAAAACCAAAATCAAAATCAATATGGAACAAACGTAGATTTGGGTTTCTAAATCGAAACCTAAATAAAAAATCATAACTCAAATCAAAAATCAAAGATTGAAATGGGGTGGTATACGGGATTGCAGTCGTAATATACTGTGATGAGAATGAAGAAAAGAGGGGGCCGGTCGGAGATGTTGGTGTTCGTCGGAGACGGGAATGGGGTGGGACACCGGAAAATATGGAGGAAGGTTGGGATCGGAGTCTGGGACTGGGAGCGTGGGGGGTGTGAAGGGATATATTGTTCATCTTTTTTTATTTACCCTCCCCTCATTTTTAAATGTGTCATTTTAACCCCTTTAGAAGTATCTACAATTCAAACAACCCAATTCAGTTAGTCACGTGCACGGCACATGCCTTTTAACTGACTTTTTAACGAATTCCGTCAAAAAGACCTTAACTGGCGAAAATGAATCACCCAGGGTCCGATCTGGCGAAAAAAGACATCCGGGGCTCGATTGGAAGGGTGGTATGATACTTCAAGGTCTAAATTGTCATTAACCCATTAACAAACCTGCACTATCTATGCCTTATTTCAAAATTCTTTCACCTTCATGCATATACTAGTATATTATTGCAAACTCCATAACAAAATAATTTTCAATTAGCGGACAATTTTTTAAATTTATTTTTAATTAATATTTATCTAAATAAAAGTTAATTCTCTTTTGAGTTCAGTGCTTGAACTTTAATTAGGCACTCTTAAATTTTTTCTTCAGAGTCCCCACTGGTTCGCGGAGATTCAGTGAATTATGCTTATTGTCTAAAGTAGCTACCACTTCATATTGGAATACATTTAGTAACCAAAAAAGCTGTTACTCAATCCGTCTCTAAATAAACGTTCATTTTTTTTTAAAAAAAAAGAAATATCTTAAAAATATTTATTCTTTAACCAATTGAATGGCCGAAATGCACAAATATTATTGCAATCAACTTTTTAAATATTTTAGTATTGCAACATACAATGACTAATGATTTTTTTTTGGTAAAAATAACTTTTAAGGGCAAAGTATCTTACAAAAATGACATCTATTCTAAGACAATTTTTTTTTTTTTGAAAATAAACATTCATTTAGTAACGGAAGGAAGTAGTATATTTTAAGGAAAGCTTCTATGTACAATCTTCGATAAGGGATCACCCACTTCCATCAATATAATTTTATTATAATGGAGGGGCCTAATGAGATTAAAATACCGTTGTTTATTAACAAAAATAAAACTTGGATGGAGATCATTTTTCTGTGATGCATGAGGAAACAAGTTAATGCGATTTCAGTTGACTGAGGAGAGTAGTAACTGTTGCTCCCTCTGCCCCGAAATGATTATATATCCATCAATGTTTTGATCAAAATTTATTTATGTTAATTATAAAAAGTTAAAATAAGACTAAATTTTTTAGACCGAGTGAGAATAAATTTACCATTTTTCTTCTTTGTTTTTTGTTTTTTTGTTTTTATAAAAAAAGGTAATTTTATTCTTTGTTAAACAACGATAAAGTAGTCATTTTAGACCCTCTCATAAAAATAAAATTGACAGAAGTGTGTGAATTTTAAAATATGGATTCGGAGTTTATACAGTCTGATTGTATGTCAGTCGAAGTCGAATTAGATTAGCTATAATATGTAAGTGTAACTATAGCATTATATCATGCAACTCGCAATGTTATTGTCAATTTTCTCGTTTTTGCCAAACCTAGAGCTCTGATACTATGTTAAGTAGCCAACTCATCTAAAAGCTTAAGTTGTTTGAGAGAGCACCCCACAATGTATATTATGCTCATATTAAAAGCATCAAACAAATAAGTAAGTTGAACGGGCTATGATATAGTTATACAATCGAACTTCCTAAACCAAAATTCGTGAAAGATGAATATTAGAAAAAAAAAAAAAAAGGGGGGGGGGGGGGGGGGGGTTGGTATGCTAATTTTATATTGAGAAAGGGCAAAAACAAGCTTAGGACATAATGAGCACGAAAGGCTAGATCTAATGTTAATTACCTTGGAAAGGCTAGCTAGCAAGATCGCATAGATAGCTTTGAAAAGGCTAAAGTTGTTAATATGCTATCGAATACCCACATTTTGAATTAAAATAATTAGCTAGTGGAAGCACCAGCAATAAATCAAAATAATTTAACTAGTAGGAGTACTTAGTGACGATCAAAGAATATGCAATGAAAATAATAATTCAGATCATATATATAAAAAAAAGGTAAACAAATTACTTCCTCCGTCCCAAAATGACCTTCTCATTCGGCATTTTTCATTGTCCCAATAAAGTCTTCACATTTCTACAACTTAAGTTTAGAAGTGCCAAAACAAAACATGACTAGTGAATCAAGTGTTCATATCCTTAGAAAGTTTGAATAGTCAAATGTGAAGATAATTTTGGGACGGAAGGAGTATCTTACATAGAAAAAGAATGTTGGCTCAATTGAAGTGCAACATAATATAAATTGGTTGCTACATTGAAGGGATCAATATAGATTTAAGGCACATGTTCTTTTTTTTTTTTTTTTTTTGAAATGTGTGATAGAAAGTTAATGAATTATGCGAGAAATACTCCCTCCATCCCAAAATGATCTTCGCGTTTGACTATTCAAACTTTTTAAGGATATGAACACTTGCTTCACTAGTCATGCTTTGTTTAAGCCTAAAATGTAGAAACGTGAATAACTTTTTGGGAAAATGAGAAATGACAAATGAGAAGATCATTCTGGGGCGGAGGGAGTATCTCGAAATACATATTCAAATTGCCGCTCATAAAATAAAAGAGGGACAAGTGGTGAAATATTCATGTTAACCGTTGCAGTTTAATAGTACTAACTTGATTATAGAAATCAATGTGATTGTGTGTGAAACCAAAGGAAGACTTGTTTGTTGAGTTCATGTAGAAAAAGAGGGACAAGCTGTGAAGTGGAATATTTCACATCAACTGTTGCGGCTTAATAGTAACTTGGCGATAAATAAATAAAATCAGAGAAGTGATTAAATCAATTGAAGTGGGTATCTACATAATTATTAATTAAGGAAAGGTTTGATACTAAATCCATAAAAAATAGTACTCTTTCCATCTCAAAGTAAAGAAAGTTAATGGAATTTTTAAATTTATTCTTAATTAATCAAGAGTAAATTTGAAAATTTTACTTTGAAATGGAGGTAGTAGCATTTAAAAACGAGCCGAGATCTCCTGTACCACTCTTGTGTGTCACTCCATGTACCACTTATAATCCAACCGTTAACATGTTTGGATAATATTAATATCATGTTAATCTCAATAACAATTAGCCGTTAGATCACTTGTGACACATGGAGTGACACACAAAGTGGTACAGAGGATTTGGGCTCTTTAAAAACAATGTTTGGAAACTTTTTTTTTTTTTTTTTTTTGAATCGAGTTATTACCAAAACTAGGGGCACAGTTCCATCACCCTCCATATTTTTGATTGATAATGGCAAGCAATTATACGAAATGGTCCAAAGTAATTATATCATCTTATTTTTTACGAAAGAATTATATCATCTTATCTTTGAGAATATAAAACCCTAAAATGAAATTAGTCAAATCACAACACTATTGTCTAAGCTGAAAGTTTTGATAGCTAGGATGGTCGGACAATTAACAGAGTATTGTGTGAATCGTAGTATGAAGACACCACAGATTACACCAACTGACTTGCAGCGGAATAAAAATGTAAAAAAGAGATATTTAACACATCTACAGCAACTTGCTGTAGACAACAAAATTTCTCTTTATTAAAAACTGTTATGATCGATTACAAAGAAAATCAAGAGAAGAGATTAAATATGAAAACACTAAACATTCAATACAAGTTCTATGGAAGAACTTGTGTTACAAAAGAATTCTCTCACTAAAAATGCTCTCAAATCGGATCTGAATCGCAGGAGCAAAAGTCAGAATTATTAGAGAATATTGAAGGTGGACTTCTCCTGCTAGAAGCCCTTTCTTGGAGACTACTCAATCTTGGAGATCTCCTAGAAAATCTTGTGTTGATCAACTTCATCTTTTTCTTATACTAGTGGGTAACCCGTGCTCTGCACGGGTAACTAATTTACTATTTTTTTGTATTTTTTTTATATTTTTATTTAATAAAGTAGCATAACAGTTTTTTATAATATAAATATATTGTATATAAAAAAATATTTTTTTTAATTATAGTTAACTAAAATAGTAAACATCATCTTAACTAAAACCATTAATAGTAAAAATTAATCTATATAATAATATCAAAAACTAATATTATTAATAATACTTATTAATATTTATAGTAACTATTATAATTAACTAATACTATTAATAATAATGTTAACCTATATAGTAACTACTATGATTAATTAATACTATTAATAGTAAAAATTAATATATATTATAATTGTTATGATTAACTAATACTATTAATAGTAATAGTTAATTTATAAAGTAACCATTATAGTTAACTTGTATAGTAACTATTATTGTCAATTATACTATTAATAGTAATAGTTATATATTATAGTAACTATTATAGTTAAGTAATACTATTAATAGTAATAGTTAACTTATATAGTAACTATTATAGTTAACTAATACTATTAATAGTAATAGTTAACTTGTATAGTAACTATTATAGTTAACTATTACTATTAATAGTAATAGCTAACTCATATCATAACTATTATTATGAGCTAATAGTATTAGCTAATAATGAGAATATCAAAAGTCACAAACATTTAGGATAGTGATGATGTGGCTTCACACAAATGAAGTTTTAACATATGTTTGTCTATGTGTCAAAGCCATAGCCCTCCTCACCAACTTTAATATATATATATAGATTTAGCTTCCTAATCCAAGTGAGAGATATCTATAAAATATCAAAAGAGATATACAAAAACTAGGAAACTAATTATTAGTAAGTTAGTAAATAAAATAATAAAAAGATATTTACAAAACTTAACATAAATAAGAAAGACATAAATTCTTAAATTAAAACACACCTAAAATTAACAAAATCATAATAAAATCGTGTGTACTAACACTACAAGGAAACTGAGAAATAGAGACGGAAAAATAGAGACAGATGGCGTCTGTAGCTAATTTTGGCGACAACTTAGTTACAGAAAAAAAAATTGTGACAGAATAGCTAATTGAGCTACAGATTAAATATATGTCTCTAATTTAGCTACAGATTCAAAATCTGTCTCTAAATTTAGCTACAGATTTTGCGTCTGTCTCTAAATTAGAGACATAATTCAACGTTTGTCTCTAAATCAGAGACAGATTCTCCTTCTTCATGTTAACATGTTTTGTTATTAATTATTTTTTCTATTATTATTAAGGCAAAACTGCACCAAAAATCACTCAACTATGACCTGTTTGGGTATTTGGTCACTAAACTAATTTCCTTTTGAAACAACACATCCAACTTATTTATTTTTGCATCCATAGTCACTATCACTAACCCCGTCAGTTTTTTCCCGTTAAATGGTCATGCCCGATGCATGTGATCGAATTTTAAGAGGTATTTTAGGTAATTCACTCTAAATTAACATTTAAAGGATGAGTATGTTCCAAATAGGTCCCTGACTTATTGCTCCTTATTCACTTTAGTGATTTATGTTTATTATTTTTTCGATTAGCCGTTTTCATTACTTTTTTAACAAAATTTATATTTCATCCCTATGAAGATCAACAATTATTTGTTGTAAAACCCAATGAAAATCTCATTTCCCCCAAATTAATTTTAGGTTTCAAAACCTAAGTTCTCATCCTAAATCTCAAGTTGAATCTATGAAAAGCATATCCCATATTTGATTTGCTTAACAATGAACCCAGATTCGATAAAAAAAAAAAAAAAAAAAACCCAGATCTGAATCTCTCAATTTGTATCTGTGATAAAGAGGCGAGTAAGGAGAGGGCAGTAAGAAGTTTATGCGTGTGGGAGTCACCGATTGGGTATCCATGTGCTAGGCAGAGGGCTACGACGCCATTCTAGGAGTCGAGATATTACAAAAACGGGCTGGAGAGGAATGTCGGAGAAGACGTAGTTTATAGGTGATGGCCGGTCGGAACGGGGAAGGGTGGCCGGAGGAGGACATGGAAGGGGGCTACAGGGGATGGGGAAAGGAAGAAGGGAAGAACAATATGTGGTGATGGGGGAGGGAGGCGTAGGAGGAATGGATGGGAAAAAAGGTTATTAGGGTTTTGTTTTTTGATTTTTTAGTTCAAACCCTGCAGTTTGTTTTTTCACTCATTAAGCCGGACAATTTGTTTCCCATTCTTTTGATCAAACTACCTGAACTACCCTTTAAAATATTGTCACATTCATTGCACATGATGATTTAACGGGAAAAAAACTAACGGGGTTAGTGATAGTGACTATGGATGCAAAAATAAATAAGTTGGATGTGTTGTTTCAAAAGGAAATTAGTTTAGTGACCAAATACCCAAACTGGTCTTAGTTGAGTGATTTTTTATGCAGTTTTGCCTATTATTAATTACTAGTACTTATTATCCAATTATTATTATTTTGAGGTAGCATTATTTGAAAGTCAAATTTTTATTATTGTAGACAAATATTTTTACTAGCTATTATCATTTTCAATTGAATTTTGATGTAAAACAAATAAAATAGAAGAGGTGGCATTACTTCATTGGATCTCATGTATTCACATGGATCACTAAACAAAATATCTTCACCATTCAATACATCATATATATTGGATCCAATGGTTCACAATTCACATGGTTAAACAAGTATGAAGTGTCAATAAGTCATTGGTTATATAGAAATTCACATGGATCACATCAAAAGATCTCTTCTCTTTTATCTAACCATTAATTTCAATACTCATCAATGGCTCACATTTAATCCACCCAAACAATATCTCAAACCCTAAATTTTTATCTCAAGTTCTCAGCCTCCCCATTTTTCTCCATCTCTCCAGCCCACTGCTTTCTCAGCCTCCCCATTTTTATCTCAGATCCGCCTGAAATGGCTCACCACCAGCTCCTCCGTCGACGACGCCACAAGCCTCCTTCGTTGACGGCGTCGGCGCATCCATGCCCATCGCCGTTTCTTCCCCACTTCTCCTCTGTCCTCCTTCACTGATTCAGCCCTCTCCCCATCTCCTCATCTCCTCTGTCCTCCTCCGTCGACAGCGCCACAATCCTCCTCCGTCGACGGCGCCAGAAGCCTCCTTTGTTGACGGCGTCGGCGCATCCATCCCCATCGCCATTACTTCCCCCCTTCTCCTCTGTCCTCCTTCACTGATTCAGCCCTCTCCCCATCTCCTCATCTCCTCTGTCCTCCTCCGTCGACAGCGCCACAATCCTCCTCCGTCGACGGCGCCACAAGCCTCCTTCGTTGACGGCGTCGGCGCATCCATCCCCATCGCCGTTTCTTCCCCACTTCTCCTCTGTAATTCGGATTCTTCATGGGTTTCAGAATTAACTTATATGATACAGGGAAATGAATTACTGTTGGGATTATGTTTAATTTCTTAGTGCAATCCACTAATTATCTGCGTATTACTTTCAGTATCATTTTGTTTGATTTGACTGCAGCGTATTGCTTGCCTTGATAGTGGTGGTGAGCGGCAGTGACGGCGATGATGGGAAGCGGTGATTGCAATAGTTGTAGAAACTAGGGGTTGATTTGTAATTTATTTTGAGAATGTATTTTTTTATTTTTTTTAGAATGAACATATGTATGTATTTTGACATTTGTAATTGCTGTATTTTTCTTAGAAAAAATATAGATCATTTTTTTGTTTAATTTGTTTTTATAGTGTTTATTAGATCTAATTAATTGTTAGTTTTAAGTAAATTAAAATTTATTATTAAAAAGTATTCAACGTGTGTATATATATATATATAATTAACTTATATGATACAGGGAAATGAATTACTGTTGGGATTATGTTTAATTTCTTAGTGCAATCCACTAATTATCTGCGTATTACTTTCAGTATCATTTTGTTTGATTTGACTGCAGCGTATTGCTTGCCTTGATAGTGGTGGTGAGCGGCAGTGACGGCGATGATGGGCAGCGGTGATTGCAATAGTTGTAGAAACTAGGGGTTGATTTGTAATTTACTTTGAGAAAGTATGTATTTTTTATTTTATTTTTAGAATGAACATATGTATGTATTTTGACATTTGTAATTGCTGTATTTTTCTTGGAAAAAAATATAGATCATTTTTTTGTTTAATTTGTTTTTATAGTGTTTATTAGATCTAATTAATTGTTAGTTTTAAGTAAACTAAAATTTATTATTAAAAAGTATTCAACGTGTGTGTGTGTATATATATATATATATATATATATGTTTTTTTTAAATAATCAAAAAGTTTGGGAACGGACGAATCTGTCTCTAATTATGGTCTGTCTCTAAATAAGAGACAGATAGGACTATCTGTCTCTAAATTAGAGACAGCGATATCTGTCTCTAAATTAGAGACAGATATGAATATCCGTCTCTAAATTAGAGACATCGATATTTGTCTCTAAATTAGCGACATATACTATTCTGTCTCCAAATTGGCTACAGAAGAGTGACGACTGAATTTAGCGACCAACATTAGGCTACAGATTAGTGACAGAATTTTGCGGTAGCCAAATTGAATTTAGAGACAAAAACACGATTTTGACTACAGAAATGTCTCTCTAATAAGCATTTTCCTAGTAGTGTAAAATAGCCACACTTACCTGATAAACATTGAGTCATTTGTGTCATGCTATAGAAGTAGGTCTTGATCAGCAAAGCCGGGTTATGCAAAAAGAACCAATTGACTTAGTTTTATACGAACACTTGTCAACTCCCCATTCGTAATTCTCACCAAAACAAGTTATAAGCCGAATCAACATTCTTTTGGCATAATAATAAATATAGCCCTTTATAGAAGCTTATTTATCATGAGTTTGGCATATCTTTGTTGCGAAGAGAGATAATAAACAAGAAAAATAGAAAGATGAAACCGCCCGCTAGAAGGTATTGTAAAGATTCTCTCGAACGGCAATTACTGTGTTGCTCTTTAATCTGTTTCAAAATAAATCCATATCTCTAAATAAAATAAGAATTTTAGTGTAATTTGACCATATGATACAAATAGTGTACAAAAATACAAAATATATTTTCTTAAAACATTAACAAACAAAATGTTACACGTGTAATAGGACGGGGCGGGTATAATTTTAAGATTTTTTATTTTTATTTTTTTTTGGAGAAAGTGTAATTTTGAGAGAACAGAATCCATGAGCACTAAGAAAAGTTTTTTTGTCTTGGTTATTCGATGCAAGTGTTTTAAAACATTTACAGTAAAAAAAAGTAAAACAAATAAAGAATTACAGAAAAAGAAAGAGATTCTCCAAAATCATTGGGGATTTTGGTTGGATTGCAGCTTTCACTTATTCTCTTCCCAAAAGGACAGCAATCTAACATATGGGCTGCTCTGCTAGATGACAAAAGATCAAAAGAGAAGGATGTTCTTATATTTGCTCACTTTGATATATTCACAACTTAACTTAACCAAACAATTTTCACTATAACAAGTAGAGTTCCTAGATGATTGGAGAAGTGTATATTATTGACACTTACAACACATTAAATACCAATGGCTTTTTGGCTTAGTGGTATTTGGGTGCGTGTATGGGTAAGGATTTCTCTTAGGAGAGGTCTTGAGTTTGATTCTCTTTAATGTGCATCTACAACTGATCATTCAGATGGTGCGGGACGTCTATGGCAAGAGAACTACCAGATAGCGCAATGACGTATGTCGCAAACAAACTACCAGATAGCGCGGGACATCTATGGTAAGAAGAACTCCATAGGAACTTGTAGTAGGCAGGACAATAGATCTTTGCGGGACGTATGGCAAGAGGAATTTATAGGAACTTGTAATAGACAGGGTAATAGATTTGTAATAGACTTTATATGAGTTTGTAAACGATGACAATTGCATTGAAATGAATGATATGTTACTTGTTCAAAAAAAAAAAAAAAAAAAAACACACACACATTAAATCAATATTTTGAGCTACAAAAACTTTTATTCACCAAGTGCACTTTTATTATATATCCTGAATATGATTTTTTTTTCTTCTTAAAAATGAAAGTTGATGACGCCCTAGATTTCTGGGGTCATGGAGACTAGATCTCCGGTTTGCTGTCTCTTGATCCTGATCACAACACAGACAAGGACACCGTTAAGACCAGAGCCGGGGTTTGAATCCGGCTTAGGCCCTCGGGTGTGAGAGTAAGATCTCTGAGGAAAACCTAAGAAGAAGATCAATGAGGATCTTGTGTGTGTGAGTTGGATAGAGCACATACCTCGCCCATGGGGGTGAAAAGAAGTATATATATGACAGGAGGAAAGAAACCTGTGCAAAGTACTAACTGCCTTGGTACTGGGCGGACACGTGGCGAGTCCCCAATGGACTTATCAGGAGGGTGACAGGGAAGGTGGCGTGTTTGTCAGGGAAGCATGGTCCACCACCAACCGTTATGGGGCGTCAGTTAGGGACAGACAACGTCCTGCACACGTTTATGCCAGCTGGGTATTGCGGGCTCTCGAGGATAGCGGGAGGCAGAGCCATCTCGGGCACATATAGCGGGAAGGTCAGACCTTTCGGGCTCGATCGGCAGCAGTCTTACCCGGTTCGGTCCTCAAGGCCTAGGTCCGGTTCGGGCGGATTAGGTCGCACCGGTTCGGCTTGCGGTGCGTCCGGCCTAGGAGGCTCGGTCTCATCAGTGGCCCCTAACTCCGAGGGTCAGCTTATTTATGAGCGGCGCGAGGAGTTATACTTCTTAATCTCGATCCGGGTAAATCGCAATAAATGCGGGCACGGAATGCAATGGGATGGGAGTTTTACGATAGTGGTTGGTGAAGGGACAGGTGGGCCCCTTGTTTCAGGCTAGTGACGTAGCCGTCCGCCTAATGACATGACTAGGTACACGTTCATTAAATGCGAACCATCATCAGTGTTGAAAAAGCAAACTCCCGCCTCTTTATTTTTCGGGTTTCGATCGGGTTACCAGATTTTTGGGTCGACTCGACCCATTTCGGCACTATAAATATCACGGAGAAGGAGTCGTTCCAAACTTTCGCCACTCTCGTCTCTTTGCTTTCCGTTTTAACGAAGACTTTGCTTCTCTGAATTTCTGATTTTCGAAGATCTCGTTCTCGTTCACCATTTCCATTCAACAGGTATTGCTCTGAACTTTGCCTTTTTCTTTTTCGTTTTTACTCGCCGTATTAATTTCTGCAATTCTTTTTCGTCGCCCTTTTCGAGCGTGAACCCTAGAAATCTGTTCTTGTCAGTCTTAGGGGTTCACACGAAGTTTGAGTGTTTTCTCGTGACCTTGCGTCTTCGGGTCTGTATTCTAGCCCCGAGTTTTTGAGAGTTTGTCGAACCATCGTTGTAGCTATGGAAGGATTGGACTTAGGGCGTGGGTTCCGTCCCGACCTATTTGGTTGTTGTCGGAGGACCGGTGGAATATACAGGTTCCTGTTGAATGCCTGAAAACGGTTGTCTTTGAAGGCATTTACTGCCATAGGTTTGGCATATAGTTGGGAGCCCTGGGTCTTACCCCTGTTGTGGGAAACAGGTCCCTCCGTCCATTATGATTCCACGAGGATGAGGGTGTTGGGGGGAGAGGAACACTTGGGCATTTTTGTCATGGCTGTTTTAACTCGATTCCCCGATAATGTAGATATGGCTGGAAACGCTAGAAGGTTGGTAAGGTCGTGCGGGGAGCGTGTAGCCTCAAGTGGCCCTGATTCTCACAGTTGGATGGACGCTCCTTTTAATGACGAGGAGGGCGAACAGGCACGATCTCCGGGCTTGGCCCCTGGTGTTATTGAGGTCACGAGCAGTGCGGAAGCTTCTGATCAAGAAATGAGGGTTGATGATGGACCTGCTCTTAAGGTTGAGGTTGGAGCGATCGTGGCTCACGGGCTAGTTGATGAGTCTGAGTCATCTGAGACACCCTCTGACCCCCGGGGGGATTTAGAGAGAATGGCCCCAGATACCGCGCGTATGGTCAAACGCGTCCGCTCCCCTGTTCAAATTTTGGCTTCCTTCCCCGAGGGGCCTGACGATAGGGTTTCGAGTCAAACTGGAGCCTCCAGCTCTGGAGCGGGCATGGTGGAAGAGCAGGACTCCGATGATGAGTTTCTAGCTGTGTATCACATCGATCGCAAAATCTATCTCGTCGGCGGTCTTGATAATTATACATCTCCTTCGGGGAGTAGTTTGACTGGTCCTGCCCGCGTTCGGGCGGATAGCGTTGCTTGTGTCTTTTATCCCGTTCAATTTGAGAATGGCCTCCGACTTCCCTTGGACCCCTTCATTTGCGAATTCCTGGAGTTTTCCAGGTGCCTCCCAATGGACCTGACCCCCAATGCAATTCGTTATCTGGTGTCTTTTATTGTCGTAAGTAGGGTACTGGGCTATGAACCCTCTTTGTCTGCCTTGTACGTTTTCTTCACCCACCAGGTCACCGCGAGAAGTTTGAGCTTGAAAACGAAACCCAGGTCGAAAAAGATTTTTTCTGCGGCTTCTAACAAATTCGACCAGTGGCAGAGATGTCATCTGGTGATTCAGAATCGACTCGGGTGGCCTTTTTCTAAGCCTGATAATACTTCCCCGATGTCAATATCTTCCAAGGATTATCCTAGCTCAGATGGGGGTATCGAGCTTGCGTCCGCCATGCAGGATTATCTCGCCCGGCATACGAAATCAGTTACTTTAGAGGACCAGACCGTGGTCGAGGTTGAACAAGTTTTTGACGTTCAAGCCACTATCAACAATGAGAGTCTTTTGGCTTATGCCGGGGTGGCCCCATGCCGAAATCCTGATTTTGAGAGCAGGGTTAACATGGCTCCTATGTGGCGGGATCCTTGTTGGAAGGTTCACCAGGATTTTGCCTTTGCCCATGAGTGCCCTGCTTGCCGATTGAGGGAACAATGCCCGGATCCGGGCTTGACTGGTATTTTTCATACTTAATCAACTGAAATTTCTTACTTGTTAGTTTACCCGATCATATCTGACTGATTGTTGCTTTTGCCCGCAGATCCCACTGATACCATGCCTCCCAGGAATATTAACGCTTTGAAATTGTCCGCGAAGCAGCGGGAGGCTGAGGCGAAGCAGCAGAGGCAGGCCGAAATGCAAAAGGCCGAGGCCCCAGGGAGGAAACTGCCGACCACGGACCTTTTGGACAAGTCTAAAAAGGTTGTTGCAGTTGTCCCAACGACGGGCGAGCTTCCTCTACGGCCCCGCGGGAGCAGACGGGGAAAAGATTTGGTGGGCTCGGGGTCTCCCACTCTCCCGCACGATGCAGGCAGAACAGTGCCCGAGGCTCCGAAGAAAAAGGGTCCGAGTCCGAGCGCTGACCTTTTGCCTTCAAAAAATAAACAACCCCGTCTGGAGTCTCCTTCCCGCGGTTTTACTGTATCTTCCCCCGCCAAAGGGACTTTATGCTCGGAGCGCTTCCCTGTGGAGCTGATTGAAGATATAGCCCGGGCCAAGGAGTTCGGGAAGAAGGTTGCTGAGGCCCCTGAGGTATATGGGGTTGATCTTCATAGCCGCCGCGGCTTTAATTCTTACGTAGGCGATGGGCTCCTACACCGTATGAACTTTCCAGATTACCAGCAAAAGGTGCTGTCCAAGACCAATTTTTTGACCGCCATGGGTCACGCGGACTTAGCCATGGCTGAGGTTAGTGTTCTATCTTCCTTGTTCAAGTTGACGTAGTCTTCCTTTCCATATATCGATGTGGTCTTTCTTTCCGCTTTTGATATGATTTTTATTCGCCCCTTCGCCAAAACAGGTTAGCAACGACCTGCTATACATGCGGTCTCAATATGAGGCTGAAATGGCTTTGGTCGCGGCGAGGAACAAGAAGCTCGCGGAGGCTCAGGATGAGATTTCCCGCTTGTCCAAGGTTTTGGAGGGCTCGGGAGAGGAGCTGAAGAACAAGGATGCCGAGTTGATTGCTGCGGTCAAGGAAAATTCAAAACTGAGCCATGACCTTGGGGCAGCTCGGGAGGCCAAAGACCGAGCCGAGGCTGAGAGATCAAGTTTTGAATCTGAGAAGCAACGGCTTGAAGCTCGCTTGGCTGAGGCTGACAAGCGGTTGGAGGAGGAGAGGGAGAAAAATAGGAGCTTATCGGAGAGGGTTGATGAGCTGGATGGCAAAGTTTTGGAGGCGATGCGGTTTGAGAAAGACCGGGAACTCGTTCTGAAAGAAGAGCGAGGGAAAGCCGTGGCCGAGTTTGAGGCGTCTGATGCTTATAGAGAGAAGGTGGAAGAGGCAAGCATAAAGCAATATAACTCAGCTCTCCATACAGTAGGTCGTAATCTGGCAGCTACGGGCAAATACACTGCGCAAGAGATTGCGATTCTTTGCTCCATTACGGCCTCAGACCCTCAATGCTTTTCTGGCCATGCTCTAGTGCCTTTTACTACGAACCAACTCTCCGAGCTTCCCGAGTCTGTCAGATCAACTCTCCCTCTCGTCGCTCCGGTCACTGTCCAAGATCTTCTTTCCACTATTGATGGATTCAGATATTCTGCCGAGGGAACCTTGCCTCTGGTCGCAGCTTTGGAGAGAACTTTTGGCCCCGGCGGCCCGTACATTGATGGTATGGTTCTTCCTTACTCTCCTTATGCCTCCGCACTTGCTGATGCTTCTCAGGATCAGTCTGGATCTGTACCTGACATTGATGCCTCTGCTTCTGTTCCAGAGATGGAGAATGCTCCTCCCCCGGCCTCTTGAAGATCAGACCAGGTTGCATCCTGGGGATTTTTTGTAATAGTGTAGGTCCGGACATTTTCGAACAAGTAATTTTTTGGTTTGTATAAGTATATTTGTTTCCAGCTTTGCTATTGATTTCCTCTCTTGCGTGTTCTTTTGCTATCTCTCTTTTGATTACATAGCTTAGAAGGTTTGTTCTTGTATAAACTATCTTTGTTTCCGTGCACGCGATCTAGCTCGAGGACATTTGGCCGCGCATCTTGGGTTTAGGAATGTTTCGTAAAGAAATGTTTCCACCAAGGAAGTCGTTCTCCCACTTTAGTCTAGCTCAAAGGCGTAAGACATGGGACCTGCGGTCTGGCTCGATGGCGTATGACCGCGCATCTTGGGTCTTAGGAATGTTTCACAAGGAAACAATTTTTCAAAGGAATTCATTCTCCCACCTTAGTCTAGCTCAAGGGCGTAAGACATGGGCCCTGCGGTCTAGCTCGAGGGCGTATGACCGCGCATCTTGGGTCTTAGGAATTTTACAAGGAAATAATCCCACCAAGGAATTCATTCTCCCACTTTAGTCTAGCTCAAGGGCGTAAGACATGGGCCCTGCGGTCTAGCTCGAGGGCGTATGACCGCGCATCTTGGGTCTTAGGAATTTCACAAGGAAATAATCCCACCAAGGAATTCATTTTCCCACTTTAGTCTAGCTCAAGGGCGTAAGACATGGGCCCTGCGGTCTAGCTCGAGGGCGTATGACCGCGCATCGTTCGTAGACTTGCAAACGGCATCCGCATCGCGGGCATGCGGTCTAGCTCGAGAGCATATGACCGCGCTTTGAGAACGACATACTTGAGTAATTTCAGAGAACGATAACAGTATTATTTACTTACTCGAACATATTACATTGCGGTTTCGTTACAATACATGAGTAATTCCACAATTTCTTACTGCTATTGATTGCAAAAAGATTTCAAGGTCTACAATTCTGTCTTCTAAGGGTAATATTTCTTCAGATGATCACTATGCCAGGCGTTTTTCAAGTCTTTTCCTTCTGCCGTTAGAAGCCTGTAGGTTCCCTCTTTGATCACGCGGGCAATCTGATAGGGGCCTTCCCAGTTGGGCGAAAGCTTGTTGTATCCGGGCTGCCTCCCTGTGACTTCAACTTTCCTCAGAACCCAGTCTCCCACGGCAAACGATCTCTTGTTCACCCTTTTGTCATGATGAACTTTGGCCTTCTTCTTGTAATTGACCATCTTTGCTCGTGCTTCCAACCGTTTTTCTTCGGTAGAGTCTAAGTCTTTTCTGCGGGCTCCCTCATTCTCTGTTTCATTAAATTGGGCGACCCTATAGGTGGGCAAGGCTACTTCCACGGGTGCGACCGCCTCTGATCCATATGTCAAGGAAAAAGGGGTTTCTCCCGTTGAGTTCCTTGTCGTGGTTCGGACAACCCATAGAGCAGTACTGAGCTCTTCCATCCAGCGACCACTCCTTCCCTTCAAACTTTTGTGCAAAGCGATCATGAGCAACTTATTCGCGGCCTTGGCCTGTCCATTTACCTGCGGTCTTGCGACTGAGGATTGTCGATGTTCTACGTTGAGTCTCTTGCATTCCGCCGTAAACTTGCTTTGAAATTGGGGTCCGTGATCGTAGACAATAGCCCGTGGTAGACCAAACCGACATAATATGTGATCGTGGACGAACTTGACAATACTTGCTTCCGTAGTACTAGTCAGTGCTTTTGCCTCAACCCATTTTGTGAAATAATCCACTGCAACCACTACCATTTGCTCTCCCCCGGGCGCTTTGGGATAAGGCCCAATCAAATCAATCCCCCACATATCAAATGGCCAAGTTGGGACTACCAAACTCTGCTCCGTGGACGGCTGCCTTGGTATGTTGGCGAACCTCTGGCACTGATCACATTTGCGGACGTAGTCTACTGCATCTCTTTTCATTGTTTGCCAATAATACCCGAGGAATCTGATTTTATCGGATAGTGTCCGGGCTCCGGGATGCCCTCTACACACGCCTTCGTGAACTTCGTATAACAAGTTGGTGACTGTTTCGGACTTGACACACCTCAACAGCGGTTTGGTGAAGGATCTCCGATAAAGCACGCCATCAATGATCGTGTATCTAGCGGCCTGTTTCATCAAGACTCTTGCCCGGTCAGGGTCATTGGGGAGGGTTTGCTGCTCGATATACTCCCTGATCTCGTCAACCCAATCTTTTTCCGACTCTCCAATTTGGTGGATCTCTATCCTGTCAATGGCTGGGCGCTCCGTGAACTCTATCCAGCAATCCACACTAAGCTTGGCAATGTCTTCGTTTGTGATCCTGGAAAGCAAGTCCGCCTCGGAATTCTCAGCCCGGTTAACTTGGTTCAGCTCATGGTACTCGAATTCCTTTAACAAGTTTGTCGCGAGCTCCTTGTATTTGACCAACACCGGGTGATTTGTTTCGTATTCCCCTTTCACCTGGTTTATCACTAGTTGTGAGTCGCTCTTCACGACCAGCTTCGATACTTTCATGTCCCGGGCTAATTCCAAGCCCTCTATCAATGCCTCGTACTCGGCCTGATTGTTTGAGACCGCGAACTTAAATCTCAAGGCTCGCTTGAATCTTTGACCCTCCGGGGCGGTCAAGAGTATTCCGGCGCCGCTGACATTCTTTCCCGCGGATCCATCCACACTTAACGACCAGCAATTTTCCGGTCTCTCCCCAGCAACTATTGCCTTCTTGCTTCTCTTTTTCTTTTTCTTTGTCTTTACGGGTTGGGTTTTGTCCGGTTCACTCTCATTTGTTTCAAATGTGGTTTCTGCCACAAAGTCCGCCAGTGCCTGTGCCTTAATTGTCTTCCGCGGGGAGTAGGTAATCTGGAATTCAGTCAGCTCTATAGACCACGATAGCATTCTCCCCGAGGATTCGGGCTTATGGAGTATCTTCTTCAGCGGGGTGTCTGAATAAACCGTGATTGGGTGGGCGATGAAGTATGCCCGCAGCTTCCGAGCGGCCACGAGCAAGGCAAAGGCTAGCTTTTCAATGTTTAGATAGCGGCCTTCCACAGCAGATAGTGCCTTGGAGACATAATACACGGGTTTCTGAAGGTTTCCCTCTTCCCTTACCAAAACCGTGGCCACTGCGTGATCTGTTGCGGCCAAGAAAACATAGAGTTCCTCCCCAAACACTGGGCTGCTCAACAGCGGCGGCTTTCCCAGGTAAGGTTTTATTTGCTCAAAAGCATTCTGGCAGTCCTAGTTCCACTCAAAACCCTTCTCTCCTCCTCCTTTTAAAGTTTTGAAGAAGGGCAGGCACTTTTCGGCTGACTTGGCAATGAATCTTCCCAAAGCCGTAATGCGGCCATTAAGCTTCTGCACCTCCTTAACGCATCTGGGAGGGATTAAGCTTCATGTTATTTTCCCGGAGGTTGGTGAAGGTTTCTGCCACATCAATGTCGTGAGAGGTCTCCTTGGTCTTGATAACCATATCGTTGATGTAAGCCTCCAGGTTCCGGCCTAATTGATCATCAAAGACGATTCCTACCATCCTTTGATACGTACCGCCCGCATTCTTGAGGCCAAACGGCATGTTGTTAAACGTGTAGGTTTTGCCTGCGGCATAGAAAGCGCATGACGGGACGTCATCCTCCTTCATTTTGATTTGATGGTAGCCCGAGTACGCATCTATAAAGCTCAACACCCTATGTCCGGCAATAGAGTCTACTAATTGATCGATCCGGGGAAGAGGGTAACAATCCTTAGGGCAGGCCTTGTTCAAATCGGTGAAATCCACGCACATCCTCCACTTTCCATTTGCTTTGGTTACCATGACGACGTTGGCTAACCACCTCGGATATTTGATCGGGCTTATGATTCCTGCTTTCAGCAGCTTATCTACCTCGATTTTGATCGCCGCTTTCTTCTCCGGTGAAAAGTATCTTTCTTTCTGGAGGACCCGGGTAAATGTGGGATCGATATTCAGTTCATGCTCGATGACCTCTCTACTTATCCCCTTCATATCTTCGACGGTCCAGGCAAATACATCCAAGCTTTTTCGCAGCAGTTCTATCAGAATCTTCCTTTCTTCTGCGGGGATTTCCAGCCCGACCTTGACCGTTTGTTCGGGGTAAGCGGGATTTATGACTACATCCTCCAGAGCATCGTTGGGGCGGATGTCCCTTATTTCTTTGTCATGCAGCAAATCAATCACGATGTCTATGTGCTCGGTCTCTGCGGCAATACGACGGGCTCTCCTACTCCGCTTAAATTCTGCCCGTGTTGAGTGGAATGACAAAGTTCCAATCATGGCCGCGTCCTCGGTCCCGTTGCTGTTGGTTTTGACCTTTTTTGCCTCCCTCGGGCTCACCAATCTTGGCCCATCGCGCTCTCCCTTCTTTTCTTCTTTATTATTTTGAGGAAAAGCTCGGGCTTGTTTTCGATGCATGCTATCCCTGCGGGGGTGCTGAACTTGATTTTCTGGTGAGGGATTGATGCAACGATTCCAAGGGCAGCCTGAGCGGTCACTCCCAAGATTGCGTTGTATTGGGATTTCAGATCGATCACCATGAACGTGACACGGGCTGTTTTCTCGAACGACCTCTCTCCAATGGTCACTTCGAAGTCAATGGTCCCTTTTGCGTAGACCGTATGATTCGTGAACCCTTCCAACAAGCCCGCATATGGGGTTAAGTGCGCCTCGGACATCCCCATTTCTTCTAAACAATGGAAGTAAAGTATGTCCCGTGAAGCCCCGGTATCAATGAGGACCCTCCCAATATCCGCTCTACCAATAGCCATCTTGATTGTCAATGGCTGTGTTGAATGGAAGAGGGTGGAGGCCAGCTCGCTCCTCTTGAACCCGATCATTTCCTCTTGCTCGGGTGGGTATGCAGGTATCAGGAACACCTTTTCCAATTTCTTGATCTGAATAGAGAGCTGGGTGTTGCTCGAGGCTTCTTCCCCGATATACTGGATGTCATAGCGTTTTTCCCCGTCGGCATCGCTATCCCTAACATATTGGACATGTCCCCGTGGGGCTTCTCCTTTACTGCTGGGTCCCTCGATCCATTTTTTCAATTCTCCGGCCTCGACTTTCTGTTGTATTATCTTTTTCATCTGAAAACACTCATCCGTGTTATGCCCGTGGCTTTCATGGTAGCCGCACCACTTATTTTTGTTCGCCTCATAAGGCTTTCTTTCTAGGGGAGGGTGAGGAGGCAGGGCTTCTGCCCGCAGAATCTCAGTCCTTAGGGCTATCAAAGGAGTGAAGGTGTTGTCAGTTCTTTTGAAATTAGTCGTGCCCCTCGGTCTGCCTCTATTTCGGCCACCACTACCCCCCGAATAGCCTGCGTGGTACCTTGAGTCATGAGCGGGCTCGAGCCTATCCCTTATGCTCCTGCGGGCATCATCCATGAATGAGGGCTCTACTCCGGCCATGGCAATGGCTCGATTGTACATTTCCTCCGTTCCCTCGGGCTTTCAACAAGCGAACTCTTGCCTCAAGGTATAGGATGTTAATCCTCCCAAGAAGCACAGCTCGATGTCATTCCTCGTTAGGTCCACGATTTGTTCGGTCATTTTTCGAAACCGAGTAATGTACGCTTTCGTACTTTCCCCGGGATATTGCTTCACACCGCATAGGTCCGATTTTGGTCTTGCGACCTCCCCAGCGCCCGCGAACGAATTCAGGAACGACGTCCGCAGTTGCTCGTAGCTGCAAATGGAGCGGGGTTTATAGGCCAACAACCATCCCAGCGCCTTCCCTTTGAAGGTGGATGCTAGAGCTTTGCATTTTACGGCCTCATCTGTTGAAAATAGAGCCATCTGCCCTTCAAACCGCCCAACATGGCTTTTTGAGTTAGACGAGCCGTCATAAGCGTCTAGCGTGGGGACTTTTCCCCGCTGGATTGGTGAATCAGCTATCCAGGAGGCAAAAGCATCTATGGGTCCAATGCACTTTGCCACACTTTGCTTAGACTCCCATAGGTCCCTGATCATCCCCTGGACCTTGTAGTCAGTCTCTCCCCCGGTTTTCACCTTTTTCGCCGTCCCCGCAAATTGCTCTCCGATTCTAACAGTTGCTTTTCCCTTGTAGTGGCCTTTGGACTTTCTAGGTTGTGACTCTCCTTCTTCACTCTTTCTCCCTTCCTCTCCTTCTTCATCGTCGTCCTCCACAACGATTGTTCTCTTCTTCTTTCCCTCCACCCTGCTGGCTCCGCTTTTAGAACCATGAGTCTTCGATCTTTCAAGAGGGACTCCCGTGTCAGCCTCGGCATTGAATAGCTCTTCTAGGGCCAGGTTTAACTGAAGCCCTTCCGCTACTAGATTCTGCCTGTCTTTCAGGAGCTGGATTTTCTTTTGAATCTGCTCAAGGGTGAGGGGAGTGACGGGGATTTTCTGTGCCTTGCGTGCTTTTGAAGTTTCGATATGATCTCTCAGATCCGCCTCTCTTCTTGCTTTCTGAGAGGGAGTGCCCGAGCTGCCACTAGGCGCCTTATCTCCCAAACTGGCAAAGATGGATCCTTGAGGCGCTTGTTTCGAAGGGCTAGCATTTGGGTTCAAGATTTCTTTCCCAGTCATTGTAAATATTTGGAATGTCGAGGGTCAGCAGGACGGTCAAATGTATTTTTAGAACCGTAAAAACAAAAGAACGGCTTTGAACGGTGGAAACTCAAGATGAGACGACTGAAACTTGAACTGACGACTTGCAATAAAGGGTATTGAATCAGACTAGACTGGGAATTCGAAAGAACTCAGAAGATTGCGCTAGGAAGATTATCGTTTCCCGGCAATGGAACCACTGATGACGCCCTAGATTTCTGGGGTCATGGAGACTAGATCTCCGGTTTGCTGTCTCTTGATCCTGATCACAACACAGACAAGGACACCGTTAAGACCAGAGCCGGGGTTTGAATCCGGCTTAGGCCCTCGGGTGTGAGAGTAAGATCTCTGAGGAAAACCTAAGAAGAAGATCAATGAGGATCTTGTGTGTGTGAGTTGGATAGAGCACATACCTCACCCATGGGGGTGAAAAGAAATATATATATGACAGGAGGAAAGAAACCTGCGCAAGGTACTAACTGCCTTGGTACTGGGCGGACACGTGGCGAGTCCCCAGTGGACTTGTCAGGAGGGTGACAGGGAAGGTGGCGTGTTTGTCAGGGAAGCATGGTCCACCACCAACCGTTATGGGGCGTCAGTTAGGGACAGACAACGTCCTGCACACGTTTATGCCAGCTGGGTATTGCGGGCTCTCGAGGATAGCGGGAGGCAGAGCCATCTCGGGCACATATAGCGGGAAGGTCGGACCTTTCGGGCTCGATCGGCCGCAGTCTTACCCGGTTCGGTCCTCAAGGCCTAGGTCCGGTTCGGGCGGATTAGGTCGCACCGGTTCGGCTTGCGGTGCGTCCGGCCTAGGAGGCTCGGTCTCATCAGTGCACTTGCACCCCCTCCATATACTGGAGGTCCGCCCATGTGTGAAACTACCAAAATATGATTATTTGTATTAATTGGTGTTAAAACATTATTTTTTAATGTTAACGTTTGGAAAATGTTAAGATTTATCAACGTTATTGAATTAAAGAGCAGATTCCGAAATATAACCGACTTTGAACAATATTTGGGTCAACATTTAATGTCTTTTAATCTATTTGGTTAAAATAAATAGAATAAAGCATTAAAAAATGATTTTAAAGACTATGATTCAAGTGTTTTTTATTTTGTAAAAAGTGACTCAGTCCTCCTAAAATATAGATCCATGGAATTGATCAGTTTGAGCGAGACAGTAAAAAAATAAAAAAAAATAAAAATCCCAGAATTTCTTTAAAATTTGTGTGCAGGGTTATTTAACGAAGAAACTTATTAATTTATACATAAGCAAGGATAAGTAAAAGACAATGTAAATCCTCCTCAAATATCAATATCCATATATTTAGTGAAGTTTATGATCTAGACTGTCAAAATAAAGTTATTACGACTAGTTCTCAGCCTAACACTGGATAATAAATTAATAACATACGTAAATTGGAATGAGATGATTTTGTATGTAAAAGTCCAAATCTCTCAAGGGGGCTTTGGACTCTAGGGACCCTCACTACCAACTTATATTTTAAATAAGGACTCAACAGATCACTAATACCAGAGACACCCCTCACTTGCAAAAAGATGCAAGATGACTAAAATGCCCTCATATCTCCTCTCACCCTTACTTTTTTGGTCAAATCATAGTTAAACTCTTATAACTGACACATAATTAACATATAAGAGTAAAAAAAAAATCATTTTTTTTTCATTTTTTTAGAAAAATAATAATATTATTTGGTCAAATATGGTCAAACTCAGTCAAACAACAGTCAAACTCTTATAACTGACACATAATTAACATATAAGAGTTGAAAATTTTCACTTTTTCCATTTTTTTAGAAAAAAATATTAATAATATTTGGTCAAATATGATCAAACCCGGTCAAACATCAGTCAAACTCTTATAACTTACACATAATTAACATATAAGAGTTAAAAAAAATCACTTTTTTTTTTCATTTTTTAAGACAAAATAAAAATATTATTTGGTCAAAATCGGTCAAACATCAGTCAAACTCTTATAACTTACACATAATTAACATATAAGAGTCGAAAATATACATTTTTTTTCATTTTTTTAGAAAAATCTAAAAATATTATTTGGTCAAAATCGCTCAAACAGCAATCAAACTCTTATAACTGGCATATAAGACCAATATTTAACATATAAGAGTCAAATATTTTCAATTTTTTCAACTTTTGAGAAAAATATACTCCCTCCGTCCCGACCGACTTAGGACAATTGGTCCCGCCACGGGGATTAAGGAGAATTATTATTTTAAGAGGAAAGAGAATGAGTGGAGGATGTGTTGTGAGTATGAAAAGTAAATAGGAGAGAGAATGAGTGTGTGGAATAGTAAATGAATTGTTGTTGTGAGTATGACAAATGGGTCCCATTGAATATTAAAGTAATATAAACTTGCCATTTAGGGATGTCCTAAGTGGAGTGGGACGCTCAAAATGGCAATTTGTCCTAAGTCGGGTGGGACGGAGGGAGTATAATTTTATTCGGTCAAATCCCGGTCAAACTCTTATAAATGACATATAAGACCAATAATTAACATATAAGAGTTGATTTTTTCAACTTTTAAGAAAAAAACATAATATTATTCGGTCAAATCTCGGTCAAACTCTTATAACTGACATATAAGACCAACAATTAACATATAAGAGTCGTTTTTTTTTTTTCACTTTTTTCAACTTTTAAGAAAAAAACATAATATTATTCGGTCAAATCTCGGCCACTCTCTTATAAATGACATATAAGACCAACAATTAACATATAAGAGTCGATTTTTTTCACTTTTTTCAACTTAAAAAAAAAAAACATAATAGTATTCAGTCAAATCTCGGTCAAACTCTTATAAATGACATATAAGACCAATAATTAACATATAAGAGTTGATTTTTTCAACTTTTAAGAAAAAAAAATATATTATTCGGTCAAATCTCGGTCAAACTCTTGTAACTGACATATAAGACCAACAATTAACATATAAGAGTCGATTTTTTCACTTTTTTCAATTTTTAAGAAAAAAACTTAATATTATTCGGTCAAATCCCGGTCAAACTCTTATAACTAGCATATAAGATCAATAATTAATATATAAGAGTCAAATATTTTCACCCTTTTCAAACTCTTATTAATGTTGAATTTCATATTTGGTCAAATATTAGTCAAATTCTTATAATTGACATATAAGACCAATAGTTAACATATAAGAGTCAATTATTTTCATTTTTTTTCAACTTTTAAGAAAAAAAATATAATATTATTCGGTCAAATCCCGGTCAAACTCTTATAACTGACATATAAGACCAATAATTAACATATAAGAGTAAATTATTTTCAAAAAAAAAATCAACTTTTAAGAAAAAAATATAACATTATTCGGTCAAATTCCGGTCAAATTCTTATAACTGACATATAAGACCAACAATTAACATATAAGAGTCAAAAAAAATTCATTTTTTTCAACTTTTAAGAAATAATTATAGTATTATTCGATCAAATCCGGGTCAAACTCTTATAACTGACATATAAGACCAATAGTTAAACATATAAGAGTCAATTATTTTTCACTTTTTTCAATTTTTAAGAAAAATAATAATATTATTCGGTCAAATCCTCGTCAAACTCTTATAAATGACATACAAAAGATCTATTTATCGATTTTCCTGCACTATTGTCTCTCTCTACTCTTAATTACCGTCTGTCTGGAGATGATTGTTCCAGAGAAGGAATTAAGTCGCCGGAGAAATAGATCAGATTTGAGGCTCGCCGGCGAATCTCGGATCTGACCGAAGATGGCAGATCCATGACCGATGGAAGAGGATAAAGAGATGAAGGTTGTTGCAGATAGTTCGCAACCGACGCGAGGAAGAGAGAGTGAAGGAAGCTGAATCTGGCTTAAATCTGAACAGAGAGAGAGAGAACAAGGCCAGATCTGAACAGATCTACTTATTAGGCCGCTGGAGAGGTTGTTCTAGTTCAGAAGCTTGATGAATGTCATCACGCGAGATGGATATTCCGACAGAGATGTTGGCGGTGCCGGGGATCCAGATCTATGGTCAGAGTCGACGGCGCCGCTTCGTCTCAAATTAGGTTTAGGTCGTACGGAAAACGAGGAGAGAGGGAGATGTGTGAGTAAGTGTTGACGTCGTGGTCAGCCTCCGATGCCAGTAATCGTCTCCGGCGGTTGTAGAGAGAGACAGTTAGAGAGAGAAACTCGAGAGAACAGTTGAGAGAGAACGTGTTTTCTCGTGTGTGTAGTCTACGTTGTGAATGAGGCAACGGGAGAGGGGGAAGGGTTTTGTTTGGGGGCGGGGGTAGTTTAGGTATTTAGTGTTATATTTGACTGGTCAAACAGGTGTGAGGGGTGTATGTGGAATAAGCATCTTATAAGAACTCCTTATTAGGAAATTAGAAAGAGCCTCTCCTTTAAACGGAATAACATATGAGTTTGAAGGGCTCTAGAGGAACTATCCCATCTCTCAAGTTAGAGGTTAACTGTTAAAGGTCGTTCCAAGCCTTTATATGTAGACAAAAATTTGTGTGAGACGGATCTCATTAAAAGAGTAAATTGTTTGCTCTTTATGAGAGGGACGGGGCAAACTCATTTCTTCTCTCGTCGAGATCCATCTCATGTGTGAGACCGTCTCACACAAAACTTCCTCTTATATACTCCTTCCGTGTCATAACTGATAAAGTCTGAGATTTCATCCCAAGACTAATTGATATCATTAAAAGAGTAAATTGTTTGCTCTTTATGAGCGGGACGGGGCAAACTCATTTCTTCTCTCGTCGAGATCCATCTCACGTATGAGACCGTCTCACACAAAACTTCCTCTTATATACTCCTTCCGTGTCATAACGGATAAAGTCTGAGGTTTCATCCCAAGACTAATTGGTATCAATCGGGTGGCGCGGAGTGATAAAGTCTGAGGTTCCATCCCAAACCCAATTGGAGATGGAAGGAGTAGTCCAGGATCTTTATATAGACAATGCATAGCTAATTAATTTTCGATGTGGGATAATGTCTCTAACAATAACAATGTTAACTATGTGCACAAAATTGGAAATGCACGAGAATTAAGGAGAAATAGTAGGAGCAGTTGTTGTGATTATGAAAAGTAAAATAAGAGAGAGAATACGTGGGATGCATAGTAAGTGGGTAGTTTTTATGAGTATGAAAAGTAAAGTATGAGAGAGAATGAATGAGTGGGATAAACTTTCCATTTTAGGAAAGTGTGACTTATCAATGGGACACCAATACAAACAAAAATTTGTTCACATTGTTATGGGACGGAGGGAGTATAATCATATTCAATACTAAGAATCTCATTCAAATTAATAGGTACGCAATTTTGGATAAAAATATTTCAGTCTCTTGTTAAAATATTAAACCCCACAAAAGTAGCAACCATTAAAGTAAAGTGGAAATTTTGTGTTTGACAGTTTCATGCATGAGACGGATTTCGATGAGAATGGGAATAAGCTTACTCCGCTCTGCCCTTAGGAGGCCAAACTATTTACTCTTTATATATATATATATATATATATATATATATATATATATATATATATATATAATTATACAACTATTAGAAAGATAAAGTTGTTTAAAACATTATTCATCATTTGTCTTTTAGAAACTCTTACTCAAAAACACATACTACTCTCTCTTTTACAAAATAAATGTCACACTTTTGTGTACGTTAGTACGAAGATATTTTGAGCAATAATTTTAAGTTAATTTCATTATCTGAATAAGACTTGTTATTGAAACACCATTATAAATACTATCAATAATAATTTTTAAATATTTATTAATTAATTAAATTAATTTAAAATTATTGTTTAAATTTCTTTCATACTAACATACGAAAAAATGCGATATTTATTCTGGGATAAATGGTGTCGTGACCCCGACCCGTGGTCCTACTTGGACCCATGATCGGATCACGAGCGGACGACGATTTAAAACTAATTAAATTTTTAGAAAACTTTACATAACATCATTTTAAAGTTTTAACACAAGGCCACCGACCTCTACGAATTTAGTTATATACAAACTTCACAATTCTCCCAAAAGTTTAACAAAATGAACCACTTAATCATAACAAGGTTTTGACTACTACCCAAAAGGGGTTACATTTACATAATGTAAGCCACTACCTTCCCAAAATAACCTCCCAAGTCGTCGCCCTTAACCGTGCTTATTGTGGCCTATTCCCTGGCTCGCCTCGACCTAAGGAAAACAAATTTGAAAGGAACGGGGTGAGATAAAATCTCAGTAAGTTACTAAATGCAACTACATGGCATGGCATAACAATATGCAATAATCATAATATAATAAGGAGTAAACAACATTTAGCACATAACCACATAGGCTGAATGAAACACGTTACAAAGGATACGTGAGCTAAGGTTTAAACCCAAGGATATAAAATCTTCACAGCATCAATGAGCAGCACGAACGGCTGAAGCAGAGGTTCCGGAACCCATAGTAACCAATCAATAACAAGGGGGAAAATGACACAGAGTCATTACCCAAACACGGCGAAAATTCCCCAAAGAGGAACTAGCCAACCTAACTATGGCCATATAGTGGGTCACGGGGATCAATAGACATTATAAGGAACTTAGCTCGATGCCCTTATAATCTCTACATCACCAAACAAAGACACCAGCTGGACTTTTTAACTATTGCACAAACGGTGTATGACTTCAAAAGAGGAAATCATACTAGATACATCACAAAATGATCACCATTCTCATAAAGAGTTCATCAACAATGTGCAACAAAACCATTTCTCAAATAATGAATTCCAATAAGGAAATACCATAAGACATCACAAAAGTGAAATGCCAATCACATAACATTCCATTACCACATTCATAACCTTAACACGCTCCTTACATAGCTTATATAGGCCTAAGGTTGACCTATCATTGATCCGAGTACTTATTTTTAAGTTATGAACTTTTATGCTTAAAACAGGGGTGCACGGCCGAGTCAAGGATTATGCTCGGCCGAGCAACACTACTAATTTTGATACAAACCTTCTGACTTCACCTGCTCGGCCGAGTCAAGGGAAGTGCTCGGCCGAGCACCACCTGAACTAAAAAAAAACGCAGAAACCCAATTTCTTCCTAAAACAAACTTTAACCCCAAATTGCTACTTGGTTGAGCTCAAGGATGAATTATAACTAGTTTATGGTCGTTTCCTTCACTACTATTACTCATTTAACACCATTAGAGACACCCATTACACCACCACCACCACCACCAACAACAACAACAACAATAATCAACCTAACAAGAAAAGGGGAAATTCACCAAATGAAGCTCAACAACAACCCAACACCACAAACATTGCATTATATCATTATCAAATCACTACATGAACAGTTCAAATAAAAGGGGTTAGTGAACTTACTTTGAATGGAGAATGATTTTGAGTTCAAACCCACTTCTAAAATTGCTCTAATTGCTACACCCTTCAACCTAATTACCTTGAGGAGGTTAATTCTAGGAAGAAGAAGAAATTAGAGAAGGGAAAATTAGAAGATGAGAATCCTTACCATGGATTTCTTGACATGCATGGAGAATGAGAAGGAGGATGAAGAATGGAGTTGGAGAGTAAGAAAGAAAGGGAATATTGGGTGGAATTTTCTGGGAATGAAGAGGGTGGAGGGGTTAACTACCCAAATCAAGGTTTCCTCCTAAACAACTAAACCCCTCTAGTTAGCCCATGAACACTTACACCCCTTGAGTTAATTTTACCCTAAAGCCCTTAAGGTTCTATTAACACATAAGTCTAACTCTTACTAATTTAATGATATAATACTTAAAACTCAACAATTAACATTGCAAGTATTTATTTAACATAATATGCACACATATAATTTCAATAAATAATTCTAAGCATGAAATTGAATAAACATATGATAGTCAAAATAATAATTAAAATTAGAGCCCGGATTTGGGGTCGCTACACTCACTCCCCCTAAAAGAAATTTCGCCCCGAAATTTAAACATGCTTACCTAGATTTCGAATAGCCATGGATATTTCCGCTCCATCTCCTCCCTAAGCTCCCAAGTGGACTCTTCAATCTCATGATTCCGCCACACGACCCTTACCAAAGGAATACTCTTATTTCTTAACTCTTGCACCTTAGTATCCATTATCCGAACCGGGTGCTCAACATATGTCATATCGGGCTCAATATCATCCGGTATCTCCGCTAACACATGAGATGGGTCAAAAACATACCTACGGAGCATCGAGACATGAAATACATCGTGAATCTTTCCTAAGGAAGAGGGTAAGGCAAGACGGTAGGCAAGAATTCCAACCCTCTCTAAGATCACAAAAGGTCCCAAATACCTCGGAGCGAGCTTCCCCTTTTTACCATACCTTTTAATCCCCACTTTCGGTGAAACCTTCAAGAATACCAAATCTCCTACGTTAAACTCAAGGTCTCGCCTTCTATGATCGGAATAGCTTTTCTGTCGACTTTGAGCAATTTTCAACCTATCCCGGATAAGCTTGACTTTCTCTACGGAATCCCGAACCATATCAACACCCCATAACTTAGCTTCCCCAACCTCATCCCAACAGATCGGAGACCTACACTTTCTTCCATAAAGAGCCTCATATGGTGCCATCTGAATACTCGATTGGTAACTGTTGTTGTAAGCGAACTCGACAAGCGGTAGATGAGTGTCCCAAGAATCAGAAAAATCCACTGAGCAGGCCCGTAACATGTCCTCCAAAATCTGAATCGTTCTCTCGGATTGACCATCGGTTTGGGGATGATATGCTGTACTGAATCGCAGATTGGTACCCAAAGATTTTTGCAACGCTTGCCAAAACTGTGAAGTGAACCGAGGATCTCTGTCTGACACGATACTAACCGGGACTCCATGAAGCTTCACAATCTCATCCATATACAAACTCGCAAGTTTCTCCATCGAATAACTAATATCAATCGGTAGAAAATGGGCGGACTTAGTTAATCTATCAACAATTACCCAAACGGCGTCGTGCTTTCTCCGAGTACGAGGTAGTCCGGTTACAAAATCCATCGTAATGTGTTCCCACTTCCATTCCGGAATCTCAAGTGGTTGAAGTAGTCCCGCGGGTCTTTGGTGTTCGGCCTTCACCTGTTGACATGTCAAACATTTAGATACGTAATCCGCTATCTCCCTTTTCATGTTATTCCACCAAAAGTGTTGTTTCAAATTCTGGTACATCTTTGTATTCCCGGGGTGAATTGTATACTTCGATTTATGGCCCTCCTCAAGAACTTGACATTTAATTCCATTGACATCCGGTACGCACAACCGACCTTGATAAGTTAAAACTCCCTCAGGATCCAACAAAAAGCCAACATATTGTTTGTCCGCCATACGATCCATAATCTTCTTCAATTCCGGGTCATCCTTTTGAGCATCCTTGATTTGTTGAATTAAGGTTGGTAAAATCCGAATATTGGCAAATATAGCCCCGTGTCTCGACTCACAAGGGCTCCAATCTCGAGCATCCTCTAGCATCTTCCACTCCCGAACCATCATCGAGGCCATATAGGACTTCCGACTAATAGCATCCGCGACTACATTTGCCTTGCCCGGGTGGTAGGAAATAGTGCAATCATAATCCTTTAAAAGTTCCATCCATCGCCTCTGTCGGTTATTCAATTCCTTTTGAGAGAAAAGATATTTCAAGCTTTTGTGATCCGTAAAAATTTCAAACTTCGTTCCATATAGGTAATGCTTCCACTTATGTAACGCAAACACAATCGCAGCAAGCTCCATGTCATGAGTTGGTTAATTCTGTTCACACGGTGTTAACTTCCTCGAAGCATAAGCAATAACCTTCCCGTTCTGCATCAAAACGCAACCAAGACCCTCCTTCGAAGCATCACTATAGATAACCAAATCATCGCTTCCGTTGGGCAACGCAAGAATCGGAGCGGTGGTTAATCTCTTCTTAAACTCATCAAAACTATTCTGACACTTTTCATTCCACACAAATGGCACATTCTTTCGGGTCAATTGAGTTAACGGTGTGGCAATCCTCGAGAACCCCTCGATAAACCTTCTATAATACCCGGCCAAACCTAGGAAACTTCGAACCTCTGTCACCGTCTCGGGCCTCTTCCAATTCACTATAGCTTCAATCTTGGATGGATCCACGGAAATCCCTTTACTTGACACCACGTGACCCAGGAAAGAAACTTCCTCAAGCCAAAAATCACACTTACTAAATTTAGCAAACAATTGCTTCTCTCGGAGCACCCCCAAAACTATTCGCAGATGTTGTTCATGTTCCTCCCGGGATTTAGAATACACCAATATGTCATCAATAAACACCACCACAAAGGAGTCGAGGTAAGGCTTGAACACTCTATTCATCAAATCCATGAAAACCGCAGGTGCATTGGTCAACCCAAATGGCATCACCAAGAACTCATAATGACCATATCGAGTCCGGAACGCAGTCTTAGGAATATCCTCGGAACGGATCTTCAATTGATGGTACCCACTTCGCAAATCAAATTTGGAGAAGACCTTCGAGCCTTGCAACTGATCAAATAAATCATCGATGTGGGGTAAAGGGTACTTGTTCTTCACAGTCACTTGGTTCAATTTCCGGTAGTCTATACACAGTCTCAAGGACCCGTCTTTCTTCTTCACAAATAAAACCGGAGCTCCCCACGGTGACACACTGGGGCGAATGAAGCCTCTGTCAAGTAGTTCTTGCAACTGAATCTTTAACTCCTTTAATTCTGCGGGGGCCATTCGGTACGGTGCTTTGGAGATAGGGGTAGTCCCAGGAAATAAATCAATACAAAAATCTATCTCCCTATCGGGAGGCATAACGTACTCCGAAGAAAACACCTCAGGAAACTCTCTCACCACCGGTACATCACTCAACTCAGGCGACTTTTTAGTAGTATCTAACACGCTAGCAAGGTACCCCGCACAACCCCGAGCTAATAATCTCCTAGCTTTCATATAGGAAATCACTCGAATATTTCTACCCCAAGGAACCGCCTCAAATACAAATTCAGACACACCAGGAATAGAAAAAGTAACTATCTTCCTTCGACAGTCAACAGAAGCATAATGTCGACTCAACCAGTCCATACCCAAGATAACATCAAAGTCTTGCAAGGGTAGGAGCACCAAATCAGCAGATAATACATGTTCACATAAAAACACATCACAAGCACGTAATACTTCATTTGCAACTAGACACTCTCCCACCGGAGTTGACACTTCTAACACATAAGGCAACGATTCAGATAAAACAGGTAACTGAGATGCAAAATGCACAGAAATGTATGAATGCGATGAGCCAGGGTCTATTAGTGCACGTGCTCTCATACTCGCTATAAAAATTGTACCTCCAATCACATTAGAAGCATTCGTAGCTTCTTGTTGATTCACAGCAAATAACCTCCCTTGGACTTTTGGTCTCCCCGCAACATCCCTTTTCTGTCCTTGTGGTGCCCCCGTATTACTCCCTGATGGTTGACTCTTCGGTTTAGGACAATCCTTTTGATAGTGCCCATATTGTCCACAGTTGGTGCACTTCCCTTGTTTTTTCCAACACCTTTCTTCCGAGTGACCTTCCTTCTGACAATGAGTACACACCTTCCTATTTTGGTTTCCCGAGTTGTTACCCTGATTTCGGACATTCGGTTGCCACTGTGATTGTCCCTTGAACGGAGATGATTTCCCTTGTGCCCCTCGATTATCATTACGTTGCGGCTGCGATCTTCCTTGTCCACCTTGCTTAACTCCACCTGTTGCCTCAGTTTTTCTCTTGTGCTCAACAATATCATGCTCTACCTGATATGCTCGGTCCACTGCATCCTGGAAGTCCTGAAACTTATGCGCAACCAACTGGGTTCTGATCGACGTCCTCAATCCTCTCACGAATCTGGTGGTCTTTCTCTCTTCTGTTGCTACTAAGTATCCACAATGCCTGGCTAGTTCCGTAAACTTAGCCACATATTGAGCCACGGTCATTACATTCTGTTCCAAGTTAAGAAATTCAGCTTCCTTTCTATCCTGGTCCACCTTTGGTATAAAATGTTCCTTGAACTTTTTCACGAAATCCTCCCATGTATACTGTTTACGTTCCCCATCTCAAGTAACTTTCAATGCCTTCCACCAGTGTTCTGCCGCTCCCACTAATTTGTATGTTGCAAATCTGACTCGTTCTTCATCCGTACTCCCCAACACTTCAAATATCTTTTCCATAGCATCAATCCATCTCTCAGCCTTAAGCACATCCGGTTCACCCTCATATTCAATGGGTTTCATCTTTAGAAATTGATCAAGTCCAGTTCTTGGGGCTGCATGCTCTCCCCTTGGCCCATGATCATGCATAGCCTTCATAGCGGCTTCAAACATTCCCTGGAACATTTCTCGGGTCTCATTTCTAACATTTCTCCGACCTGCAGGACCACCCTGCTCATCATCAGACCCTACCATGATTATTGAGTACCTGCATACAACAACCAACATTACTCACTCCGAACTCAACTACCCATCCTAGGTTATATAGTTAATCTAACCTTCTAACCTAAGATCCGAGCAACCATTGCTCTGATACCAACTGTCGTGACCCCGACCCGTGGTCCTACTTGGACCCACGCTCGGATCACGAGCGGAAGACGATTTAAAACTAATTAAATTTTTAGAAAACTTTACATAACATAATTTTAAAGTTTTAACACAAGGCCACCGACCTCTACGAATTTAGTTATATACAAACTTCACAATTCTCCCTAAAGTTTAACAAAATGAACCACTTAATCATAACAAGGTTTTGACTACTACCCAAAAGGGGTTATATTTACATAATGTAAGCCACTACCTTCCCAAAATAACCTCCCAAGTCGTCGCCCTTAACCGTCCTTATTGTGGCCTATTCCCTGGCTCGCCTCGACCTAAGGAAAACAAATTTGAAAGGAACGGGGTGAGATAAAATCTCAGTAAGTTACTAAATGCAACTACATGGCATGGCATAACAATATGCAATAATCATAATATAATAAGGAGTAAACAACATTTAGCACATAACCACATAGGCTGAATGAAACACGTTACAAAGGATACGTGAGCTAAGGTTTAAACCCAAGGATATAAAATCTTCACAGCATCAATGAGCAGCACGAACGGCTGAAGCAGAGGTTCCGGAACCCATAGTAACCGATCAATAACAAGGGGGAAAATGACACAGAGTCATTACCCAAACACGGCGAAAATTCCCCAAAGAGGAACTAGCCAACCCAACTATGGCCATATAGTGGGTCACGGGGATCAATAGACATTATAAGGAACTTAGCTCGGTGCCCTTATAATCTCTACATCACCAAACAAAGACACCAGCTGGACTTTTTAACTATTGCACAAACGGTGTATGACTTCAAAAGAGGAAATCATACTAGATACATCACAAAATGATCACCATTCTCATAAAGAGTTCATCAACAATGTGCAACAAAACCATTTCTCAAATAATGAATTCCAATAAGGAAATACCATAAGACATCACAAAAGTGAAATGCCAATCACATAACATTCCATTACCACATTCATAACCTTAACACGCTCCTTACATAGCTTATATAGGCCTAAGGTTGACCTATCATTGATCCGAGTACTTATTTTTAAGTTATGAACTTTTATGCTTAAAACAGGGGTGCACGGCCGAGTCAAGGATTATGCTCGGCCGAGCAACACTAATAATTTTGATACAAACCTTCTGACTTCACCTGCTCGGCCGAGTCAAGGGAAGTGCTTGGCCGAGCACCACCTGAACTAAAAAAAAACGCAGAAACCCAATTTCTTCCTAAAACAAACTTTAACCCCAAATTGCTACTTGGTTGAGCTCAAGGATGAATTCTAACTAGTTTATGGTCGTTTCCTTCACTACTATTACTCATTTAACACCATTAGAGACACCCATTACACCACCACCACCACCAACAACAACAACAATAATCAACCTAACAAGAAAAGGGGAAATTCACCAAATGAAGCTCAACAACAACCCAACACCACAAACATTGCATTATATCATTATCAAATCACTACATGAACAGTTCAAATAAAAGGGGTTAGTGAACTTACTTTGAATGGAGAATGATTTTGAGTTCAAACCCACTTCTAAAATTGCTCTAATTGCTACACCCTTCAACCTAATTACCTTGAGGAGGTTAATTCTAGGAAGAAGAAGAAATTAGAGAAGGGAAAATTAGAAGATGAGAATCCTTACCATGGATTTCTTGACATGCATGGAGAATGAGAAGGAGGATGAAGAATGGAGTTGGAGAGGAAGAAAGAAAGGGAATATTGGGTGGAATTTTCTGGGAATGAAGAGGGTGGAGGGGTTAACTACCCAAATCAAGGTTTCCTCCTAAACAACTAAACCCCTCTAGTTAGCCCATGAACACTTACACCCCTTGAGTTAATTTTACCCTAAAGCCCTTAAGGTTCTATTAACACATAAGTCTAACTCTTACTAATTTAATGATATAATACTTAAAACTCAACAATTAACATTGCAAGTATTTATTTAACATAATATGCACACATATAATTTCAATAAATAATTCTAAGCATGAAATTGAATAAACATATGATAGTCAAAATAATAATTAAAATTAGAGCCCGGATTTGGGGTCGCTACAAATGGAGCAAAAAAGACGATATAACTTTTACTCTGAGACAGTTTTAAAAAAAAAACACTTTTACTCCGAGACGCGGAGGGAATATAGACTTTGTACTATGTCTTAAATGTTGGAAAAATGTGTAAATGTGTGAAGGAAATTGCGCACGTTTCCTTAGAAAAATCGTTTGTCGATTTTATAATTTAATATGGATTCATTAACTCCTACATGTTAGTAATAAATTGGTGTGTCCAATTTATTTAGTGGAAGGTATGAGTTGGAATGCTCAAAATATAATGGGCAAGTAGCCAAGTTAGGAATGGGTAAGTATCCCACATGGAAAGGAAAGGGAAAAATTCCCTAGGCTCCTTCCTTTTAAAAGGGCATCCAAAATGAGATAAGGAGGGAAATAATTTGAAAGACCATTGGTGGGTAAAGTCTTGAGAACTTATCCCACATTGGTTTAGAATAAAAATGTGAGCTAATTTAAATACAATTAACCATTTGTATGAGTTAAGATTGTGTGGATTAGATGCTCTCTCTCGCGCCCGGGTGCGCATGTGGGGTTCAAATTTTAGCTAAAATTTAACAATTTGTGCCTCGGACCACCGGACTCAAGTGTGACAAACCACCTTTTTGTGCATTTTTTTTCCGTCCCTCCCAACAGAAGGAAGTGTTTAATCCTTGATCTGTAACAGCCCATTCATTGTTGCATTGATTCCAGTTTAATGAGGTAATTAAATGGGATATTCTGAGCATTTTATAATGGCCACTCCACAACCATTTTCGACACAACAACTTCCAGCAGTATCACACCCTCTTGTTCTTAGCGTTTTCCTTGGCCATCTTTTTATTCTTTCCGTTGTGACTCAGTCCAAGCACGTCGAAGTTCGCCGGAGAGTACTATTGTGCAGTTTCTGCCCGGTTCGTCCGTTGTATCTTGGGAGACAGGCGTCCAGCGCATCCTCAACCACAACATCGGTGAGTGGGCGAATTTGTCTTAAGGACAGTGTGGTTTCACACGACTCGGACAAACCCATCAAGACCATTTCCAGTTTTTTAGTTTTAATTATGTTGTAACTTTTATTCTGTTTTCTTCATTATGTTGTAATATTTCTAACATTAAATTGAAAATTTTGTTTGAAAATGTGTTTTTATAATACCCGGAAATCTATATATATATATATATATATATATATATTAAAGTTGGTGAAGAGAGATGTGGTGATGCCACATGGACAAATCATGGAAGAATCTTGCATTTCGTGATGCCACATCATCACTATACTAAAAGTGTGACTTTTGATATTCTCATTATTAGCTAATACTATTAGCTCATAATAATAGTTATGATATGAGTTAACTATTACTATTAATAGTAATAGTTACTATACAAGTTAACTATTACTATTAATAGAATTACTTAACTATAATAGTTAATATACAAGTTAACTATTACTATTAATAGTATTAGTTAACTATAATAGTTACTATACAAGTTAACTATTACTATTAATAGTATTACTTAACTATAATAGTTACTATACAAGTTAACTATTACTATTAATAGTATTAATAGTAAGTTAACTATTACTATTAATAGTATTAGTTAACTATAATAGTTACTATACAAGTTAACTATTACTATTAATAGTATTACTTAACTATTATAGTTAATATGTATGTTGATATATTACTATTAATAGTATAAGTTAAGTATTACTATTACTATTAATAGTATTAGTTAACTATAATAGTTACTATACAAGTTAACTATTACTATTAATAGTATTACTTAACTATTATAGTTAATATGTATGTTGATATATTACTATTAATAGTATAAGTTAAGTATTACTATTAATAGTAATAGTTAACAATAGTAGTTACTATACAAGTTAAATATTACTATTAATAGTATTAGTTAACTATAATAGTTAATATATTAGTTAACTATTACTATTAATAGTATTAGTTAACTATAATAGTTACTATATAAGTTAATTGTTACTATTAATAGTATTAGTTAACTATAATAGTTACTTTATTAGTTAGTTTTTACTATTAATAGTATTAGTTAACTATAAATAGGCTATATATATTAACTATTACTATTATTAGTATTAGTTAATTATAATAGTTATTATATAAGTTAAATTATTAATTAATCATAATAGTTAATATATCTATTAACTATTACTATTAATAGTATTAGTTTATTATAATAATTATAATAATTATTATATAAATTAATCATTGCTATTACTATCAATAATATTATTTAATTATAATAATAGTAATTATGTAGATTAATTATTATTATTAATATTTTTAGTTAAAATGATAATTACTATATTAGTTAACTATAGTTAAAATATTATTTTTAAGATATAGTATTGGTTTCCCGTGCAGAGCACGGGTTACCCGCTAGTAGAATAAGAAACTCCTGTCTTGATACTTGATAGGGAGAGTAATAAGAAGAAAGAGAGATTAAGAAGAAAAAAGAATGATGAAGGAAATGAGCATAGTAATGCTTAAATAAGAAATAATTGACCATACATCTATGATCCATCATATCAATACTAGTTTTGAGTTGATTTGTTATTGTCATCAATACAATTTCAAAGTAGGATCCTGTGCTGCAGAATGCAATTAAACATTCTTGACTAATGAGTAGTGAGTACTCCCTCTCCTCTCCATCTGTCCTACTAAATATGAGTGCACGTGTATTAAAAAATATATTAAAAAAATAAATATTGTGAGTGGGTAGAAGAGAGAAAATAAGTTAGTGAATAGTTTTTGTGAGTGGATAAGGGAGAGAAAAGTGAACATTTTGGTAAGTAGCAATAAGTATGGGGACCAAAGAGCTTTAGCTCAAGCGGTATCCGGTGCTAGCTTCCATGTGGAGGTCACGAGATCGAATCCCGTTACGGGATTTGTGTTAGCCTAGTTATAGGCCCAGTTGTAGCTTTCATGGTATTATCATTTAATATTTGCAATAAGTATGGGACACCAAAAATGAAAATAAGTAGCGATAAGTATAAGAAAGATAGAGAAGTAGGGCTCTACCACCCAGCTAAGGATTTTTTTTTTTGGCTATAATTAATTATTGCCAAAGTATGGTATTATCATTTAATATTAGCAATTTTTTTTCACTAGTATATTTTTAGTTAAAAAATGAAGAAAACACATAAGAACAAAGTATTTTTCAAAATATACATTCATTTTAAAATATATTTTTTGAAAATAAACATTTATTTATGGACAGAAAAGGTATCATATATGTAAAACCTTCGTTAAACAAATAAAATAAAATAATAATAGTATACTCCCTCCGTCCAATTCGAATTAGGACAAATTTCTATTTTTGGTGTCACATTTGAATTAGGACGACCCAAAAATGGAAATTTTTTATTTAATGAGAGTCACATTCACATTCACAACAACGTTCCACTCATTATTTCTACCCAACTTTCTATCTCCTCCTTCACTTTTCATACTCACAACACATACTCCACTAACACTTGTTCCTTAATCTCTGTGTTCAACTCAAAAATTCTAATTCGAGGGGAGGGAGTATGTAAAAACCTTGCTAATCAAAACATTATCTTCCTAGCTAGCTTAATGATAAGCAAATTAAGTGATGTCTGGTGCACAGTTTTACAAACGAAGATTTTTTTAAACGGAGCTTCTTTTTAGACGCTATTATTTTGAACGGCCAAAATTAGCCAAGATTTTCAAAAAGCTCCGATTGAAAACTTTTTATTGAGACGCTTAATTAGCAAAAAGATGGCTTTTCTCCAGTTGTTTTAACTTTTGCCTGCCAAAATTAGCCAAGATTTTCAAAGAAGGTTGTTGGTTATTAGTTATTGCTATCATCCATTCATATATGTCCTTCTAAAACTCCATCCTTCAACACTCTCTTTTCTCTCTCTCTCTTCACTTTCTCTCTCACATACACACACAGTACACGTAGTAGACTAGCAAATTTCTTGTTTATTTATTTTTATTTTCAAGTGTGATTCATATCCCAATTCATTAAAGATTCCCTTACCAAGTCTCAATTTCTTTGTTATCCCGTACCCATAGCATTCGGCCTTCCCCTTCTTTGATCACCACAAGTTTGAAAATATCACTCATTTATATAGGTATCTCAATCTTAATTAGATACAAATTCACAAAATTCCTTGAATATTCCCTTAAATCTCACAACCCTTTTCTAGATAATATGATAATTTGTCCCAATCTCCATCCATTTCAAAGAAAATATTTGGGTCAAACCGTTACAATCCTTGCATGAGTCATCATGTATACTAAACTAGCTTTTTAGAGTGAGCTTATATCTTCTTCTTGTGCTATATATATAGTCTTGTGAATGGAATACTTGAAAGAAGTGGAATGCAAAGGAGTTCATGATCATTTTGTTTTAAAGAAGAAGATGATGATGCATAGCTCCCCTCGTCGAATATGGGTTCGCGGCCCGATCATAATCGGAGCGGGTCCATCCGGGCTAGCCATAGCCGCTTGTCTCAAACAAAGAGGAATCCCTAGCTTAATCCTCGAACGTGCGAATTGCATAGCTTCTCTATGGAAGCTGAAAACCTATGATCGCCTTCGCCTTCATCTCCCCAAGCAATTTTGTGAGCTACCCTTGATGTCATTTCCTACAAATTTCCCAACTTACCCTACAAAACAACAATTCTTAGCTTACTTAGAAGACTATGCTACTAAATTTGATTTGAAGCCGAGTTTTAATAAGACGGTTATGAAGGCGGAGTTTGATAAGGGGTGCGGGTTTTGGAGGGTGAAGACTGTGGAGTGGAATGTGGAGGAGATCGAGTATGTGTGCAAGTGGTTGATAGTTGCCACCGGAGAGAATGCCGATGAGGTTTTGCCTTGCATAGAGGGGATTAACGAGTTTGTGGGCCCCGTTGTTCATACGAGCTTGTATAAGAGTGGTGATGTATTTAGAGAGAAGAGTGTTTTGGTCGTCGGGTGTGGAAATTCGGGTATGGAGGTAGCTTTGGATCTTTGCAACTATAATGCTTCCCCGTCGCTCGTCGTTAGAGATTCAGTAAGTTCTCTCTCTCATACATCTTACCCCCCTCCGCCCCAAAATGATCTTCTCATTTGCCGTTTCTCCTTGTCCCAAAAAGTTCTTCACATTTCTAAAATTTAAGCTTAAAAGTACCTAAACAAAGCATGGCTAGTGAAACAAGTGTTTATATTCTTAAAAAGTTTGAATAGTCAAACTCAAAATCATTTTGAGAGGAGGGAGTATTTCCTACACATTCTGCCGGCTCTGCTGCAATGGCATTTGCAGATTTACTGACTTCTCATTTGTCAATTAGCTTGTTTGACCAAACGTTGAACTAAGCATAAAATCAGCAGTTACAAATATCTTCCAAAAACTAACATAATTTAGTGATTTTTGAAACGTCAATTAGTTTTTTTTTTTCTTTTTTTTTTTTTTTTCATTTCTTCTTCCTAGAGTCGATTCTAGCAAAACTTGGTTAGATTCTCTAAAGGAAAGTTGTTTCGAACCTAACATTGAAATACAAAGTAAAACTTCAAAACTTCCAAATATAATCTTGATACAATTACTTTGAATTTTTTTTTTTTAATATTTATTTGGGACGGAGGGAGTAATAAATTAATCGATCCTTTGTCCAACTAGGCTCGAGTCCGTTCGATATATTTCATGCAAGTTGGAGATGCAATTATTAGAACAGTTCTATAAATAACGAGGCAAGAAATTATTTGCAGAATTAGATTTGATCTTATAGTACAATCAAGGGAAGTTTAAATAAGCAATTTAAGAAAAATATTGTTTCATTAATTAAGCTTTTAGCTTTCTTGGATTTCGTTTGCATGCGCAGTAGTACACTGCATATTATCAGGTCCCCCAAAATGCTTCCCTCTCTCTTTGTAAAGAAAGAAAGAATCCACATTCAAGTTTCATAAATAAAGATTCTAAAGCGTGTGAAAATAAGTGTCTTTTTCTCTCTGAGCTTTTCCTAGAGCTAACTTTTTCTTATAATGGGGCTTCATTCTGCAGTTGCATATTTTGCCACAAGAGATGCTTGGAAGCTCAACTTTTGGGTTGTCCATGTGGTTGCTCAAATGGTTGCCCATGCGCCTAGTTGACCATTTCTTGCTCCTCGTTTCTCGTGTAATGATCGGTAGTACGGATGATCTCGGCCTCACTCGACCTAAACTCGGGCCCCTTCAACTCAAGTGCTTATCGGGTAAAACACCCGTGTTGGATGTTGGCACCCTAGCAAAGATTAGAAGTGGCGATATCAAGGTACGTTTTAGAGCCTAATTAGCCTTACATCTGATCTGATGTGGGCCCCATGCATAGTGAGAGCTGTTCCAGCACCAACACCAGCTAGACTGTCCTCTCATAAAGTTTCTGACCAATGTACATGTTCATTAACGTTTGATAGACCTTAATTATCCTTAAATATCATGTGGTCCCCATGCATAGTGAGAGTTGTTGTAGCACCAACTGACTGTCTTCTCATAAAGTTACTGACCAATGTACATGTTACATTAACATTTGATTCTTGTTTGTTTTAGGTTTACCCCGAAGTAAAGAAAGTGGCTTGTAACACGGTGGAGTTTGTAGATGGGCGAGTTGAGAAATTTGACGCCATTATATTAGCCACTGGTTACAGAAGTAACGTTGCAACTTGGTTAAAGGTGCGTTAACCTTGTTTAGTATTGAATCCTCGTACCTAACTAGCTTGATGTCGATTACGTGTAATAAGATTAATTGTTTTTTTGTACATAATTGAGCAGGACACTAGTTTATTTTCGGAGAAGGATGGATTTCCCATGAAACAATTTCCGGAAGGATGGAAAGGCGAAAATGGATTGTATGCGGTTGGTTTTACAAGGAAGGGCTTACTTGGAACGTCTATAGACGCTAAGAGAATTGCAGAAGATATTGAACATCAAATCAACGCGGAGGCAAAGCCACTAAAGTCTTTAACTCAACCGTCCCTTTAATTCAAACGAGGCCTATTTTGGGTCTAAAACAAGTATTAGTATTGGCTAGCTAGTCGTGATGTTTGGGTTTGCAAAGTGTATGTAAACTTTGTAGATTGTAAGTATTGTTGTTTAGTTAGGTTAAATTTTGAGATAGATAAGGGGGGAAATGGTTTATTGGAGGTAGGTGAATGCTTAAAGTTGGTATATATTCTAACTTTTTTGTTGATGAAACAATAATATCTCTAGCTAGGTATGGTTCTTTCATTAGTAAATTGTTAGAGCAATAAACAAGAATTGATGAGAAAAGCAAGCAATCACAAGAACACATATTTACGTGGTTCACCAGTTTGGCTACGTGGGGAGGGGAGAGAATATTATTATCAATCTGGAGAAACGATTACAAGATCACACTATTACTGCTGCATGAATTTTGATCACAAAATTTCTGACTGTGCAACTGTAGAATTACAGACCAAACTAATGGCCTCTATTTATACCAGTAAAGTCTATCTCAAAATCTAGTAGGAACTTGGAATCCTAGTCTAAAACTGACTCGAAAACCTTCCTTCTGTGCAGCTGCGAAAAACTGATCGAAACAGGAGTCTGGGGCCTTGGTCCGGCCAGGTATAGCCACTGGTCCGGTCGGACCCTGTTGGGATTGGATCCTAAACTATGAGGAAGAAAAGGAGTCTAAGTCGGGGGAGTTGGTGGAGATCAAAAAGGGTTTAAACCGGAGGAGGAGTTCCTGGCGGAGGAGCAGGCGGGCGCTCAAATGGACAGTGAGTTGATCCGCCTGGGGAAATTAATTCAAGCGGGCGCTCGCCTAGACCCAAGCGGGCGCTTGGTATGCCGGCTGGGCTGATTTGTTTCCTATTTTGACACAATCTCTTCTTAATTTGATTTAGATCTTCCTTGTACTGCTATATAAGCATAGTCACGACCTAGGACACATTGTAGCAAATTATTAAGGTGTGATTAATAATATATTGGCTTGGCAATTGCCCCCAGACGTAGTTCGTGTGTTGAACGAACCGGGTAAACAATTCTTGTGTTCTTGTGTGTGTGATTCTTCCATTATTGTGCTTGTGGGTTTGTTGTTCTTTAACTAAATTGCAACGGGGTACCACTAAATTCCCAACAACTGGTATCAGAGCTTTGGTTAGGAGGATTCAAAGTTTCATTAGTTGATTAATTTTGAATCACGCTCTTGGGGACTTTGTGAAGCAATCAAGATGAAGAACTCAATCGAGAAATTCAACGGTGTGAATTTCACGTTTTGGAGGACAAGGGTTGAAGATTACCTTTATTGTAAGGATCTTCATAAACCCTTAGGTGCGAAACCCAAAGACATGTCACAAGGGGATTGGGAGACGTTAGATCGGAAGGCGTTAGGAGCGGTGAGGAGCGCTCTAACCGACGACGTTGCACGGAACGCGATGGAGGCCAAGACAACGGTGGGGTTGCTACAGATGCTGTCAGACATGTATGAGAAGCCGTCGAATATCAATAAGGTGCATTTGATAAAGAGGTTTGCGAATACGAAGATGTCAGAGGGGCAGACAGCAGCAAGTCATATCGGCAGTTTCAAAGGTATGGTGGACCAATTGAAAAGTGTTGATATTACTTTCTCCGATGAAGTGTTAGCATGTTTTCTACTAAAATCGTTGCCTGATAGTTGGGAGGTAACTGTCACAACGATCAGTACGTCGAAAACACCATTAGTGTATACGGAGGTTCGAGATCTCATCCTTCAAGGGGAGTTGAGAAGGAAAGAGGAAAGGGGAGAATCTTTCGCAGATGGGGCTGCACTTAGGGTGGAGAGAACAAGGGGAAGGGGAGGACCGAAAAAGGGGAAAAAGCCGGTCAAGTGCTACAATTATGGCGCGATGGGTCATATTAGTTATGACTGTCTGGATAAGTATGGTGATGCACACGTGGTGGATGATGGAGATGTATTAATCCTAGGAGAGGAGCAGTCAGATGAAGATTGGGTGTTGGATTCTGGAGCTTCTTGTCATGCTAGTAGGGATGCAGAAATAATGGAGCGATATACACCGGGATATTTTGGGGTTGTCTATCTTGGTGATGATCAACCATTGAAGATCAAAGGTAAGGGGGATGTGTTGATGAAGACACCTAACGGGGCTGTTTTACAATTGCACGATGTGATGCATGTTCCGAACTTGAGGAGGAGGGTGATTTCTGTGGGACAACTTGATGATGAAGGGTATGGTGTGACCTTCATGGGTGGGTCTTGGGAAGTCACAAAAGGAGCTAAGGTGATAGCTCATGGGGTTAAGGAGAAGATGTTGTACTCTACCTACAATGTCAACATTCGCTCGGGTGGGAGCAAGAGGCTAAAGAACCGGCCTATTGGTGTAGAAAGGAGAGACATCAAGAAACGGTATATTAGGGGGGAGAAGGACACAAAGTTGATCAACGCGGTGTGGAAGTCCAAGTGCCCTAACAGAGAGCGTGTTCAGACCAAGAGAAGACGATGCAAGAAACAAGGTGTGTCCAAGTTTCAAGGGGAAGCATTGCGAGAAAGGTGGGTCTGGAGGGAGAAGGCGAAGTTAGACTTGCGGAGAGAAATCAAGGTAGAAGCTGATTTGGGGAGGCAAGAACTATCTAACACGGGGGGGTTGAAACGTCGCTTGGTTTCAACTCGCCTTAGTACTTGAGCGGGAGGCTCGGTAATGTCAAGTCAATATGGGAGTAAAAATGTGTTCAAAGGTGTTCACTCCATGGTGGGAGTTGATGGGTGTTTCTATGCTTATGAGTTTAGTCTCCAGGTGGGAGATTGTTAGAATTGGATCCTAAACTATGAGGAAGAAAAAAAGTCTAAGTCGGGGGAGTTGGTGGAGATCAAAAAGGGTTCAAACTGGAGGAGGAGTTCCTGGCGGAGGACCAGGCGGGCGCTTGCCCTGGACCAGGCGGGCGCTCAAATGGACAGTGAGTTGATCCGCTTGGGGAAATTAATTCAAGCGGGCGCTTGGTATGCCGGCTGGGCTGATTTGTTTCCTATTTTGACACAATCTCTTCTTAATTTGATTTAGATCTTCTTTGTACTGCTATATAAGCATAGTCACGACCTAAGACACATTGTAGCAAATTATTAAGGTGTGATTAATAATATATTGGCATGGCAATTGCCCCCGGACGTAGTTCATGTGTTGAACGAACCGGGTAAACAATTCTTGTGTTCTTGTGTATGTGATTCTTCCATTATTGTGCTTGTGGGTTTGTTGTTCTTTAACTAAATTGCAACGGGGTACCACTAAATTCCCAACAGACCCTTCGCTGGTCCGGGTAGATCCCTCCTATAGCCCAGTCGGACCTACCTCCTTCCTTTAATCCTTGATTTTCGGCGTAACTATGGTCCGGCCGGGTCCTTCCCCAGGTGCGCCTGGACCTCCTTCTGTGCTCCGTCCTGGAATTACGAAATCTTCCTGTTGTTTAATCTTTTAACTCGGCGTCCCAAATTCAAAGGCATTAACCCAACTATCTCCACCTTGACTTTGAATCTCCATGACAACAAACATTTTCTCCTCTCTCGCCTCTTTTGCTATCTAATAGCTGCGAACATTCAGCAAGTCCAAACAATGTTAGAACTTGCTCCCCGTTACGGGTTTTGTGAACATATCTGCAGGGTTGTCCGCCGTCCCTACCTTCTTCACCTTTACTCGTTTCTCATCCCTTAGGAAATGATATCTGACATCAATGTGCTTAGTCCTCTCATGATGAACTTGTTCCTTGGCCACACAAATCCCGCTCAAACTATCGCAATAAATAATAGCATGATCCTGATGTATCCCAAGATCGCTGATCAATCCCTTCAACCATATTCCTTCCTTAGCGGACTCTGTCAATGCCATGTATTCTGCTTCTGTTGTAGACAACATCACTATCGCCTGCAATGTAGCCTTCCAACTGAAAACTGACCCACCAAGCGTGAATACATATCCGGTCATTGATCTTCTTGTATCAGCATCACCCGAATAGTTCGAATCTGAGAAACCCTCGACTTCACATTCTGTTCCACTTCTATAGACGAGACCGACGCCACTAGTATGCACTGCATCATACATCAAACTACCAACTGCACAAGGATAGGGTACTCGAGCCTTATACTCTTTCTCCTCAGCTGATTTGGGCCCAAAAGCGACTGTCTGTGCATTCACTGCACCCGGAGTATCTATAGCCTTAGCTGTTGACCAAACAAACCTCTCTAAAACTTTCTTGATGTATCTTTTCTGGGATAAGAACAATTTTCGTTTGGCTCTGTCTCTATAGATCTTCCTGTCATATAGATGTCAAATCTTTTATACCACTGCCTAGGCGATTGCTTCAATCTACAAACTTGATCTTCCTTACCAGGAACATAGAATCATTCCGACTCTGTCATGTATATCTCTTCCTCTATTGCTAGCAACACTCTGATCGAAGTGTGTCTGACCATTGGTGAGAAGATCTCATTATAGTCCACCCCTTCTCTCTGTGTGAAACCCCTTGCAACAACACGAGCTTTATACTTGATCCCTTCTGCCGGTGACATCCCTTCCTTTTTCTTGAAGACACACTTGCAAGTCACAATCTTTCTGCCTTCTGGTCTTATGGTCAACTCCCCAGTCTGATTCCTGTGAAGAGACTCCATCTCATCACCCATAGCCGCACACCTCTGAGATGACTCTGAACATGTAACTGTTTCCTTGAAAGTAGAAGGTTCTGAAAGATCAGGCTCCACTTCCTCAATAACCTGCAGTGCATAAGACACCAAGTCTTCAAATCCATACCTCTCCGGAGGCTTCCCGAAATTATCTCTTCTAGACCTTCCTTGTGCTAACCCATGTTCCTCGGGAACTAAACTTGAACTTTCTGGTGCTTCAGTCTCTGTCTCTGTTGGTGGATCCTGATCAACATCTGACTGTGGGACAACTAACTCTACAGTATCTTATTGCTCCACCTGTTCTTCAACATCTGATTGTGGGACAACTAACTCTTCAGTATCTTGTTGCTCCACCTATTTATCAACACCGCCAACACTTGAAACAATTATGGATTTACCAGCCCATACCTTATAGGGAACTTTGAGGCCAATACCAGTGTGAAGTCCATGATTAATCAAGTGATATGTTGTACTAAGCGCTTCTGCCCAGAAACGTTCAGACAACTCTGCATTGGAGAGCATGCACCACGCTCCCACAAGCAATGTCTGATTCATTCGTTCTGCTGCACCATTCTGCTGTGACGTGACTCTGCTGGTGAGATGTCTAGAAATCTCCACCTCTCTGTAAAACGAATCGAACTCAGTGCTGCAGAACTCCAAATCATTATCTGTCCAGAGCTTCTTGATCTTCTTCTCTGTCTGGTTCTCCACTACTATCTTCCAGTCCTTAAAATTTCTTAGAGCCTCATTCTTGTGCTTCATGATAATCACCCAAGTTCTCCTCGAATAATCACCAACCATAGACAAGAAATATTTGTGCCCCCTTAGAAATTCCTGACGTGAAGGTCCCCAACACTCTGAGTGGATGTAATCCAGAGCGCCTTTTGTGTTATGTATGCCATTGGGAAAACTATTACGCTTCATCTTCCCTAGCACGTAATGCTCACAAAACTTAAGATCCTTGATCTTATGGCCACCTAGAAGATCTCTTTTAGTCAACTCATGCATTTCTCGAGTGCTCATGTGACCGAGCCTGCTGTGCCATAGCTTAGACATATCTCCCTCGTTCACCTCTTCTGATGCAGCCATAATCGACTCTGCAAGCGTCTTTCCTTGGAGGAAATACAAGGAGCCCCGCTTAAGGCCTTTCAGGACCACTTCTAAACCATTACACACACTAACTGCTCCACCTTTACCTTTGAAACTGAACCCTTTGCTGTCTAACTGACTAAGAGAAATCAGATTCTTTGTCATAAGCGGAACGTGTCGAACCTCGTTCAAAGTGACAAACCTACCATCATGAGTCTTGACCTTGATCGAACCAATACCGACAAACTTGCAGACTGCACTGTTGGCCATGTTTATATCACCGCCAACTATCTGCCTATAATCAGTAAACCATTCTCTCCTAGGACTGATATGGTAAGAAGCTCCTGAATCAAGAATCCATGCATCAGATGCACGTGTTGATTCTGATATAGCTAGAGCATAATCCTCTTCTGAACTGCTATCTTTGGTCATCATGGCCTATGCTCTGATCGGTAACTTGTCTTGCTTCTTTCTGGGACAATCGAACTTCCAATGCCCCTTCCGGTATAACTTGTTGGTCAATGAACGTTTCATGTATATATCTTCCAACTTTAACCAAAGATCGCTTCCGGAGTCTGTTCTTGCAACATCGGTTAGGATCTCATCATCCAATTGTCTGATGATCTTGGCATGGGCCTTCTGATCTAACTTCTTCGACGCTGCTTCCTCCTTGGCGGCTTCCTGTCTGTCCTTCTCTGACCCTTCTGTGGTGATTGCCTTACACTTGGGATATTTACGATCCCTGATTGCAATCTCTAACGGTTCCCATAAATCTTTGTCTATCAACAAAGCCTTCATCTTGATCTGCCAGAGAAAAAAAACTATTCTTCCCATTGAACTTGTCGATCGAATCTGCTCCTTGACCCATCTTCTTGTTCTCTGCAGCGGAATCCCTGAACCTCTAACCACGAACCAAAGCTCTGGTACTACCAGAGCTCTGATACCACTTGTTAGAGCAATAAATAAGACTTGATGAGAAAAGCAAGCAATCACAAGAACACAGATTTACGTGGTTCACCAATTTGGCTACGTCCACGGGGAGGGGAGAGAATATTATTATCAATCTGGAGAAACGATTACAAGATCACACTATTACTGCTGCACGAATTTTGATCACAAAATTCCTGACTGTGCAACTGTAGAATTACAGACCTCTCTGAGCGCTCTAATAATCTATCTGAGACGTTACAGCTAATTTTGATCTAAACTAATGGCCTCTATTTATATCAGTAAAGTCTATCTCAAAATCTAGTAGGAACTTGGAATCCTAGTCTAAAACTGACTCGAAAACCTTCCTTCTGCGCAGCTACGGAAAACTGATCGAAACAGAAGTCTGGTGCCTTGGTCCGGCCGGGTATAGCCACTGGTCCGGTCGGACCCTTCACTGGTCCGGACGGATCCCTCCTATAGCCCGGTCGGACCTACCTCCTTCCTTTAATCCTTGATTTCCGACGTAACTATGGTCCGGTCGGGTCCTTCCCCAGGTGCGCCCGGACCTCCTTCTGTGATCTGTCCCGGAATTACGAAATCTTCCTGTTGTTTAATCCTTTAACTCGGCGTCCCAAATTCAAATGCATTAACCCAACATAAATGAATGTTGAATATGTTAATTGTAGCATATACTAGAATGATTATTAGATTGATGTAGTCTTTTATGATGCCAAGAATGTACGTGTGTATATATATATATATATATATATATATATATACCATATATGTGTATGATTTTTGCTTGAATATTTCGAATCAAGTTATAAAAGAACGGCCACATTTTGGTATGGACCATTTGTTTTCCAACTTTGATCAAAAGAGTAAAAGGGTAAGCAAAAGAGAAAAGTTGAGAGAGGTGTTAAAGTGAAGAGCATGATATACCCTCTCTAACAACCTGGGCTCTGATACCAGTTGTTGGGACCACGACCACCCCAACCACTCCACATTAGTCTCATATTATCCGCTTTGGGCCTAGCCTGCACGGATTTGTTTTTGGGTCATCTCCCAAAAGGCCTCATACTAATGGAATGTGTGGACATCATTATATACTAAGCAATTCTTTTTTCAATTGCCGATTTGGGACTTGGGTTGACACCCCAACAAACCTCCCTCAAACCAAGGACCACCTCCAGCAAAGTTTACTTGTACCGCCACTATTCACCACATGCGGGACACGCCGCCCGATCACCATTATCGGGAAGACTTTCGACCCAAGGCACACATAGTGCTCCATTCGCGAGGTCACACCAGAAGAAATCCCACATATTTCACACACGGTCCACTGCGCTCCGGGCCCATCCATCAACCTGGGCTCTGATACCAGTTGTTGGGATCGCTCACCAACAAGAGAAATCGCAATAAAAGATACCAAAATAACACACGCACACAATCAAAGACAAAACACACAAAATTTCTGTTGTTCGGCTTAAAGCCTATTCGTCCAAATAATTCAATGGGAGTAGTTGCTGAACCATGCCACATCGTTCCGGCAACAACAAAAGCTGCAAAAAAGACAGCCGCGATACTACTGGAAAGCACAGTTTCAATATTGCCCATACGCAATCCTTTGTATAGGCGTTGGGGTGGTCGGACACTAAGATGGAAGAGGCCTGCTAATATACCCAATGTTCCAGCCGCAATATGATGAGAGGCTATTCCTCCCGGAACAAAAGGATCAAAACCTTCCACGCCCCACGCTGGATTTACGTATTGTACTTTCCAACAATAAATAGATTAATCTCTCGATATTACAAGAATGGAGAATCTCTCTTTCTCAACACTCTTGAATATCCTCACCAACGCATACAAGCATACAATTTCTCTGTCTGAATTGTATACCTATGCTAACTCTCTCTCTTGAGTTCTATCAAAAAACCTAACTAGTAAAGCCTATTTATAATGGGGAAGCACACCCAATAATCCTCTATTCCTCACATTCTCCTTTAAGGAGAGCCCCTCTTGGCACACAAAAAATTATATCCCTCATACTTTTTTTATAGGCTACAAATAAAACCCTTTCCTAGATTGTTACCCACTCCTTCTTGCATTTGAAAACCATTATAAGGAAAGAATAATTCTTCTACTAATCCAACTAGGAAATAAATCCTCACCACGATTTTGACAATCCTAGAATTTGAGCCAAAATCCCAACAAGATGCTGCGGAGATACACATTTTGATACGGACCATTTGTTTTCCAACTTTGACTTGTCAACTATGATATTTATTTCGGTATGATTAAGGTCTAGCTAATCCAAATAAGAGAATTATAATTGACTATCTATATTGATGAGCTTATTATTAGAATGAGAGCTATATATATATGAAAAAAGGACCACAAATATTGAAGGCTTAGCGGTACTGCAAACAATGACAACCACAATTCGAATATAGATTCAATGATTGAAATGGGGTCTACTTATGAATTTAAGGCAACTGTGGTTGTGATATTGAATTGTCAAGATCTGTGTATATCAGTACTACTCATCACTGATGCAATTTCTATGAAGGATGACAAGTCAAGAAAGGAATTAATTTTGTACCAAATTGCAGTCAGTAGATCAATGGTGAAGATGCAACCTGGCCATTGATAAGCCACCCCAAAACATCGAAAAATTGTGCGGTTGCGAAAAAAAAAGAAAAAGAGTTGATATTGAGTGTTACAGTGACTCAACGTTAGCAAGCAGACTGTTTGTTTGAGTTGAATGAGATTTCTGAATGACTCAAAAATATTGTTTTTTGGGCTAGTAGAAGCCTCATTCATACTAATGGAGTGGGTGGACACCTTTATATACTAAGCAATATTTCTTTCAATTGCTGATTGGGGACTTGGGTTGACACCCCAACATTTTACTGATGTATTTAGCAAAGTTACGTGTCATCAAACTTGTTTATTGAGTGCTTTTCAATGGAATTGAGATGATGATAATGTGGTTTTACCGCGATACTTAATATACCGAAAACGACCTTACAAATACTGTACAAAGGATGGAAGGTTAGTTAATGGTTTGATGAGTTGTAGGTGGTGGGTTTTATTCCGACCGAATAGAGTTGATGAAATCAAATCTCCATCCATTTGGCTCTTCCGTATTCATCATGTAGAGAGAGAGAGAGAGAGAGAGAGAAAGCGCGCACATCAACGTCAGAAAGAGTATGGTTTCTTGCTAGAAAAACCCCGATATAGGACCAGCAACTTTGGCCTACAAATAATTGCTAGGACCATGGAAATCCCAACTATATATATATATATATATGAATTCAACACTTATTCCTTTTGTTCTTTCATTTTGTATCTATTAATCTATCTTTCTTGATCCTCGAACGAACTTTGATCTTATATAAACTACGATTAGTTAATCAATCCTTGATGTGTAAGTAAAGATATTTGGACCATAGCGCGACTCGTTAACATCAACAAGTATCTCAGAAGTTGGATGAATTCATGCACCATTTCTGAATGACATATATAGCTTTCCATGAAATTAATTCAAGAAATAACGTACCTATCTAGCTGTTAATTGACAACAATATGTAGAATAGAGACCAACTTGCACAACAAAGATGGTGAATGGTCCATAGGCACGTGATTTCAACCTCGTCAGATAAACCCTAAACTCAAAGTTATTTTTTTTTCAATTTTTTGTTCAGATCCAATTAATGGACGCGAATTGGGATCTATCTCATATGGATATAGGCTGATTGTGTTAGCTAGTCTGAACTAATGGTTAACTAATCAACTTGTTTTTTCAATCGACACGCCTAAATATTTAGCTAGCCAAGAAATTCTTTGTATGTACCGAGGGACTTTAGAATGTCGACATAACTATAATGATAGTGAACACAATAACTTCCATTACAAAGATGGGGAATGGTCCATTGGCACGTGATATCCGCTACGACTAGACTAATAATATGTTCTTCACAACCACCCTACGCGCACAAAAAAAAAAAAAAAATATATAGTTTAGACCCAAATATACAAACGTATATATTTATTTATATATGTATGTGTTTATCTATATGTGTATACGTGAAAAATAATGCAGTGCTCAAAAATATGAACTCTTTGATCTGAAGTACAAGTTTATAAGGATTGTTTGACATTGAAATGTGCATGGTCCAGAAAGTCACGTGAAAAGCACGAGAGGTAAGCACGTCAACTCTCAGGCTCAGTTTCTGCGCATAGGTACGGGTATACACATGGTGCACATGCTAAATTGGGTCCATCAAGTACTGGGACACTGGAATAAAAAAAATAATTTAATAAATTTATGGTATTTATTTTTGGAAAATTAATTTGCATATTGTTTTTCGTGGTCCAATAATTAATATTGGTACATATAAGTATAAGTCGCAGATGTAACTGTTGGATAATTACATTTCCCTGTAGAAGCTTCAATGACAAGGAAATGAGTAGCCGACGGGATTTAATCACGTCTAAATTCAAAATTTAGTTTTAGAGTATATGTCCACATTTCCTTTTTAGTCTGTCCCAGAATATAAGTCCACTTCCAAAAATGACAAAAAATCTTTACTATTCCTCTCACTTATTCTCAGTGGCGGATCTAGGATTTTTTGACAGCGGGTGCACATTTTACACTACAAAACTTCAAACCAGATTTTACACTACAAAGTGGACTAGTTAAATAAACTTGTAGTAGAAAATGAGAGACAATAAAAGTACTCCCTCCTTCCGGTTTAAAGTTCTTAGTTTAATTCTGCACGCTTATTAAAAAATCAAGTGAAAAACAAAGAAAAATGGGCCAACAAAAGTAGGGAGGTGGAGATATAATTGTCCTAAACACTATAAAGCAAATGGGTGAAAAGGAAGTTAGGTAAGTATTGGTTTTGTAATAAATGAAATTTTTGAGTGCGATATTTTCTAAAACACTATTTATATTTTTCCATTTATGGAATAAAGCAATTAAAACTTTAAACTGGGGCAGACAAAAAAAAGTAAGAACCTTAAAGACGAGGGAGTAGTAGAAAATGAGAGAGAATAATAAATATAGTAGTTATATTTGAAATTATTATAGGAAACCCAAAGTGGCCTTGTTAAATTGTACTAGTAGAAAATGAGAGAGAAGGAAAAAAAAAATTGGCTAGCGTTGAAAGTCGAACCTGGGTAGCCTGTAATATGAAGTTTTTTAAGACACTCCATTACCACCAGAACACAAAGCTACTTATGTATCTTAACAGGGTGTTATATATTTATCCATTGTGTGGGTGCACTTAATAAACAGGGTTTAAGAAAAAAATTTAATTTTAAATACAAATTTCAGTTGACCGGGTGCACGTGTACCCCCTGCTAGAACATAAGATCCGCCCATGCTTATTCTCTATCTTACTTTACTTTTATACTCGCAACACCAATCAACTTACTATTTCCTCCCATTCATTATCTCTTACTTTATTTTTATAATCACAATACTTACATCACTTCCATCATTTCTTAATCTCCGTGTAAATGTGAGGGTGAACATATACGGAGGGAGTATCTGTTAATGCATTAAGAAAAATAAAATTAAATAAAATGTTACTCCCTCCGTCCTGGACTAAGGTTTTTAGTTTGACTTTGCACGGAGATTAAAAAAAAAAAAATGTTGTGAGTATGAAAAAGTAAGTAAGAGAAAGTATGAGAGATAAAGTGGGTAGAGAGTTTTTATTGTGAGAATGACAAGTGGGTCCATAGTCCATTTTAGGTAATAAAGCAACTAAGAACCTTAGTCTCTGGGACGGAGGGAGTATAAAATTAATCTCGGGCATGATAAAGTCTGCGGAGCAACATCGTGGGCCTTTGGGCCTGGACGTGTAACGGGCCAGCTCTGATACTATGTTAAAGTCTGAGGTTCCATCTCAAAACTAATTGGCTATGGGAGGAGTAGCTCAGTATCCTTATATAGTTAAAGCATGACTTGTTAATTCCTGATGTGAGATAATGTCTCTAACAGGGCAACCATTTTAACAAACTGCACTAGTGCTGTTCGACTGCTGGCAAAGCAGCTCCACCATGTAATGGAACATGCCAAAGTAAAAAAAAGTGTGGACAACTGAAGAGATATTTCTCAATTATGAATGCAGATGTAGAAATAATTTGGTATATTGGTCATGATTGTATTTTGTAAATCTGCATATAAATGTTTCAAGTTGTCCATGCGTAATGCTTCTCAAGATACGATCCAGAGGTAGGATTCGTGAAGATGATGAAAAGTGCAACACATGCAGGCCAGGTCCATGTGAAGAAGAAAGAAACCACTATATGCAACCAATACTCCCTCGATCCGTCTCTAAATAAACGTATTATTTTCATATTAATTTTAATTTGTTTTAAAATAAATGTGATATTTTTAAAAATAAGATACAATACTTGGCAATCTTTGTAAGCTACTACTCCCTCCGTCTGTAAAGAAATGTCCAAAATTTATTTTAAGGGACATCTGAAAATTTCTACCTACGTTTTATACAATTTATAAGATTCATATATAATCATGTCATTACCTTACAAACATTTAGATTTTCAAGTGTAAAGAGACTAGTGAAAAAAATTTGGTAAAAAATCAATTAAGAACAAAGTTATTTTCAAAAAAAGACATTCATTTTGGGACAAATATTTCTTAAAAATTGACATTCATTTAAGGACAGATGGAGTATTTTAGTAGACAAATATACTCATTCCATCCCAAAATAATCTTCACATTTGACTATTCAAACTTTTTAATGATATGAACACTTGCTTCATTGGTCATGTCGTGATTATGCACATAAACTCAAATTATAGAAATGATAAGAACTTTTTGAGACAATGACAAATGAGAATATCATTTCGTGGCAGAGGGGGTACAATGCCATGAGCAAATAGCCCCTCCATCCAAACAGTTTGTCTTATTTGATATTTTTTTAGGTCAATACACGTTAATTTTGATTATACATTGGTGTCAATTTAATGATTACAGTAAAAAATTTAAAATTAAATTGATAATCATTAAGTGATTTATTGATTACAATTTTTAAAATTTTATTAAGATGATTAGATCGACATTAATGTTTAGTTAAAGTTTATTTCTGATGACCATAAAAAAATTAAGAGACAGCGGTAGTATTAGTTACACATGCGATTAGATCGGATAAATTAAGAATACATAACAAAAAAGTGAAATAACTACACTGCATGGTTAATTGTGACATTCAGTTTGTGACACAAGGAATACTCCCTCCTCCCACTCGAATTAGGATTTTTGGGTTGAACACGGGGATTAAGGAAAAAGTGTTAGTTGAGTAGGTGTTGTGAGTATGAAAAATAAAGTATGAGAGAGAAAGTGGGGTAGAGAATAAGAGAGCAGATCTCCTGTGCCCCTTCATGTGCCCCTCCCTGCGCCCCTCTAATCTGGACCGTTTACAATATCAACATAAACGGTCTAAATTAGAGGGGCACATGGAGGGGCACAGGAGATCTGGCCTCAGAGAATAATGAGTGGAAAGTTGTTGTGAGTGTGAATGTGGGTCCCATTAATAAAACACTTCCATTTTTGGGTTGTCCTAATTCGAATAGGACACCCAAAATAAAAATTTATCATAATTCGAGTGAGATTCAAAACCTTTAACTTAATTAGGACCTTCCTGTCTTTTCTGATTTTCATAATTGAAGTTGTTTTGTTGAATTTGCAATCCTAGGGCAAAGGAGACCGAATGCTAAAGGATCCTAATTTATCTGGACTTCTTTGTTGTAGTAATAAATTCCTAACTTCCTCATTGGAAGACTCAGGTGGTGTTTGATGTATTAAGCACTTGATGCTTGATGCTTAATAGATTGCAATGTATAATTTGGAGGTAAGGTGCCTTGATAACATTGAGCTCTACATGTTGAAAGTTCCATGAGTCTCTTATTGGTTAAGCAATGATTTTGATTCTCAATCATTAAGAGCTTCACGTAACCTCCAACATCTATACCTCAATGTCATCAAAGGCACCATACCTCCAAAATATACCTTGCAATCTATTAAGTATCAAGCATCAAGTGCTTAATACATCAAACACCACCTCACTCAGCTGATAAATCTTTGGGATTTTTCGTTCTTAAACTTCTACTTACATTTTTTCTTCTTTTTCATTACTACAAAATACTCCCCCACTCCTAAAATCTAAAACGATCATCGTATTTTTTTCGCTGCTATCGTGAAGGAATTTTGATCAATAATTTTAGGTTTATGTAATTATCCTAATGAAAATATAAAACTTGTTACTGATAGTATTGTTGATGGTGTATCAATTACAAGTTTTAGATTTTCATTAGGACAACTATATCAACCTAAAATTATTGCTCAAAAATACTTCACAATAACAGCGGAAAAAAATATGAAGATCATTTGGGGACGGAATGAGTATTCATTTGGTACTTGAATCATTCAGTAATATTTTAATAACACTTTTAGAATTCCAATAAGATAATTAGATTATCATTAGTATATAATAAAAATTAACTTGAATTCATTGTCAAATGACAAATGAGAATGTTTTGGACAGAGAGACTATATATAAAGTGACACATTCCTAAACTAACCAATAATCCCTCTGTCTTTTTAGTCTGTACACTTTTGGTCAATGGGAGTAAACTTTGACCAAACATTTAATATCAATCTAACAATCCTAATGAAATTTTAAAAATTATTATTGATAAATTAAATGACTATTTATCAATTATAATTTTAAGAATTACATTAGGATGATTAGATTGACATTAAATATTTGGTCAAAGTTTAGTCTCATTAACCAAAAGTAAACCGACTAAAAAACGGAGGGAGTATATAAATAATGTGTAAATAAGTAAAACACAATTTTTAATGGTTAACAAATGACAAGGATGGTGGGAAGGGGACCGCCACTTTGGTAAGTGAAGATGTGCACCATTAACTTTCTCCAGTTAAATCATTTCTATGGATTCGAAAGTTGGTAGCTATGTCTACAAATTTCAGACTTCCGCAGTGACATTTCCTTTCCCACAATTATTCTTTGCCATTATATAAAGAGTACTCACTCCGTCCCAAAATCGAATAACCAATATTTTTTTCAAATTTTTTCTTTGATTCCGAGCAACTTTGAATTTTAATTATTCTTCTAATTCATTTCAGGACAGACGGAGCTAGTATTACACAAACTCCGACAGAAGAATTTATGTTCAAGTTTTGCCTAGACTAATAAGTTGAAGTAAACTCAATCCTACTTAAAAGTCAACTCATCATTGAATTATAGTAGGAGGGAGTAACAAATGTTTGTTTTGAGTTATGGTGGACAGCAAAAGTTCCAATTTTTCCCCATGAGAGGATACATCATGATAATATGGTTGGTCCAAATGACAATCCTTTTGACCCCAATAATACAACATTTGTGGAGAAGGTCACCATTTTTGGTTTGTTCTAACAAAGGAGTGATCTCTAAATTTATATCACCTCTATTTCTTACATTTTGACTAGTCAATATTTTAGATATTATTGATATTTTACATGCTTGTACACTTATAAATATTTCATTATAATTACCCAATTATTTATAAATGAGAATTTATTTTTCTTTGTTTTTGACAAGAGTGAGTAGTTGATAAAATTTGCATTCAATATATTACTTCAAAATATGAGTTGAAATATTTGAGAGAAAATGATGTAAGAGAGCAGACTAAGAGGAATTCCAGCAAGCAGACCAGGCGCCCAGCGAAGCAGACCAGGCGCCCGCCCGAGGGTCATCAAGCGCCCGCTTACCTTGGTCAAAACGGCTGAAGTTTCTGTTGTCATGCGAGCGCCCACGTGGTCCAGGTCGAGCGCCCGCCCGGTGCCGCCGACTGGAAACGAGTTGCCGAGATTAATTGCAGTTTTTTTATTAAAACAATTTATTATTACTTTTTGTTTGTTTCCTTTTGAAATTAGGACTTTCTTTATTATTTGCTAGGGTTTAGTTAGGAGTATAAATACTCATCTCTTTCTTTATTCTAGGGGAACACTTTTATTTGATTAATTGAACTTTTGTTCTTGGAGATTTCTTTCTCTTTATTGGTGGATTCCAAGGTTTTGTGTTTAAGGATTCATCGCTTGTGAATTCTTGTGTTTAGTTCACTAAACACGAATATCCACGCTTCCGTGCTGCGTCAGTTGGTATCAGAGTCTGGTTATATCCTGTCTTTTGCATCACTGGTTCGTTATGGGGGATCAAGGAGCAACAAAAGGTGATATCGAAGGTATGACCACCGCTATCACCAACGCTATCGCTGCTTTAACAACGCAGATCGCTGCGTTGGCAACCGCTCAACAGGGTCAGAATGTTAATCAGAACCGTAGGGGTGAGAGAGACAGGTTTGATCAGGTTCGACGTCCTCAACGGGCAGAGAATCGGGATGATGAAGAGTCCAGTTTTGAAGAAGAGGTTGTTCATGATGAAGAACCAGATCAAGGTAATAATCGACACCGGCATGATTATAGAATTAAGGCTGATATTCCTTATTTCTATGGAACCATGGGGATTGAAGATTTCCTAGATTGGCAAAATGATGTTGATCGTTTTTTCGAGGTTATGGAGGTACCTGCAAATAAACAGGTAAATATGGTGGCGATCCGATTAAAGAGTACTGCTGCAGTTTGGTGGGATAAACTAGCAGGACAGAGACGACGACAAGGAAAGGGGCCAGTTAAAACATGGAGGCGTATGAAGCAGTTGATTTCTGAGAGGTTTTTACCAACAGATTATGAACAAATCTTGTATAAACTGTATCTCAACTGTGTGCAGGGCAAAAAAATAGTTAATGAGTATACTACTGAGTTTCAGAGGTATACTGCGCGGGTTGAGATCGAAGAAACCGAGGATCAGAAAATTGCACGCTACATCAACGGTCTGAAAAGTTCGATACAGGAGAAGATGGGTTTGCATCAGGTGTGGACCTTGACGGATGCTTCCACGCTGGCGTTGAAGGCCGAACTTATGGAAAATTCGGGTTCGACAAATTTTACACCGTTTCGCAAATAGAATCAACAGGGTATTTCTGAAGCAGCGACTGATAAGGAGAATGGGACAACAGTTAAAGACCTAACTCCACAGGCTAAGAGTACAGACAGCACTAGTAGCTCCACAGGAAACAAAGCTCCAGTATAGAAAATAACAAACCCTTATGCCAAGCCAACAAGGGATAAGTGTTTTCGTTGTGGCGGACAGGGTCACAGATCCAACGTTTGCCCCACCCGGCGAACAACTGCGATTCTAGAAGCAGAAGACGAGGAGGAAGAATGCGTCCCTAATGAGTACGAAGGGGTCGAATTTGCTGAAGAGGAGTCTGGGGAGCGAGTCGGATTTGTGCTTCAATAGATGCTGCTATCTACCAAGGATGAGGGGCAGACGAAGAATCTGTTCCGAGCACACTGTTCTGTTAAGAACAAGGTATGTAATTTAATTATTGATAATGGTTGCACTGAAAATCTGGTGTCGCATAAATTGGTGGACTTTTTAGGGTTGAAAACTGAACTTCACGAGAAACCATTTAGTTTGGGATGGGTGAATAAGGGTCCAGAACTCAGGGTGTCACGGACTTGCAGGTCCCTATATCTATTGGTAAACACTATAAGGGGGAGGTTGTTTGTGACGTTCTGAATATGGATGTATGTCACATATTGCTTGGTCGCCCTTGGCAATATGACCATGATGTTACTTATCAGGAAAAGGATAATGTTCTGATGTTTAAATGGGCAAAGCATAACATTGCGATAGCTTCTGTTCTGCGTTTTGAGAAAGGGGTTGCGAACGACGAACCAGTCATAATGCTCATACAAAATGAGAAGATTTTTACCGCACAACTGCAGACGGACGGACAGACTGAGGATACTAACCGGATTGTGGGGAAGGTGATCAACAGTGTTTGGGGAGACGAGTCAAAACAGTGGAAATTAGCTTGGCCACAAGTGAAGTTTGCTTACGACGGTGCAAGCTCAGGGAATATGTATGACTACCACGCAGATGGGGTTCTTTATCTTGGTGAGAACTCGGGGTCGAGTTCTTTAGAGGTGGGGGAGACTGATGTAGGAGAGCAGACTAAGAGGAATTCCAGCAAGCAGACCAGGCGCCCATCGGAGCAGACCAGACGCCCGCCCGAGGGTCATCAAGCGCCCGCTTACCTTGGCCAAAACGGCTGAAGTTTCTGTTGTCATGTGAGCGCCCGCGTGGTCCAGGCCGAGCGCCCGCCCGGTGCCGCCGACTGGAAACGAGTTGCCGAGATTAATTGCAGTTTTTTATTAAAACAATTTATTATTACTTTTTGTTTGTTTCCTTTTGAAATTAGGACTTTCTTTATTATTTGCTAGGGTTTAGTTAGGAGTATAAATACTCATCTCTTTCTTTATTCTAGGGGAACACTTTTATTTGATCAATTGAACTTTTGTTCTTGGAGATTTCTTTCTCTTTCTTGGTGGATTCCAAGGTTTTGTGTTTAAAGATTCATCGCTTGTGAATTCTTGTGTTTAGTGCGCTAAACACGAATATCTATTGCTTCCGTGCTGCGTCAGAAAAACTTGCCGAAGAACGTCCTTTTAAGCTATCAGGGTGAGTGACGTCGGTCTGCATGACATTCCAATAAGCACAATAAACAAACCATCGATGAGGAGATAGATGGTCAAGATTAGTATAGATTAACTATGAAATTTCACGGCTCCCTTACTCCAAATTCGGGGGTTGTCCAAATTTATAAAGAATGAATCTGACCGTAAATACATCATACTGACATGCTATACAGTCACGACTGCATCTGTCTCAAATCCCCATCTATCTACATGATACCTCAAACCGGGAAAAGGCTACACTTACACAAAGTGTATGGAACCTTCCTATACACCACAAATAAAATAATGCCAAGTGTCTTAGATGGAGCCCATGGAAGAATCTTTCTTAAAATGAAAATTTGAAAATATGAATCTGATTTTTTTGAATTTAAATTCAAATCTAAACAACTTAATTAATGAGCTCTTTGGAAGTTGATCAATTGCTAGATAATTACATGTGTTACACATATATTGGTGGTGTATAGAATCTTTCTATACACCAAGTGTAAATGTATCATCTTCCCTCAAACTGCAAAGATTCTAAATTATCAGAGTTACATATCATGATCTTCATCCCACTAGGCAGCTCCCTAGCTATCTAAAGCTCACTTTTTCTCAAAGTGGGAAACCTACCTGTCTTGTTCAAAATCACAAGAATCTCAAACCAAAACTACTTGGAAGAATCTTTTCTCACTCTCAAATGCATCCAAACCCTTTCAAGCATAACAATCATAACATTTCCTAGATTCCATGTTCAATGGAGTTTCTATCAATGGCAATTTAATTTGCTTTACTTGATGACCTAGCTTGGGTGTGGGACCCTCACCAAAAGAAAAGAAAATGTGGGAGAAATGAAGATACCTTACAGTAAGTCAACTGTTTTTTTCTTTCTTGAATAAATGACCCTTGATTTCCTTTTTCTTTTTTCTTGGGAAAAATTCATTTCATTTAGGTTATACAACCATCATTGTTACCATAATTAGGGTTACAAAAAATAGATGGCCCATAGCCAACTATTGTACCTTGCTATAGTCATGAAAGATTTTCTGGCTAGCATATACATAAAGTCCCAAAGTAATTCAATCGTCTGGGAGACTAAGATCTTGACTGATATAGACCATCGAAAGTGTGCGAATATCCGGCCTACACTCATTCCTAGATACTTGTGCTATTTCAATTCGCTTTTGGTACGTTCGTTTTCTTGAAGAGGATTCGACCTTTCGTGATATATCAGTTGAAATTATTCTGCATCACTTCGTGTAATGCAAGAGCCAGGTGATTGAAGATCTTAGTGGAAATACTAGCATTGCAGACATCATGTTTACGCCTATCTATATCGTTCGAAAATTGAAGCACACATATTCAAGTACATTATTGCATAACTGCAATAAATTTCCTTGAATATGGTGGTTCTAAATCTGTTTAGAACCAATTTTTTTTTTTTTGGAGCTTAATTAATTTTGATGACTTGTAATCTTGTTAGTATAAGTTAGAGCAATAAACAAGACTTGATAAGAAAAGCAAGCAATCACAAGAACACAGATTTACGTGGTTCACCAACTTGGCTACGTCCACGGGGAGGGGAGAGAATATTATTATCAATCTGGAGAAACGATTACAAGATCACACTATTACTGCTGCACGAATTTTGACCACAAAATTCCTAACTGTGCAACTGTAGAATTACAGATCTCTCTGAGCACTCTAATAATCTATCTGAGGTCTTTCTGGTAATTTTGATCTAGACTAGTAGCCTCTATTTATACCATTCAATGTCTATCTCAAAATCTTGTAGGAACTTGGAATCCAAGTCCAAAACTGACTAGAAACCTTTCCTTCTGCGAACCTAGAAGTATACAACAATTTTGGCCCGAAACTCCCTTGGTTCGGCCGAGTCTTGAGCATGGTTTGGCCAAACCCACACTATGACTCGGTCGAACCCTTCAAGTCACTCGCCCGAATCCTGCTGTTTCTCCAAATACCTCTTTTCCGATTCGCCTGGTTCGGCCGAAGCCTTGTCTGCTCCGTCCCGGAATTACGAAATCTTCCTGTTGCTTAATCCTTTAACTCGGCCTCCCAAATTCAAAGGCATTAACCCAACGGTATATTATATATTATGTTAAGTACTTTGTTAAGTGAATCTACCCATACGAGGGACGGGGATCGATTTGATCATTATGACCCAATATCCCCCGTCTCGCTCCAATATTTTACTAATGTTTCTAGAGGAAAAAAATTATAGTGTCTGAGTTTCATGTTAAAAATCCATGTTTAGTTAAAAAATTAATTTTATGATGTTGTTTTTTTTATTCCTTGGGAGTTAAAGTAAGTTATAATACTCCCTCTGTCCAAATTGATTTTTTCATTTGACATCATTCTCTCAAAATGTTTTTCTAATATATACTCCCTCCGTCCACACTAATGGGCATTTTTTGTCAAACCTACTTGAACTTTGACTAACATTTTATTCTAAATAATATCTCCATAAAAATTTAAAAATAGTTATTGACAATGTTTCTATTACTAATATAGTAACTTTTTTTAAAAAAAAATATGGAGATTAATAATTTAGCATAAAATTTTTGTTGACTTTTTATAGTCAACAAAAATAAATTTTGACCAATTACTAGTGTCAATCTAATCATTCTAGTGAAATTCTAAAAGTTGTAATTGATTAATCATTAAGGAATTTATCAATAACACATTTTAGAAATGAGTGTTGTGAGAATTACTCCTGCAAAATAATTTTCTGGTAGGACGCTAATCGTTTTGCCCATTGAGCCTGTTTGGGCCTGGTGCTATATATAACTATGCTTGTCCAGGAAGGAAGGACTCGTTTCGGTTCTCTACTGGGCTTTTGTTCCTTTTGATATAGTAGCATAGCAGGTGGTTTGAGTCCAATTTTGCACGAGCTATTTTTGTTACTACTCTCTCCGCCCAGAATGTCCAAACTACTAACCTCCGTAGCTCAATCTGCACTTTTCACTCTTCATTTGATAAATTCAATCAAACTTTGATCATAATTTTATGAAAATGTTGATAGTCATAAGCAATTTTAAAACTTGTTATTGTTTCATCGTTACGAATAGTATCAATAACATTTAATAGAATTGCATAGAGATATCTAGATTTTCATAAAATTATGGTCAAAGATCAATTGAATTGACCAAAAAAAAGTATAACAGTGCACATTGAGATGGGATGGATGTTAGTATATTTTAAAGAACATATTATGAAAATTTTCTAATTTTTATATAATTTAGTGATAAATATTTGCATATACCTTGACAAAGTAGTTAAGAAACTAGTGAAAAAATTTGGTAAAGAAAACATTTAAGAACAAGTTTTTCTTTCCGAAAAAGACATTTATTTTGAGACTAGTTTTTATTTGAAAATAGATATTCATTTAGGGAGAGAAGAAGTACACGATCAAGAGATCCAGGCACATAATCAAACACATACTCCCTCTGTCCCACTCGAATTAGGATTCTTGGTCAATCTAATTATGGTTTGACCAATAAATTGATGAAAAATAATGATGCTAATAAAAATTTCAAAATTGTTATTGAATCACGATTACAAATAAATCTAATAATTATTTCTAAATTTTCATTAAGATAATTGTTTTTCTTCAAATTATTCGTCAAACCATAATTAGATTGACCAAGAATCCTAATTCGAATAGGACGGGAGAGTATTTGCTAGTGGAGGACGTTGGAAATTAATTTGATATATGTGAGACCACTTAAAACAAAATTAATCTCGACTGTTAATTCAGAAGGAAAAAAAAAAAAAAAGACACAGTTGTTATGGCTCGTTGTCTCCCCTTTGAACTAAGGGCACATTCACAATTTCCTTAATCATATCTACAGTTGAGATGTAATATCAGGGGTCTAAGATAAAAGGATAGCACATGGAATTAATTCTATTGATGTACAACTCCTACCTATAAAATTCTTCCCTTTGCTTCAAAGGTTCAATCACTTGCCAAAATTATGGATAAAGTTAGATAAAATTTGAGTCTCAAAATCTATTGACTTTGAAATGAGTAGTTTAGGATTTATATATAATATATAATGAATCAGGGGAGGACCTAGGTAGACCCTTTCGGGGCCGCAGCCCCGTTTGAAGTTTTTTTTTTTTTAACAAGTGTAATTTTTTGTAAAAGTTAGGGGTGTTAGTGCAATTTAGTAAACTTTGCCCCCTTAAATGTAAAATAAAAATACACTAACATTTTTTTTGCCCCCTTATGCAATTTTGGCCCCCTTTATACTAAATCCTAGGTCCGCCACTGTAATGAATGCATGACTAGTTAATTCGCAATGTGGGATAATTGCTTCATCAAACGTCATAGTAGTCGCAATGTCTAGCTATATATGAGTGTATTTGTTAATTGGCTGCTGAAAGGAAAGTTCTTAGTTTGTGAATACTCATGGAGTCAACTATCTCAAACTTGTCACTATTCAAGTACGGGATTGGGCACGTGTAGTCGGACAGTAATATGTATTTTACTGGAACGCTCTCATACGGTAATATGTATATATATATATACATGTATACGTATATACATGTACATGTATACGTATATACATGTATATGTATATACATATACATATACATGTATATGTATCTATATGTATATACATATGTATATACATATATATATATAGATACATATATATGTATATACATATGTATATATACTGTTAGAATATTAGATAATGTTTGTTAGGATATTAGATAATATTTGTTTGTATTTATATTTAGTATAATTATCCCTTCCATAGTCAGTATAGGTTTTCAAATATTGGTTACTAGAATAGTGCTAACTGATTAGAGATTATCCCTAGATTAGTGCTAGGCAATTAGTGTACTCCTCTGTATATATACTGATTGGTGATGAATAACAAGTCAAGGAAGATATTCTTTCATGGTATCAGAGCCACCGATCTATGGTGGCCTGACTTCCGCTGCTTCTACATGGGACACGTGCAGGCCCAACGGCCCACGATTCTGCTCCGCGCCACCCGATTAACAAGTCCACGTTGTAAGCCTTAGCAAAGCCCGCTACACGTGAGGGGGCGTGTAAGAGACAATTATCCCACATCTTCTAAAGAGAGAAACATGGACCGGTATATAGACTTGAGGAGTTACTCCCCTTATCACCAATTGGTTTTAAGGTGGAACCTCCAACATAATCCATTGCCGGCCCAGTCCAGCCCATGCTAACACTCGGGCCTCTCGCTTCTTCTTATATGTCGACGACATTATTTTAACAACATCCTCGGATTCTCTCCGCACTTCTATCATCTCTCTTCTTGGCTCGGAGTTTGCCATGAAGGATCTTGGTCCCTTGCATTATTTCTTGGGTATAGCGGTTCAACATCACAGTGGTGGCCTATTTTTATCCCAACACAAATATGCTAGGGAAATTCTTCATAGGGCAGGCATGGATACTTGTAAGCCTTCTCCAACGCCGGTTGACACGAAGACGAAGCTCAGCGCCATTGATGGCAAGCCATTCGAGGATGTCACTTTATACCGTAGCATTGTCGGCGCCCTTCAATATCTCACTTTCACTCGGCCGGATATTACTTACGCGGTTCAACAAGTGTGCTTGTTTATGCATTCCCCGAGAGATGAGCATATGGCTGCGGTCAAGCGTATTCTACGCTACATCAGTGGCACCCTCACACACGGCCTCCATCTATATCCTTCCTCGGTGGACAGCCTTCGGTCCTTCACCGACGCCGACTGGGGGGGTTGCCCCGACACACGACGTTCAACCTCGGGCTATTGTGTATTTCTTGGGGACAATTTGATTTCGTGGTCTGCGAAACGACAACCGACACTCTCCCGTTCTAGTGCCGAGGCGGAATATCGGGGCGTTGCTAACGTAGTCTCGGAATCCTGTTGGCTTCGGAATTTATTGCTTGAACTTCATTGTCCCATTCCCAAGGCTACCCTAGTCTACTGCGACAACATCAGTGCAATATACTTGTCCGGAAACCCAGTTCAACATCAACGTACCAAGCACGTTGAAATGGATATCCACTTTGTACGAGAACGAGTTTCCCGTGGGGACGTACGTGTACTACACATTCCATCTCGACACCAAATAGCGGACATTTTTACGAAAGGACTTCCATTGATACTGTTTGAAGATTTTCGTTCCAGCCTAAACGTCCGTGTGCCTCCCGTTCCGACTGAGGGGGAGTGTTAGAATATTAGATAATGTTTGTTAGGATATTAGATAATATTTGTTTGTATTTATATTTAGTATAATTATCCCTTCCATAGTCAGTATAGGTTTTCAAATATTGGTTACTAGAATAGTGCTAACTGATTAGAGATTATCCCTAGATTAGTGCTAGGCGATTAGTGTACTCCTCTGTATATATACTGATTGGTGATGAATAACAAGTCAAGGAAGATATTCTTTCATATACATATGTATATATACATATGTATATAGATATGTATACATATGTATATAGATATGTATCTATATGTATATATACATATGTATATACACATATGTATATATACACATATATACATATGTATATATATACATATGTGTGTATGTGTATATATACATATGTGTATATACATTATATATATGTGTATATATACATATGTGTATATGTGTATATATACATATGTGTGTATACATATATATACATATGTATATATGTATACACACATATGTGTATATATACATATGTATATATGTGTATATATACATATGTGTATATGTGTATATATACATATGTGTATATGTGTATATATACATATGTGTATATACATTATATATATGTGTATATATACATATGTGTGTATACATATATATACATATGTATATATGTATACACACATATGTGTATATATACATATGTGTATATGTGTATATATACATATGTGTATATGTATACACACATATGTATATATATACATATGTATATATGTGTATATATACATATGTGTGTATGTGTATATATACATATGTGTATATGTATACACACATATGTATATATATACATATGTATATATGTGTATATATACATATGTGTATATACATATATATGTATACATATGTATATATATACATATGTATATATATGTATATATATATACATATGTATATATATATTTCCTTTATCTTAAAATGATTTTTAAATTTGACTATTCAAACTTTTTAAAGATATGAACACTTGTTTTACTAGTTATAGTTATGAAGATGCTTATAGAAGTAAAATCCAATCCTCAATAAAATAATATAATTCAAAAAAAAAAAAAAAAATCAACCAAATATTTCGCAAATGCTACTTGCATGACCAATTGATAAAGTTGTAAACATAAAATCGCAGAAATTCCAAACTTGAGCTATCTCAGGATCGGCTAGCTTAATTTTCAATGTTGCCAAGGGAGATACGTTGCTCCCGCCGCTTTGCCACATTAATATTGCCGCCCGACGAAGCTGCTCCTGCTGCCGCCTTAATACTTGAGAACTCTGTGTACATTTCTGCGAAAAGCTTGTCAACAATGCCACGATACGTTGGGCACGTTATTCGAGAATAGTAATGAATTATTTCTTCAATATCAAGAACATGTTCCATATTTCCTACATCCATCTTTTCCATTTCCCTTAACTTTTCACTTACCAAACTCAACCTAATTTCTCTGTGTTGATCATTTCCTTTCCCCTTTCTTTTTGATCTGGCCTTCTGTTCTCGAAAAAGGGTCACATTTTTCGACACGATCAAATCTTGATTTTTGGGCCTTGGTGACTTTGTGGTTACCATGTTATTTCGGCTTTTGTCAGTGGTGACGGTTTCTTTGTTTGCAGCATGGGATTGGTTGTTGGTGTGGTCGGCGTAAAAGCCGTCCAATTCTCTGTAATTGTGGCTGAGTGTCGTGTCAGAAAGGCGAAGTCGGGTGCAAGAAAAGGGATTGAAGGTGCAGTGGCAAGGTGGGGATTTGGGAAGCTTTGTGTAGCCATTACAAAGTAAAGATTTGAAGCTTTCTATGCTTCTTTTGAACAACTTTTTTGTGTTGGTGATCAAGGGGCTTCTAAATATCATTATTTTGGATTTGATTAAAACAAAAAATAAAAATATGTGAAGAGGGGAAAAGTGATGATAAATATTGGAAGCCCTTTTGAATATATAGTTACATGAATGAATGGAGAGGCGCCCTTTGGCTCTAAATGGAATGATAAGAAAGTGCTTTTGATGATGAACAAGAGAGCCTGCCTCTCTCTCTCTTTTGGAATTTTGGTCACCTTTTCTTTGTCTTCACCCGCTCCTCTTTTCTTTCTTTCGAAAAACAGTCAACTTGCGAGCATGTGGTCATCTCCGTGTTCAGTAAGTTTTCAGTAAGTTATGAATAATAAAGTTGTTTTACCTTAATAAAACATTCTTTGCAGCTTAAATCTTGAAAATCACGTGGTAAAAAACTTATATCAACGGATGGATAGACTTTGTTAAAAGATAGATTTGATCCCACGATTCTAGGACGGATGGTTATGGGTATATTTTCCAGATGGCGACATCTTGATTAACATGCAGACATCTTCACCTCTGGCAGAATTATTAATAATTATTTATAATTATCCTAACTAATTTTACTTAGTTACAGCTGAGTAAAAACGTGCTACACAACCTATTTTCAACAGAAGAGAAGACCAAGTCAAATATTTATCAAGATAATACCCGGATTTTTAGCTTAGTTTGTAAGCTAGGGTATTTCTCTATCTTTTCTTACTTATTTAAAGGGTTATGGAGAAACACCAACACACACACTCTTTCACATATTTTACCTCTGTAATCTCTCCATAATTCCAAGCTTGTAATCACTCTATAAATCAATACAATAGTTAGGGAAGGCACCTAGCTCATAATCACCTCCCGAGGTTTTTCCTAAGAGATTATTATCTCAAGTGTTTTCCTCCTTACATGATCGAGTAATTCTCATTATTTTCATAACATTTTTAATTATATTCCATGGCACCCTCCTTAGCATAATCAAAATCCGATTCACGCATTCCATTTTTCTCTATTATTGGATTTCATTTTTTTTTCCCAAAACAATTGTTATTATTAGATTAACACCAATATAATATATGCATGATAAAAGTTAATCTGAATTAATCATAAAAAGTTAAAAATTCACAAACTTTTCAGTCGAGAGGAAATATTAAATTTTGTTTCCAAGGTTCAAAAGTTTGTAATTAAAGAAAAAATGAAATCTGTCAATGATAATGGGTTTACGTTAGGAAAGAAAACAGTTTCAATGGGCCCGGTGTGGACCTACCAAGTTGGAATGGATATCATAGTTAATGATAAATTAGCCCTTTACAAGGAGCTTCACGGGCTGGCCCACAGTTTTTTCACCAGCAAAATCATCTGAAATATGTATTGCTCATTATATTTAGCTTAAGGCCCGATCCATATAAAATTCAGACAGCCTTTTCAAACAAGCCCATCACAAATTTGTGTTAAGAATGGTTACTTTCAAAAGATTTTTTTTGTTGAGTAAACCACATTTTTGAACTCTGTACTATGTCAAGAATATCACTTTAACCTCTGTACTATCTAAACAACAAAATGAACTTGCGTACTATTGATAAACTAGCAAAGCTAACCAAAATCGTTAATAAATGTTAACAAACATTAATAGGCGTTAGAAACTTAACAAGCTAAATAACTGTTTCAGCCCTAATCTATGTTGATTCTTTTTCATCCTAAAAACTTAATATTTTTCATTTTAGTCACTTGTGCCTTATAATTAGAAACTTCAGTTAACTTGCTATTTTTTTAAAAGTTAAACAATTACAAATTATTTGAAAAATAAAATTAACCAATTACTTATTAACTTGGTTATTTTTGAAGTATAAATTAGCTATTTTATTTGTTTTTCTAACTTTTCCTTCTACTGTGCCCAAAAAAAAATAAAATAAAATAAATCCTTTTATTATTTTACTCTGTCAACCTCATATCGCCACACAACCAAACCACCATTACCCGTAACCACCATCGCCTCCCACCACCACCATTCCACCAAGCCGCCCCATCCCTACCATATAAGTAGTAAATCCAAATTCTGAGACATTCAAATCAAACCCAAAACATAACATGATCATTGAATCTCCACACAATATCAAAATGCATATTCGGGTCAAAATCTTTCAAGCTCCAAATCTCTATTTTTGAAATTCAAATCCAACGCACAAAAGTAAAAATCAAACTCAAAAGATTCATTATGGAGGAAGGACACACGCAGGCGCACACACAGACTCATAAACGCACACACTCGCACAAAGGCACACAAAAACAGAGGGTGTACCATTGCTGAGCTTCAATGATTTGTGAAGAAGAATAGGTGAGATTCGATGAATTTGTAAGAGAGAGAGAGAGAGAGAGAGAGGTGGGTGATGCGCGGGGCGACGGAGAAGAAGAAGAAGAATGGTGGCGGCCATGGGAGTGGGAATTTCATGGTTGTTAACGAAGAAAAAGAAGTAAGACGACGGCCAAGGTCGAGTGGGGGATGGTGTGGGTTTTGACGAGACGGGAAAAGTGACCCGGAAGGAATGGGTGGCCGTTGCCGGAGGAGAATGCGGTGAAAAGAAAACAGTAGGTGCTGCTAGCCAGGGGAAATAATAAACTAGGGTTTTCTCATTTTTTTGGAAAAGGGAAAGGGGGAGGGGGTGTTTGAAAAAAAAAAACATACAATGGATGAGGGGTTGTTGTAATTTTATATTTTATTTTCAGTCTTTTTTGTTTGATAATTTTTAGATCTACCCCTTTTAGTACTAAACTTAGCCAGATAAGAGTTTGTTTCATTATGAGGGCAAACTGAAAAATATTGATAGCAATACTCGTTAAATTGCTAACGCACATTAACGTTCATTAACACTCATTAACGATTTTGGATACTTTTGCTAATTAATCAATAGTACGCAGGTTACTTTTGTTGTTTCGATAGTACAGAGGTAAAAGTGAAAAAACTGAATAGTACGGATGGCAAAAATGTCGTTTACTCATTTTTTTATTTTTATTTTTTTGTCTTCAATTCTGTCAAACACAACAATTGATTAATCAACTGATTTCAAAACAAATTACTCCCTCCCACCCAGAGTAGAGTATATGTCCACATTTCTTTTTTAGTCCATCCCATAGTATATGTCCATTTCTTAAAATGGCAAAACATATTTACTGTTTATCTCACTCATTCTGTCTCCTACTTACTTTTATACTCACAAAAACAAACAACTTACTATTCTCTCTCCTACGTTACTTTTAAACTCACAACACTTACATCACTTTCACCATTTCTTAATTTCCTTGTAAATGGGAGGGTGGACATATACTCTCTGGGACGGGGGGGGTACAATGGATTTCTATTTTTTTTTTAAAAGGATTAATAAATTAGAGAAATACTCTCTCCATACCAGCTCACTTGACACTTCCCAAAATAGCCTATTTTTAATAATTTTATATTTGTTGGGACCGCGACCACCCCCACCACTCCACACTAGTATGATATTATCCGCTTTGGGCCCAGCCTGCATGAATTTGTTTTTGGGTCATCTCCCAAAAGGCCGCATACTAATGAAGTGGGTGGACTCTATTATATAGTAGGCAATTCTTCATTCAATTGCCGATGTGGGACTTTGGTTTATACCCCAACAAACCTCCCCTCAACTCAAGTATCTCCAACGAAACTTGTACCGCCGCTAACACACATCTGCGGGACACGCCGCCCGATCACCTTTATCGGGAAGACTTTCGACACAAGGGTCTTTTTCATGAGATCACACATAGGAGAACCCTACACATCTCACACGCGGTCCACTTTGCGTTGGGCCCATCAACCAACCTGGGCTCTGATACCACTTGTGGGATCGCTCACCAACAAGAGAAATCACAAGAAGAGACCAAAAAAACCCACACGCACAATCGAAGACAAAACATACAATTTTTCCGTGGTTCGGCTTAAAGCCTATTCAACCCAACAATAAATATATTAAACTTCTCGATATTACAAGAATAGAGACTCTCTCTCTCTCTCTCTCTCTCTCTCTCTCTCTCTCTCTCTCTCTCTCTCTCTCTCAACACTCTTGAATATCCTCACCAACGCATACAAGCATACAATTTATCTCTCTAAATTATATGCATATGCTAACTCTCTCTTGAATTCTATATAAAACTCTAATTAGTGATGCATATTTGTATAGGGGAGACACACTCACTAATCCGCTCTTCCTCACATTCTCCCCTAAGGAGAGCCCCTCTTGGCACCACAAGGCACACACAAAATTATAGCCCTCATACCCTTTTTATATGCTACAAATAAAACCCTTTCCTAGTACAATAAGGATTGTTACCCACTACTTTTTGCATTTGAAAACAATTATAAGGAAACAATAATTCTTCTACTAATCAAAGTAGGAAATAAATCTTCACCATGATTTTGACAATCCTAGAATTTGAGCCAAAATCCCAACAACATTCACTCTACCTTACCACTAATTCTCTATCTTCATTTTCAATCACTCAATTCATTCAACCAATGCCACACATTTTCTTTATTTTATTTTTTTTCTTAATTATTATGACCACCTGTATATATCAAGTGAGGTGGGACGGAGGGAGTACTCGACAACCATTCAATCATTGTTAGTTCCTCCTCTTCATAATAAAATGTAGGACATTTAATATGGAATCATACATAAAAAAAAAAAAAAAAAAAAAAAAAAACCAACAAAAAAAAACGGATTAATAAATTAAAGATGTACTCCCTCCGTCTCATACTTATCGCTACTTATTTTTATTTTGGGCGTCACATACTTATTACTACTTACCAAAAATGTTCCCTTTTCTCTCTTCTATCTATTCACAACAAATATTCACTAACTTATTTTCTCTCTCCTACCCACATACTTACGTTTCCAACATATTTTCTTAATCCTCGTACGCTTTCATTTAGTAGCAATAATTACGAAACGGAGGGAGTAATTACAAGGTTTTGTAAGCGACTAAACTGCTTTTCTGCCCCTTGTACTATGGCCCCAACATCAATTTGACACTAGTACTATTGAAACACTAAATGTATGATGCGTACTATTGTTTTATATACAAAATTAACCAATTTACTATTCAGTCGTTAACTTTTTCTAACACACGTTATTTTTTCTAACGAACGTTAATTTATTTTAACAGATGTTAATAATTTAACAGATATTACAATCAAAAAATTCAAAATCAACCCCAATACAGATTAAATGAACCAAAATTATTTAAACCCCCCCTCCTCTCTATACACACCAACAGAAACACACACTCCCTCTCTCTCTGTCTCTTGTTTCTCTCTCTACCTCCACTCCTCCGGCGACCCCTCCGATCGCCCACCTCCGGCGACCCCTCCGATCCCCCTCCTCCGGCGATCCCTCCGGTCCCCCTCCTCCGGCGACCCCTCCGATCCCTCTCCTCCGGTAACCTCCCCCTCCATCGGCCACCTCTTTCTGCCCCTAATCCCGCGACCATCTCTCCCTACTCCGGCCACCTCCCCCGTCCTCAGATCTAGATCCAGTCACTCCCCCCAAAACTTAAACTCAAACACAAACCCAAGCCGACAAGAAGCGGCGAAGAAACAGGTATTAGCGTCGACCGACACCGACGCGGTCTCCTAGGTGCGACCAAGGTAGTTCATGGTGTGAATTGTGGATCCTTTTATTAGGCATAATTGCCCATTCTTGGTGTGAATTTGCCTCTCAAAATCAATTCGTGCTACTGCTTATAAGTCAAAGAGGAAAAAATGTGGCTCGATTGGAAATGGCATTGGAAGTAGTGGTGGATATGGCAACGTCGTAAACCTAATTGAATGTTTGAAAATTTGACTTCAGATTTGAGAATTTTGGGCGTTGATTTTAGAATCGGTTAAGTGATCTCTATGGAGCTTTAAGGACTAGCACATTTGTGCGCTCTCATTGACAAGGAGAGAGAAGAAATTTAGGATGGGGTGGAGAATCAGTTTGGCTTTTTTGAATTGAATGGAATTGAAATATCAGTAGCATGGGAGTTGAATTGAAAGATCAGTTTTTTGGACCAATCAAAGCTTGATTTTATATGAACTAAGAGTGGGCGTTGATTTTATGTTTCTTCCCAAATCTGAAAATTCCAAAATTTGGATTTTGCCTCTTCGTACAGTTTTGTTGTTGCTGTATTTGTTGTGTTGGGTGAATGGCGAATTGAAAATGGTGATGGGGCGGTAGTGGCGGTGTTGGGCTGGGAAAGGGTGGGGGTGGATGTTGGGTTTGGGAAGATGATGGAGATAACAAAAGTTAGTTTTGTTAAGATGAGTTTTCAATTTTTCCCTAAAAAATTTCTGTTAAGTTATTAATCTTTGTTAAAATAAATTAATGCCCGTTAAAAAAATAATGTTCGTTAAAAAAATTTAACAACTGAATAGTAAATTGGTTAATTTTGCTAATAAAACTATAGTACGCATCATATATTTGTTGTTTCAATAGTACGAGTATCAAATTGATGTTGGGACCATAGTACGAGGGGCAGAAAAGCAGTATACTCTTTTGTAAGCCTACTCTTGTGAGCGGCCCATGTCTTTGTCACAATAATTCCGAATCAGAACACTTTTGCATTAACTTTTCTCTTTAGTTGTCCAAGTAGGTACAACAGCTAGTAATCAGGGAAAAAAAAACATTAGGTAGGGGCTACATAAACCAAACAAACGGGAGTATAAAGTAAATAAGTCAAATGAAACAAAAGTTTGTTCTTTTTGATCAATGTTACCATTCCTCCCAACATTCATCTTTTACTCATACTACAAATTTATTTCCGGCAGTTCTTAAGCCGGGTTGTTTAGGTAGAGTCCAAATCGTCTGTGTCACAGTATGTGTACCACTCCATATGTCACAAGTGATTTAATGGCTTACAGTTATTGAAATTAAAATTAAATTAATATTATCAAAACATGTGAACAGTTGGATTACGAGTGATACATAGAATGACACACAAAAGTAGTACATGAGATCTCAACTAGTTTAGGTATCCGTCTAGTCATACTCACGTAGGCTAAGCCTAGATTTAAAGTTCTTAACTTGATTTTGCACATTTAGTAATGAACTAATGTACATGGGTCAACAATCCAAAACACTATTCATAAGCAAGTGGGTGAAAATAACTTAGTAAGTAACCCTTTTTTTTGTATTTCATGATTTTTTTGTGGATAAATGTCCAAAACAATGTTTATACTTTTTGGTATGTAAATAAAGCAACTAATAAGCTCTAACCGTGTCAAACCAAAAAGGATGTTAACAACCTTTTATACTTTGAGGGAGTAACATTTTGACCTCTGATGAGTTAATATAATAGCCTCTTCAACAACGTGGAATAAATATTCAAATGTTTTCTAACGCAAACATAAATTTGGACATTCATTTTAGATGTTCAATTCAAATTTGAAACCGTTACAACGGAGCGTATGCTCCAACTCCCCAACAAAATATAAATCTGGCAACCATATGTAAAACGTGTACAACACAATATAAAACATTTGCTACATAATGTAAACAAAAGAAAAAAAAACGTTTCATGTCCTTAATGTACATTATATATACAATACTAAAAGATTTACTCCATGTTTTAGATAAAAACAGATTTTTATATACGTTCAAAATATTTTAATTTGATAGTTGTGTACAGGGCTCAATTTATTATTGCAACTTCATAGCTCTATTATGAGAGAGCAGATCTTCTGTACCCATCCGGTGTGCCACTCTATGTGCTCAAAGTGATCCAACGGCTCACAGTTTTTAAGATTAACATTTTATTAATATTATTCAAACATATTAACGGCCGGATCACTTTAGGCACATGGATGACACATCAGATGGGTACAGGAGATCTGGTCTCCTATTATGAAGGGCAATGAGCTGATGCTTTGACTTTAAAGTTGTTTAGAAGATCATTGTCCGAGAGATTGAAAGGCTTGGGGCCTATGACTAGTATAGCTGTATACAACCTATTGATATACTGTAGCTTGCTTTGGTGAAGGATGTTAATGGACTAGTAGTCTTATTACTTGTTCGTCTCAAAATAATACTCCCTCTGTTCATGTTCCATATTAAAGTTTTTACTTTCCTTTTTGATATGTCTCAGTTTAAAGTTTTTAGTTACTGTATTCTTTAAATGGCAAAGTATGAATAGTGTTTTGGATAATCTTATCCTCATAAAGTTCATATATTACATAAAAACCATCACTCACTCATCTATTTTTCACTCACTTGCTTTATGAATGGACAATTATATCATTCACACATTACTATTGTTGACTCAATTTTCTCTTGGTTTTTTAATAAGCGTGTGAAGTCAAACTAAGAACTTTAAACCGGGAGGGGGGAAGTAAATGACACTTTTTTCATTAAAATTAGTCAATAAACTAACTAATATTCTCTCTATCTTATAATAATTTAGATTCTGATGCAGTATTACACCTAAGTTACATGCATTTAGAGAAAAGTAATACATTAATTATTTTTTATTTACATAATTGTACTTAAATGGTTAGGTAAGAGATAGTTCACTATCATTATTAAGGGTATAATTGGTATAGAGCAATAAAAAAGCTTTGAAAATAGTGAAACGATAAGTATTTTGAGACAAAATTTAATTCCCAAAACGAAATTTATTTTGAGACGGAGGGAGTAAATAAGTGAGACTGAGAGATAAATTTAAAGCTGAGTCACCGAATTTAAGCCATTTTAGAATAAATGTAGAATTTAGACTGGGCCTACATGTATTGTTCAAGAAACAGGGTTGGCAAGCAGAGGCGTAGGCCCTGTAGCTCAGAGATAGAATGAGAGATGCCGGCCCGGTTATCCAAAAAATGCCCTATTAAATCAGACTCAACACCCAACATAATAACACTACACACAACACACTGCCATACCAATCTAACCAAACATTCCTTAATTTTCCCCCTAACTTTCTCATTCTCTCATTAACACACTCTTTCTTGTTTTTCCCATTCCCTTCTCTCAAATTACCATAAACTCTATAACGAAACTTGTTTTATTTTTTCATAAAAAATTAAGTTTTACACAAAAGTTAGTGTAAAACAAGTTAAGACTGACTCGTTTGATATGAGTATAATCAAATATTTTCTCTTTTTTATACTCTTTCCGTCCCAGTTTAAGTTTTTTACTTTCCTTTTTGGTATATCTCAATTTAAGGTTCTTAGTTGCATTATTCTTTAAATGGCAAAGTATAAATAGTGTTTTAGACAATCTTGTCCTCATAAAGTTCATATATTACAAAAAACCATCACTCACCCTTCTACTTTTCACCCATTTGGTTTATGAATTGATAATTATATCCTTCACACACTACTATTGTTGACTCAAATTTGCCTTGGTTTCTTAGTAAGCGTGTAGAGTCAAACTAAAAACCTTAAACCGGGACGGAAGGGGTATATAAAAAGAAATCTCCACTACTGTACCGCAATCAATGTTCATGATTTGATCACACATTCTTCATTTTAATATCTACTACTAGTACTCTTGCCCGTGCCACTGGCACGGCGACAGTATGAACTTGATCAGTCCTATAAAAATGCAGCGCACTTGCACGGCGACGGTACGGAATTGTCAAGCACTAAGACCTCGGTTAAACTTACTTGAAAAGTCAACTCAATATCTACTATTGAGATTATTCTTCATTTTACTATCTACTGTTGGGATTATTACTTGATTGAAGCCGATCCATATGAACCAGATTAATTGTGGTCATTTATGATAGATTGTAAACTGCGAGACAACAGCTTGCAACAAAGAGTTATATTAACAGTCTCAAATTGATTTGACTATTCAAACTTTTTAAGTCTTTCTTCACTATCCATGTTTTGTTTGTGGACTTTTAAGGCCAAAATGTAGAAACAAGAACTTTTTAGGAAAATGAGAAATGGCAAATAGGAAGATTATTTTGGGACGGGGGGAGTATATTTGAAAGTTTGTTTATGTAGTTATATACTATATAGATCATTGTATATCTTGAGAAAATCAAGAACAAGTATCAGTAAAAATTACTTCTACTTTTCCATTGTCCTAAAGTGTAGGACAAAGGGTAAATTACTCTCCCTTGGACAAATACAAGGACATTTTGAGCATCATAAATATTTTACATTTACAATACAGACATATAAAGTTACATTGCTTTCAAACACAGACCCCTTGGCAGTGAAAAAACTCAAAACTAAAAGTCTACCGCTTGTAGCAAAACAAGTTTTGTTTTATTCCACTTCTTACCCCTCTTATTTCATTCTCCTTTCATTTTCATCCCACCCTTTTTGTTTGTTCTTTTATTGAACAAGACCCATCCCTTTCCTCCTACCCCCCAAAAAACTAAATTCTCATTTCCTGTCACTTTTCAAATTTATTGACCTTTCACTTTCATAACAATTCTTGTATTGGAAACTTTTTTCAAGATCCAAAATAAATCCTCCCACCAGCTCACATTCCATCTTAAATTTCTACTTCCTCGATATTCTAATCTGCTATTCCATGTTTAAAAAAAGTATTCTAAATGTTTGTACTTTGCTTTTATCATCGTATAATTGTAGGTATACTTTTTTTTTTTTTTTTAGAATTCATCATAAGCACACGTTAAAAAGACGTGAAAAATGGGGAAAAACGCGTTTTACGCTAAGTTAGCGTAAAACGTCTTTCTAAAAATGGGGTGGTGGCAATTTAGTAATAAACGGGAATTTGTTTTAAAACACGCGGTGACATTTTTGTAAATAATTGACATTGATCGTAAGTGTCAGTGGTAGTGTTAAAAGTGTCAGTCATGTACACTAGCACTTATTGACTCTATCACCGACACTTTTAATAAGTGTCAGTATCAATGCTTATAAGTGTCAGTGTAATGACTGACACTTTTAAACACTAACACTGACACTTATGAAAAGTGTGAATTCCAATGTTTATAAACGTCAGCTTGAATTACTGGCACTTTGTAATATTAACACTCGTAATTTGCGATGCTTTTCAGTTATTTACAAAAATGTCACCGCTTGTTTTTTTCAAAAAGCTCCAGCGTATTGTAAAAACATGTTTTTTCCTATACTTAAGTTAAAACACATTTTTCACAAAAACTACTCTAGAAAGATATGACCAAATCATCCGCGCAAAACCATTATTTATTTTTTACTAGTAGGTAACCCGTGCTCTGCACGGGAATCTATTCTGTTAATGTTTTTGTATTTTCTTTTTTTTGATGTTGTTAATTGATAAATTAACATAATAATTTTATTTGAAAATATATGTATATTTTAAATTAATCAAAACATTTTCATAGATTTGGTTATACATAGTTGTAATAAATATGTTTTTTAATTAATTTAGAAGTACATTTAAGTTTGTTGTATGAATATTTCAAAAAACTTAATGGTATTAATAGTAATAGTTAACATATAGTAACTATTATGATTAAATAATATAATTAATAGTAATAGTTAATATATATTGTAACAATTATGATTAACTAATACTATTATTAATAATAATTAACTTATATAGTAACTATTATAGTTAACAATTATATTTAACTATTATAATTAAATAATACTATTAATAGTATTATTTAGTTATAATAGTTAAATATTACTCTCTCCGTCCCGGAGTAAGAGTCTTACCTCCCATTTGCACGGAGATTAAGAAATGATGAAAGTAAAGTAAGTGTTGTGAGTGTAAAAGTGAATTAGGAGAGAGAATGAGTGGGAGAGAATAATAAGTTGATTGGTTTTGTGAGTATAAAAGTAAAGTAGGAGAGAGAATGAGTGAGATGAATAGTAAAAATTATTTGCCATTTTAGGAAAAAGACATGGAGTAATTTCTATTTCTGGAAAATAATTACCGAAAGGTCATCCACAACAAACAAGGTTATAAGTGATTGTGTTTATTTCAATTGAACTTTTATTAAGAAAATGAAAAAGAAACTTGTTTGAACTTAGGCCTCGTTTGTTTTTTCATTCAGATCTGAATGAAGTCTGAATGTCTAGCGAATCAGACCTTCTCCAATTCAGATTGTTTGTTTGTTTTTCAGCTTTCAGATCTGAATAGAGACTTTTGATCTGAATGGAGTCTGAATGAATCAGACCTAAAATGAAGTCTGATTAGAGTCTGAATGGTGTCAGAAGTAACAATAATTAAAATGCTTTTTCACTTTTCTTTTAGCAAATAAAAATCCATTATTATCCATTAATTCTCATGCTTATACATAATATTTCAAAAGGTTAACACTTAAAAAAAAACAATTCAGATGTGAATTCAGATGAAAAAACAAACAGCTTGAATAATTCAGAATTCAGTCTTCAGACGCTGCCTCTTATTGATTCAGATGAGAATTCAGATTTCAGGACTTAACACTTAAAAAAAACAAACGCCACCTTAGTTTATTTTTGTGAAATAGTTTTAACTTATCACATCAGATACTCTCTACGTTCAAAAACAAATGTTAAATAATTGGCTATATGTGCAATCCATTGAATCGTGTTGTTTAAATTATTATTATTTTTAAATGAACGGGAAGCCAAAAAAATAATTTATCCCTTTTGAAATAGATTTAGCAGTCGCTAATCGAACTTACATACATGTAACTAGACCCCTAACAAGAGTGATATTAGAGACGAAATCACCTCTAACACACTTGTGTACCACTTGGTGTACCACTAGTGATTCAACGATTATGAGTTAATTAAGTTGTCATTAAGATTTTATCATCAATGATAATAGCCGTTGGATCACCAGTGGTACACAAAGTGTTACATAGAAGTGGTACAGGTGATCTCATCTCGTGATATTAAGGGTCTCGTTACGAGTCCAAATCCTCTGTGCCACTTTGTGTACCACGCCATATGTCACAAGTGATTTAATGGCTCACAGTTATTAAGATTGATATTAAATTAATATTATTTAAACATGTGAACGGTTGAATTACGAGTGGTACATGAATTGGTACACAAAAGTGGTATAGAAGTCCACTAATTTTGATTAGATGCATGCAGATCATTTTTAAAATAAATTGTGAGCTTAACCGCTTTCCTACGGCTATGCCATAAAATTAAAATAACATAATTCTATTTATTAATTAGATCCACCACCACTATGTCAAAAATGAACTTTTATAAATACCTTAAATTAAGGAGTGATTGGTCAATTATAGACAACACTTTTGAACTCTAATCTACAAAATAAGAGTAATGAATTATTAGCTAGGCAGCTTAGGCACAAGAATGTGCATGCACTGAAGAATGAAAGAATTTAGTAAACAAAACAACTAAAATAAAAACAAATGTATTTACAAGTATATGATTGTATTTCCAATTTTAGTGCAAAAGTAGAAAATGGAATTCAGTATAATTAAATGTACAATTGTAACAGTGTACTAAGGGCATCTCCAATGGACACTATAATTGACACTAAAACACCAAATTCACCACTATTCACCACTCCAATGTACACCATATTTTACACCAAATTTGGTGTAAATGAATAGTGTTACACCAAATTTGGTGTAACACTATTCATTACACCAAATTTGGTGTAAATGTTTCACTTGTCACATTTAGTCCCTCTAAGTTTTAAAAATTCACACATTGTAAATTATGTTAATTAACTTATATGTTAAAAATTATATAATAAATTTTACTTAATTATAAAAGTACAATGCATAAAAATAATTATAAAAACATACTATTATATCATCTCAATTAAAAAGAGAGGGGTTTATATGTAAAATCATAGACTTCAAGTATTGTTTGTGTAACAATGAGTGTTAGTTGAAAAATGAGGTGGATAGAGAATATTCCTTTTTAGTGTGAAAAATAGTGTGATACATTGGAGGAGATTTTTTTTTGGTGTAACATTTGGTGTAAAACCTACACCAAATTTAGTGCTCTCCATTGGAGATGCTCTAAGATTATTTTCATATTAAAAAAAAAAAACGGCAGTATTTTAGGACAAATAAAAAATACTCCCTCCGTCTCAGTATATGTTCCCTCTCTCATTTGCACGGAGATTAAGAAATGGTGGAAGTGATGCAAGTGTTGTGAGTATAAAAGTATAGTATGAGAGAGAATGAGTGAGAAAAAATAATAATTTGATTGGTGTTGTGAGTACAAAAGTAAGTAAGAGAGAGAATAAGTAGGAGGAATATTAAAGATTCTTCGTCATTTTAGTAAGTGGACATATATTTTGGGACAGACTAAAAAAGAACGATGGATATATACTCTAGAATAGACTAAAAAGAAAAACTGGACATATACTGGCCGGAGTAGTGAAATGAGTATTTATAGAGTTAAAAAAAAAATGTTAGAATTTAAAAAACATTTGTCAACCAAATTCTTACTTTTGAAGACTTTTTCCTCTCAATCCGTTCATTCTAAAAAGTTGTTTTTTTCTCTCTCCTTTTGGTGCAATTGAGAATGAAAAATTCAAAAGTCCAAGCCTTCCCGAGAAAACCCTTTTTAGCAAACAAGGCCTCATTTTTCCATCCAAATTCATCTATCAAAGTCACACCAAGTCTTAATTTCCACTCAATCTCAAAAAAGTTAAAACGAATCAAGTACGATCCATCCAAAGACTTTGTCTCTTTATCCCATTCTCTTTTCAAATCATAATCTCGCTTTATTTTGAATACTTTTTTTTTTCCATACCATCATTCATACATGTGTGCAATTCTATTAGAACACTAGATAAGTTAATTAAAGTATTTATAAATACTCAATTAATCACATCAATTTCATAAACAACATATATTTTTCTTTATTTAAAAAAAATCTTAAATAACTAAATGAACATTCATTTTGAGACCATCTATTTGAGTATTAATATGCATCCATCTGTCCCAGACTAAAATTCTTAGTTTGACTTTACATAGAGATTGGAAGAAAAAAAATGTTGTGAGTATGAAAAGTAAAGTAAGGGATAGAAAGTATGTACAGAGTTTTTGTTGTTAGAATGACAAGTAAGTTTTATTGTCTATTTTAAATAATAAAGCAACTAAACTCTTTAGTCTGTGACAAACTAAAAAAAAAAGTAAAAACCTTAATTTGAGACGAAAACAGTTTTATTATTATTATTGTTTTGAAAGAATATGCATTATTGAGATTATCTCTAATTCTCTATGAAGGAATACATTGACACAAAGCTAAGAGTTGGTTTTGGGGGAATCTAGTTCCTTCATAAGTTATAAAAAGTCTTGTTTTTTTAACCCTTCCTAAACCCTAAAAGGCTTAAACCCTAAACCTTAAACCCTAAATTTTAATCCCTATAAAAACATGATTTTTTATAACTTATCGAGAAACTAGTTTCCCCCAAAATTTTCTCCAACGCTAATTCCATAAACCCAAAATCTAACTACACGGGATAAAGCTAAATCGATCAATTCAACTAATAAAGTACACTAACTAGACTTTTTTCCTTCTTTTTTTTTTGTCAAACTAGACATTTTTTTAAACTATGTGTTCGACGAAAAATATGTAGTAACGGATAAAACAAGCTAACCCTCGCTGTCATGACTTTATTAACAGTTTAACACTTTGAATTTGATAACATAAAAAGATTTGTACGTACGTTTTCATCAACAAATCAAATACAGAATCATTACCTTTTAAATTATATTTCTAAATTATACTCCCTCCGTCCCGCCGGAAATTGCAAAACTTACCATTTTGGGCGTCCCATAGAAATTGCAAAATCCATAAATGGAAAGTTTTTAATACTTTTTAATTAGTGGGTCCCACTTCTCATACTCACATCCACTAACCCACTAACTATTCTCTACCCCACTTTCTCTCTCCCACTCAACTATCAACACTCACAACACATCACCTTTTTCACTTTTTCCCTTAATTCTTGTGCCATAATTTTTTTTTGAAGTTTCCGGCGGGACGGAGGGAGTATTACGTTTGTCTAAAAATGAGTATTTGAAATTATTCTTCATCAATTAAGAGCAATTTTAAATATTCATTCTGAAACGGAAGAATTAGTTTTTATATATTTTCAAAATTTTTTCAAGCATATAGTTGCATGATATTTTGATTTATTAATTGATTAAATACCATGCAACCATTCAAATATAAAATCAAACTATGATTTAAATAGTTGGTAACCTATTAGCATTAGCGATTTTAGTGGCTCCATTGGAATTGGAGACGCCTTTCAACATCTATCTCCCACTACTAATAATAGATACATCATCGATGCAATTAATAAAAAATGAAAATAGTTGAAACTGAACTAATGTGCGCATTCGGACATATTTCTTCCGTCCTATTTTATCGTTCTTACTTTTTTTTTTTTAATATATCTCAACTTAAAGTTTTTAGTTACTTTATTGCTCAAATTTGTACCCTTAATACCTAAAATTTAATATGATGTTGTAGGATAGAAAAATACAAGATAATCAGATGGAACACTAATAACATAAGAAATTAACATAGACAAGTTAACAAGTAAATTAACAACTAATTACTTTTACTTTCCTAATTAGCAATGAAAAAACATAAACTAATTAAACTCTGTCTTCTTGTTCAACAAGAGTCAGAAAACAGAGCTTCTAAAATCTCAGTAAAAACTTCAACGATAACGATATGATGTTGATCGGAATTGAGTGACAAGAAACACTGCAACAAATTCTCAAGCTCCTGCGCCCCAAAAATCTGCTTCTCAACGATCATTTCCACCATTGATGTCCTGAAATCGTTGTGTGGGTCGCTCGATTTCTTCACCACTGCAAAGCTATCGGTAACTCTGCCGCCGTTCACCTCCACCGGAACTACTCCGGCAGCTTTAGCATTATTAGCTTCAGCTCTATTCCGACCGTCCTTTTTAGCTCTCTTATCGGCCAATCTAGCTTTGTGTTTCCGAAATGACTCCGACGAGTCGGAAGAGAGCGATCTGACGAGAAAAGGGTAGTTTCGTCATCGTAATCGTCGTCTTCGTCGTCGCTGCTGCTGTACCAGCTACTGCCGTAATAATTAGCCGTAATCGACGCGAAAAACTCGCTCGTTTCGCTCTTTCGGTTCGTTCTCCTTGAACGGGTTTTGCGGGTTCGATGTTTTTTCTGCTTTTTCTCGTGGAAAGTGTTGCTGTTGAGAGGGGTTATGGGTGAAACAGGGGGGCATTTCCGGCCATTGTCGACGTCGTCATTGGCGGAAGAGACTAGGAGGGTATTCCGGTCGGAGATTTTCGGACGCTTTTCGTCGGTTTTTTGTGTTTCGGGGAGTTTTGGTTTGCAAAAGGAAGAGAAGGGTTGAGGTTTGGGGGAAAACAGGTCGATTAATTGACGGTGGTGGTGATGGTTTTCCGGGAAGAAGAAGGGTTGTTCGACGACGTCGGAGATGTTTTTGGTCCGGCAATAGGTAAATGATGTTTGAAAAATCCGAGAGAGACGATGTTTTAGTCTGGTCTCCATTTTGTGAGAGAAAGAGAGAGAAAGAAAGGCGTTTTGTGTTTGAGGTGAGTTTGAAATTAAGAGGAAGGTGGCAGAACATGTAGTTCGTGTATAAATAGTGTTTTTCTTTCTTTTTTTTAAAAAAAAAAAGAATGAGTTGAATCCTCCAAATTTTATTAAAGACAAAAATTTGTATGAGAACAATATTCTTTTAATTAGGCTAGTTAATGTTAAGTAATGTAGTTAGTTCAATATAGTAATAATAAGTAATAAAAAGTGTCCATTTTGGGAAAGGCAACTTATCAATGGAACACCCAAAGCAATAGTAAGTGTAAGGTGTTTTGGGACGGATGTAGTAAGCGTTTTATGTCTATAGTATTACTCAAAAAATATAGTACTACTTCCGTCCCAGCTCAATTTACACTTTTAATGTTCATGCGGTCAATTCATTCGAACTTTGACCATTATTTTGTGAAAATCTAGTTATTATTATATAATTTTAAAAGTTGTTATTGTTTTATTGTTATGATTAGTATCAATAACATCTTTTAAAATTGCATAGAGATATATAGATTTTCATAAAATTAAGGTCAAAGTTCAGTCAAATTGACCACAAAAGTTAAACAGTGCACATTGAGCTGGGACGGAGGTAGTGTAATTTAAATTCTTTATATAGATAAGGAAACAATTTTAGTTGACGAACTCTAGTACTAGTTTTTAACTCCTACAAAACTCATTTTTATTAGTGTCTAAAAAATGGTGTTGTTACCAAAGTTTCCTTAATATCAATGATATCTGTGATTTAGTATAAATAATATTATCAATAACATTTTTTAAATTTTTATAGTGATATTTAATTAATCATAAAAAAAATTGTCAAATTTTTCTCATACTAACATAAAATATTAACGGACAGAGAGTAATTAATTAGTTGGGAGCTGGTTTCAACTAATCAACTAGAATACATCGTCATTTTTTTTTTTTTTTTGAGCAAACGATAAATTTATTTCATTCACAATAATAAAAGAGACGGCACTCCAAAAAGACCGGAGGCTCATCCCGAATATCAATAGTAGTTCCATGTTCAAACATACAACAATGAATATTCCGATCTAAATCTTGAGATGTTCGAATTTCATTTCAAGCAAAACTTGGAAACTGCCTCAATCTGGCATTCAAGAAATCCCTCACTGGATAAGAGTTTGCGCTGAGCACTCGGTATACTGAAGAATCCGGGTGGACGAGAAAACGCCTACCAGACATCCCAAAAGCCACAAAACATCCACGCGTATGAAGAACAATGAGATCCACATCATTGTGAAAGAATTGGAGATTCGTCACAATTGCTTGGTTAAAAAAAACAACAGACAAATGAAATAAACATAGGCTCTCAACAAAGGAGAGAAATACACGGCTGTCAACAAAGGAGGTAAATCCAAGGCTCTCAACGGATGAGAGAAATTTATTATAAGATAAAATTAAAAAAAAAATCAATAACACAATAATTTATAATCTCAATAGATTGAGATTACAAAGAATTGTGTTGTTGAAAAACGAATACAACAAAAATTAACAAAGAGAAAATGAAAAAAGGAGAAAATTAATGGCAATTAGAAGGTGATTTGGTGAAGAAGATGAAGAAACGGGAGAGAGAGAGAGAGAGAGAGAGAATCGTCATCATTGTCGTCTTTTTTATTTTATGTTAATATGAAAGAACTTTGTGCAGTAATTTTAACTTAATTTAATCATCCTAATAAAAATACAAATAAAATATTATTGAGAGTATTTATAATGGTGTATCAATAAAAATTTTATAATTTTATTAGAATAATCTAAATAATTTAAACTTATTGCTAAAACTTAAAAGAAGATATTTCTATTTTATATCGGGTTTAACTACTCCCTCCGTCCCGTCGGAAATTGCAAAAAAAAAAAAATCATGGCACAAGAATTAAGGGAAAAGGTGATGTGTTGTGAGTGTTGATAGTTGAGTGGGAGAGAGAAAGTGGGGTAGAGAATAGTTAGTGAGTTAGTGGATGTGAGTGTTGGGTTTCGTAGTCACATGCGCAGCGGAATTAAGCATTTAAATTTAATGAAACCCAAAGCACATAGATCCATTCATATGATTAAGTCAAATACAACAATATGAATACTAGAATACTAACCCTTGATGCCTTTGATTTTGCAACCTTGAATTCGATAGAGACTTGAAAACTTGATCACGATCATAGCAATAATCACGAACTTTGAAGATGATAAGTTTCACCCTCTAGCGGTATCCACACCACGAACGAATATCAAGAACACTTGATCTTGGTTGCTAGACCAAATTATGAAACACGTTTTCATAATTAATATGAACTATATGGAATTTTCTTTGTGTATAATTTTGTTCTTCAATCTAGGATTTCTTAGAACAAAATAAACTCTCTCAAACTCTTTGGAGACTTGCACAAAAGCTTAGGTTCTGTTCTTGGCCGAATTTTGATGTTTATATACAAGTTAGACCTATTCCAAATAGGAAACTTGTGTCTAAACCCGTCCAAAATTCCTTTCCGAATCAAATTAGGAATCTGTCCCCGACAGTACTGTGCGGCCGCCCAAACTGAGGTGTACGGCCGCCCAAGTTATTGTGCGGTCGCCCAGCCCATTTGGGCGGTCGCCCAAAGGCCCAGAAAAATCCAATTTTTACAAATTTCCAATATAGTCCTTATTTAGGATTCGTTCTATTGTGTGTGTGACCCTCTAGGATTATACTAAGTTGGCAATGGGTTCAAACATGAAACCATAAGATATGATTAGGTTCTAGCAAACCGTCATACCTACCAAAATAGTATAACTAGATACAAGTTCGCATTCCTTTTGGAACATGTCATAATCCCTTTGTCCATGATGTCATTGAACACAAGTCATGGTCAACAAGTCAACTTGTATTGTTCAATACTTTCTCGATTCCGAATTTGTTGATAATCCAAATGACATTGATCCAATCAATCCATTTGAGTTTGGCCAAACATTTCACCAACATCATTCCTTCGAGGGGCCCAAGCTTGACATCTCTCCGAAGAGGGACAAATCCATTTAGCTTATTATTCTTCCCTACGTGAATCCAATCATGCCAATCATACCCTTTATAACTACCGTGTTAAGGCAGCGTTTGAATATGTCAAACATAATGTTCATCAAGTGGAAGACTATAATAACTTCATTTCTAAGGACTCAAATGACATAACTAATATGAGATTTATATATGACATCGACCATGACATAAATCTCATACCGCAGGTCATGTCCAGTACCTTGTTCCAAACAAGTACCTATAAATCTAACATGATCATCCCATGATCATTTAGCCTTTATACTAGTGCTTAACAAGCTCTAGGGACGGAGATTATTATAAGCAAACACGAGCCATAATAATAATTTTATTATCTCTTTATCATTATGAATAAAATGATAATTTATACAACGTTTAACAAACGTGCCTAGGGCACCAACACCAACAGTGAGTGGGTAAGTGGGTAAAAACTTTCCTTTTATGGATTTTGCAATTTCCATGGGATACCCAAAATGGCAAGTTTTGCAATTTCAAACGGGACAGAGGGAGTATATTTTATCACAGTAGTAGGAGAGGGGAATTGAATTTTGAGACCTTAGTTACCCAGGTTTAGTCCTGGGGGTGGTAGTTCCGGCCCCTCTTTCCTACCACCCGGTAAATCGCGGAATGTGCCTCAATAGCTAGGTTTAGAGTACATGTCAACTAGTAACACTTAAGTAGTTTGAAGGGGGCGTATGTGTGTATTTTCGTCGGTTATGTTGTCTCATGGTGGAAAAATTCAACTCAAAACAAAATCAGTTCAAATTCAGTGAGAGTGAAAGCACCTAATCTTGGAATTATGTTTAACCTCTTTTGTACCCTTTCGTTTGTGTTTCAGAGATGAAACGCATTCAACGTCAAACTGTTGTTTTTCTCGTGCACCTAATTAAGTTTATTGTTGTAATTATAATAACAACATTGTCCAATTTTCATTTTAAAAAACATTTGAATATCTATACGTTTCATTTAATTTAATGACAAAGATTTGTATATAATCATACAATTCAGGGTGAGTTTGAGAGTGCTTTTTTTAGGCTTATAATCACTTTTACAGATCCAAAATTATTTTTCTGACGTTTGACTGTCAAGTTTGATTCTGATTTTAAGCTATCAAAAACCTGAAAACTGCGTTTTGACAGAAACAGCTATAACCCAGCATTTGACAGAAGTGATTCTAACAGTTGTTTTTTATATAATGTTTTACATTGATAATCTTCCTTTTATATGTGCATTTATTATATTGATATGTATAGGAGTAAGAGATATTTTGGGAATTTATCTTTCATAATGTGCTATCCAAACAAATTCATAAATGATAAATTAATGATAAAATAATCACTTATTCTATAATCACTTTTAACGAATCACTTCCTAAGAATCAGAAGCAATCACAACCTCACCCTTAGTGACATTCATTTAGGGGCAAATGGAGTAATATACTCATGCTCAAAATAGTTCTTTTGTCAATATTTTTTAAAAATGTATTTTGCTTATTATACATTACATGTACAATGATAAAATTGATTAATGATTTTATATATATATATATATATAAATGCGATATTTACTTTGAGATATATCAAAATGAAAGTGTACACTAAGTCAAGTTTAAGATGGCAAGAACAACTTTATTTCAAAATGAATGTCAATTTCTATTATTCTTGATAAAAGATAGGAATAAATACTTATATGGAATGGATGATATATCTGTAATAGCTTGGTTTAGTTAGCTCGACTTCGATTACACAAAGAAATTGTATATGATGCAAAATTTTACTATCTTAAATTCTATAATTGCTATTCCTTCCGTCCCTTAAAAAACATTTTTTTTTTAATTTGGTAATATAAATGTCAGCATATAGTTTTGCTCTTTGAGGACATCTACACTACCATCAAGAAATAGGACTTGTTATCATTTTTTTTTTTTTTACCATTTATAAGAAAAAATAAAAAAAAGATAATGTCGATTTATGCACCCTCTATTTGCAAAAGTTGCAAAGCATGCTTAAAAATAGAAACACAATGGTAAGAGATATATGTGTTGGGGTATCAACCCATGTCCCACATCGGCAATTGAAAGAAGAATTGTCTAGTATAAGAAAGAGTCCACCCACTTCATTAGTATGAGGCCTTTTGAGAAGATGACCCAAAAACAAATCCGTGCGGGCTGGGCCCAAAGCGGACAATATCATACTAATATGGAGTGGTGGGGGTGGTCGCCGTCCCAACAATATGTTGGGAAGGGACTTGCAACAACAATTTTAAAAATAGAAATTGTAAGAGCAATCAATTATAAAATGCTCAAATATGGTAATATTTGCAGTATATGGTTGGCTAGCCAATTTATAGACATAATGTTATGTAATTGGACAGAGTAGCTGTTGTTGTAGGAGTATAGGATTTGGGACTATTTCAATGATAGGCAAGTCATGCATTGTACAATTGGAATTGAACTTTTTTGGTTTCTAGATTATATTTTTTGATTCCTTTTATCCTTCATCCCATATTTTTTATTTATTTAAAACCTTACTTTCTAATCTAACTATTCCAAAAAAAAAAAAAAAAAAACTCTCTATTCCTAAATGAGTGTCCAAATTTCATTTTAAGGGAACTGAAAATCTCAACTTTTTGAACAATTTGGTAACAACGATTCATATATAATCTTGTAATCTCCTTTTCAAACCTTTAGTTTTGCACGTATAAAGAAACCGGTGAAAAGCGTTTAGAGAGAAAGCTATGTTCAAAAAATACACTCATTTAGGGACAAAGATTTCTTAAAAATGGACACTCATTTAGGGACAGAGGGAGTATAAGAAAAACCGAAAATTGCTCATCCAAACATGAACAAAGTAACAGAGGACAAATCAATGATAGCTAATAACGATATTGGATTGGTAACATTTAGCAACATGCAGTTGCGATTTTTCCTTATCTCTCATCTATGAGTTGTGTGACTAATATCAACTTACAAACGTTTATTTTAGAGAGACGCGACTAAACCGTCTCCCTCCATCAAAACACTAGACCAACTTGTCTGCTGCAGCAGTTTTAAATCCTTGTATTATGTACATTTTTCTCCAAATTGGGGGCAGAAAGAATTGAGGCAGGCCAATCTAGTTCGAGTTCGTTGGATTATTTCATTGAGGTTAGAATCATGTTTTTTGCTTCACTTTGACAAAATAGACCATACATTTGAGTATCTGACAGATATCTAATCATTGTTATCGAATGTTATTATTAGACTGCTGCATAAACCTCAAATCTTATTCTCCCCACATAACAAAGAATTAATTAAACTAGGAGTAGATTGTAGCACAAGCAATGAACTCTAAGTTTAATCATGGCATCTTATTATATAGTAAAAAAAAAAAAAAAATGCAAGTCCTAAGCACTTCAATTCCCAAAGTGTTGAGATCAACTCCATTTTAACTACACTTACTTGTGCATCATAGTACACGAGTGTGTATTTGTGTGTGAGAGAGAGAGAGACAGTGGCTTGAAAATAGAGATTTTCAAAGGTTTAAAAACAATGCAAACAATTGTCATCTTATCCATGTTTTATTCAATTTAAATTTAAAAAAAAAAAACTAGTGGTGAGTTGAAATGTCAATCCCGGTTTTCTTACTTGTCTTCAAGGCCATGTCCTGTTCGATCATGTGCACTAGTTAAAGGACAAATTGCACCACGAGCCTTAATTTGGCGCACCAACAATGCGCACTATCTTATACCGTACTCTGCGCCCATTTGCACACTCACTAAGTGAAAGGGTATGAAATACTCTTATATTTTATTTTGTATCTTCGTGATTCTAATTTATTTAGTGTATATATTTAGAGTTTATTTAATTTAGGAAATTTTGTGTATATTTAGTTTAATAATTGTTTATATTAGGAGTAGTTTATTTTAGGATATTGTTTTTGATTTAGTTGACTAACATACTAATGTTTATCTTTGGTAAGTTAGGGTTTTGTGTTATAGGTAAGGAAGGACTCTCAACAAGGAATGATTGGATGATTGCCAACCAAGAGATATTGTAAATACACAACGCCAAACATCCTTATTCTTCACGGATTTTGAGTATTCATTCAGAGAATTTCGTTTTTTAAGAGAGAGTCATTGTTTTCTTGAAGTTCTTATTCATAAAGACTTCAAGTGTTTTAGTGTTTGGTTTATTCTAGAGATCTAGAATAGGTTTGATTTTTTCGTTGTTTTTGTTTCTTTCATTGTCTTGTATTCTGCAAGACCTCTTTATTAATGAAAGTTTTCCAGCAAGTAATTCTTGCTGAAGTGTTTAATTTTTGTCTTTAAAATTCCGCTGCATTTTAATCTCTGTTCGTCGACAGTTGATAGGACAGTTGACAGGACAACTGTCTTGACACTTGTGAGCACAACTGTACTCTCAAGTGGTTGTTTTCCAGAACAGTCCAAGCTGCTTATTTCTTACAATTGGCACCAGAGCCTGATCTCGATACACTGAGAAGTGATCCTTGAAAGTAGCCATAATGGACTGTCAACAGACCAAGTTTAGAGTTTTAATGATTGTGTTTGAAAATATGAGAATGGAAGAGAATGAAACCATCAATGAATTTTCTTCTAAATTGATAAATATTGCAAATGAGTTACATGTGTTAGGGGAATCAATCTCTAATGCTAGATTCGCAATCAAAATGTTAAGATCTATGCCAGAAAGATTCAATAGAATAATCTCTTTGGTAAAGGAATTTTATGGTGTCGAGACTCTAAGTTTTGACCAACTTATTATGATCTTAACCATTTATGAATTAACCCCTGGCGTTAAAAATCATTTTTCTGAAAGCAAAACGCCGATTAAATCTATTCAGTGTAGGGCGTGTTTAGGATTTGGACACTATGGCAATGAGCGTGATAACACACTAAAAAATAGAGGGATGAGTTTGTCTGCTAGTCTAAGTGACTCTGATGATGACGATCAGACAGAAAATCTGTCATTTTTACGTTCATCGCATTTTTCACTTTCTGATAGTGAGTCTGATAGTGAAGATGTGTTGTCAACTGACTGCTCAACTGACAACACAACTGACACTGATGTGTATACATGTTTGAATTCTACAACTACAGGAGAATCTGAACAATCCTCACAGGAAAAAGAGGATAGTGCCACGTTTAAGGACCTGCACAATACATACGTTGAGCTGTTTACAGAATGGTCCAAACGAATGGAACAACTCAAGGAGTTCAAGAAGGTAAATGAAAAACTCACCTCTGCCAATCTAAAATTAAAGGCTAAGAATGAAAGGTTGTCTAGTGAAAATGATTCTCAAAAGGACTCCATAGCTAGGTTAGAAGTCATGCTTACCATAAAGGACAATGAGTGTGAGAAGTATAAAAGCAATCTTGAAAAAGAAACTAATACTCTCACAAAGCTTAACAATGGTAAGGCAAAGTTAGATGAAGTTCTGAAAATGAGGAATCAAGGAAAATCAGGATTAGGCTATGGAGATCCAGTTTTTGTTAAGGAATGTGAGGGCACTTCGAAAAACAATGAGAGATTTAATGCTAATAACGTGTCTCCTCACAAAAAACAGAAGAAATAAAAAAAGGAGATACGTGTGACACCATTGTTTTGCCCCTGAACGTATACGACCATTTTGTTACTAGTTGAAACAGGAACTTGGCTTGGAGAAGAACAGCGGCCACCTGACAGGACAATTGTGGGCACAGTTGGAGACACAACTTCCCAGTCAACTGCAGTCTGCTCCAAAAGCCACATGGGTAAGAAAGGACACTCTAAAGTGTCAAGTGGTGTTTACCTCCTTCAAGAGCAGTGTGGAAGGAGCCTGATACTTTGATAGTGGCTGCTCCCACCACATGACTGGCTCTCTTGAGCATTTCAAAGACTATGAAGCCTTTAAAGGTGGAAAAGTCAATTTTGGTGGAGATGCTCAAGGTGAGGTAATTGGCAAAGGTACGCTGAATGTTAATGGTTTGCCTAACTTGCATAATGTCTTGCATGTTGATGGGTTAAAGGCAAACCTAATTAGCATAAGCCAATTGTGTGATGATGATCTACATGTCAAGTTTGATAAGAAGATCTGTGAGGTCTTCGATGATTCAAACAGATGTGTTTTAAAAGGTGTAAGATCATCTGATCATTGTTACAAGTTGGTTGAAAATCATTCATGTTTTAACTCAATTTCTGATAATGCTGCTGATCTTATTGTCAATTGTGTTGAGAATTGTATCACAGGTTGCACTTGGGAACCCGAACAGATTAATGATGAATCTGAACAGAAGAGTACAAAACAATCTGTAGATTTAACACTTGTGAGGTTAGTTGATAGACCAGATGAACAGTCAACTGCCATGACAGATGGTCAGACAGCAGCAGATTCCAGTTCAGATTCTGAAATCATTGAAGATCAGGAAAGCAGAGGCACTGATGTTGCTGCAAGGATACATGGAGATCATCTAACTTCCCAGGTCATTGGGGGAGTGGATGAAGGAATGAAAACAAGAGGAAAATAAATAAATTACCAGAAATTAGCCGGTTTGGTATGCATGCAATCCGCGTACCATCAAGTAAGCTCTTGTTGTTTCGTTGCTAATTTTGAGCATGAGAATGAGTCAGAAACCTTAAAAGTTAATAATTGGATCAATGTCATGCAAGAGGAAGTGGTAAAATTTGAAAGGAAAGATATTAGGTTCTTGGTTCGTAGGTCATATAATATTGAATATATGGGAGTTGTTACTTGTTGTACTCAATTGTTAATGATGGACCAAATAATCAAGAATTATAGTCTTAAAAGTGAAACCTTGACTGTATTTTGTCATAGCTTAAGTTTCCAGAATATTGCCAAGAATCCGGTACAATATTTCCTAACAAAGCACATAGATATTATGCATCATTTTATTAGATATCTCGTTGATCAAAAAATCATTACTCTAGAACATGTAAGCACAACGGATCAACTTGCTGATATCTTTACCAAGGCTTTGGATTTCGAGAGATTTTCTTCACTTAAGAAGTCTCTCGGACTGTGTGATACCAGTTGACTGCACAAGTGTGCATACAACTGACTACATAACTCTATAATTGTATATTACAGTAAACACTAAAAAAAAAAAAATGTAGTCTGCATTCATTATATTGCACGATTGTCTCTTGTGATCACTTGGTCTTCTTTAGTTCCTTGACTCCGAGTTTGACCCTTGAATGTGAGACCCTTCTTGACTTGATAATGAATTTATCTTGTTAATTCCTAAAGTGTTATCATGGAGTGGGCATTCAATCTAAGGTTACGGGGAAAACAAGCTGCCTCCAGTCTTTGAAGTTACTACTCATTTAGGCAATGTGCTGACATGTATTCATACATAACTTGAGAATCAGTGTAACACTGTATTGTGAGAGTGAAAAGCTCCTCCCCGTAACTGATTCATAAGTCCTAAGCCTTCAATGGGAGTGTTCTAGAGGCTGCATGATTGAAGGTGATTCTCATTCAATTCATGTGAGTTGAAATCGAGTCATGGACTGAGTTGATCATACAATGTCACACCAAAATTGAGACAATCTTCACTTGTGTGTTTAGGCATAATTTTTCTAAGTTTTTTTTTCTCCCTTGGTATTAACATCAGCAAATTGAATTATTGTTCTTATGTGTTAAATATTGATGCTTTTCATGTGATTAACGAAATCTAATGGCGTGATGTTCAAGTTTCATTGTGCAGTTGGTGGAATTTATGGTACATTGTGGATAAATTGATTCAGTTGAATTTGGCAAGTTCTAGTTCTGGGACGGACAATTTATCACAAAATATGGGAAAAGTTTGAATTTTAAAATCAAAATCCTTGTTTGTTTTGGAATTCAAATGGGTACTTCAATGTTTCTCGGTTCTCCCTACTCCTTGGCCTATCCGAGTTCTTAGGAAGAATCTCTATCCTCCCGTGATATTTCCTCCATGTCAAATCTGGTTGTGAATTATGATTTAGTATATCTCCTTTCTCATGTTTTTCTAGCTACATTTCTCTCATCTCATCTTGTTCATATTCTGCAAATGCTCCCTTTCTAACATTTTTGCAGATATATCCGAGAATTCAGGAGAATCACTGAGTGATTGTGACTCAAAATGATTGTTTGCTGCTGCTCTGATCAAGCTATGGCATTTGTGTTGTTAAGCATCCAGCTGGTGCTAAGCAACTTGTTCGTGCAACGGTGCGGACAACTGATCACTCAACTGGACAGTCAACTGGTAAGTCTGCTTCTGTTTTAAGGGGTAAGTACATCTTCTGCAGAACTCTCTGGTCTATAAAGGTTTGTTGCGATATGAGTTGAGATTGATGATGCTCTTAGAGGTATTTTTGTTGGGGAGATTCATATTTAGGGGGAGTGGAAGATATTCACAATTTTCTTTCTTTGAGTTTGATGGTTCTTCACAAAAATGGGGAGAAAGATGTGTTTTAGGGGGAGTAGAATCCAATATACATATTCAGGGGGAGAGATTATTGTTTTGGATGTTTTGATCAGAACCACAAAGATAGGGGGAGATTGAAAGAGTATGAAAATACTCTTATATTTTATTTTGTATCTTTGTGATTCTAATTTATTTAGTGTATATATTTAGAGTTTATTTAATTTAGGAATTTTGTGTATATTTAGTTTAATAATTGTTTATATTAGGAGTAGTTTATTTTAGGATGTTGTTTTTGATTTAGTTGACTAACATACTAATGTTTATCTTTGGTAAGTTAGGGTTTTGTGTTATAGGTAAGGAAGGACTCTCAACAAGGAATGATTGGATAATTGCCAACCAAGAGATATTATAAATACACAACGCCAAACATCCTTATTCTTCACGGATGTTTTGATCTAGAATATGTTTGATCTTTTCGTTGTTTTTGTTTCTTTCATTGTCTTGTATTCTGCAAGACCTCTTTATTAATGAAAGTTTTCCAGCAAGTAATTCTTGCTGAAGTGTTTAATTTTTGTCTTTAAAATTCCGCTGCATTTTAATCTCTGTTCGTCGACAGTTGATAGAACAGTTGACAGGACAACTGTCTTGACACTTGTGAGCACAACTGTACTCTCAAGTGGCTGTTTTCCAGAACGGTCATAGCTGCTTATTTCTTACACTAAGCTTAAAAAACACACACACAATTTGGCCGTTACTGGTACGTGCTCGACTCATCATGCAAGTAATATTGTAACTGAATTGCCCGTCTCTGAAACATGAATGTCTCATAAATTATCTTTCATAAACAGATAAAACATGCCGGGGAGGGGCCAAAACGACAATCATAACTTTAGTGAGACAATCTAATCTAATGGACGTAAAAGTGATTGCCCGTACAGTCAGACTGCATGGACTCAGATCAGCTTCCGCTAGCTACAATGTGCATGTAATCTATTGAAGTAGCAGCACCAAGCTGCTGCGAGCAATTTCACATCCTCAGCCACGTCCACGGCTAATTGATCTACAGTTAGTAGGAGTGATTTTGTTTAAATGAGACTTTTTAAAATATAACTAATCTTGTGCTTGAAAAAAAGATAATTAGATTGAGGCTTAGATGCAATGACGGAGCTGTTAAGGGGGAAGGGGGTCAACTGAACCCCCCTTAAACTTTTAAGAAATGCAATTAAGACCCCCTTCAACTTTAAAAAACTACACATTTGGTGCAATTTTGACCCCTTAAACTTTAGCAAAAATTAAATCACATGTAAAAGTTAAAGTAAAAGGTCCTGTTGTGTATTTTATAATCAAATTTGGCAATATAATACAAGTTTTCTAACAATTATAGTGTATCTTTTAGTATATTATTTTATACTTTCATCATTAAAAGAAATGCCATGTTTCTTAAAGACTAACTATGTTTTCTCTTATACAAATTACAATAAATTGATTATACAAACCCTATATTTATCTCCCTAGTAAAGATTCCATTATTTAAAATACAATTTAAAAATTAGTGTGTTGTCAACAGTTTTCTAATAATATGTGTGTGAGTGTGTGTGTGTGTGTGTGATGGAGAGAATCTTGAAGTCAAAGAACATTCCAACAATGAACAAACAAAGCAGATGCAAAGAACTGAGACTTTACTCCACACACTCCCAATAGCTACTTGACATTTTATGTAAACATTCATTCATCTTTTCAAATTACAAATATTATACTCCCTCCGTCCCCGAGTAAGAGTTTTACTTTCCATTTTGGTACGTCCCAGAGTAAAAGTCATATTTCTAAAATGGCAAAGAATCTTTACTATTCACCCCACTCATTTTCTCTCCTATTTTACTTTTATACTCACAACACCAATCAAATTCACTATTCTCTCCTACTCATTCTCTCTCCTACTTTACTTTTACACTCACAACATTTACATCACTTTCAATATTTATTAATAAGCGTGCAAATGAGGGGTTGGATTCTTACTCCAGGACGGAGGGAGTATTATTTGCTCAATGCCAAACACATCCTTGTCAATGTAATCACCCCTTGACATAGATTTCTTAACCATTTCTTCTTCCCCATGACTTGACATTTTCAAGTATATTTATAACAAAAAAATGGCTCTGAAATTTTTCAATTTTTATTTTTTTTATATTTTTTTATGACTTTTATATGTATACTTTTGATTGTCTTTTTGGCCTTATTTAACCAAACTTGAGAATTTTAACAAAAGTTGGATGGGTTTTTAAGGTTGTGTTTGATTATTTAAGATCGTGTAGGCTTATAGGTCAAAAAAAGTGATGAATTACAGAAGGTATATAAAACAAGAGGACTTGAACAAACTATGAGCCAAGAATTTCATCAACAACTTTGTTCATTTTATTGTTATTTGAATTTAAAATAGAGAGTGACCATCAAGTTTAAACGGCTCTCTAATTTGAACATAAAAGGTACCAATTAATCAAGTGAAATTTCTTCATGCTGAAATAGGTTAGCAAACACTGACTCCATCCCAAAATGTTAGTTTCCTTTGACTTTTCAAATATTTTCAAATTACATAATAAGTTTTGAAAATCCAGAAATTTCAAAGCCTTCATTTTGAAAGTAAGACCAACTTTCCGAGATAAACAAAAAAGAAAAGAGGAAGCCTTGTGTGAGATGGTCGCACACATGAGATGGATCTTGATAAAAGAGGAAATGAGTTCGGCCCGCCCCGCCCATTAAAGGGGAAACCATTTATACTCTCAACGAGATCCGTCTCACGTGTGAGACCATCTTACACAAGTTTTTGTTAATAGAAAATTAGACTATCATGACGGACGGGAGAGTAAAATTTTGCAATACATGTAGTATATCATTAGTTTCTTAATTTCTTAACTGAATTTGAACATACTCCCTCCGTCCCATCTCACTTGAGACTTATTTTCATTTTGGTCCGTCCTACTTCATTTGAGACTTCTCAAAGTGGTAATCGTTTTTATAGTATTATATTCAATCTACCCCACCTACGCATTCTCTCTCTTCATTTTCCACCGCACAATTCATTCAACCAACCTACTATTAACCCTACTCATTCTCTCTCTTCATTTTCTACCACACATTTTCTTTATTTTATTTTTTTCCTTAATTATTGTGTCCACCTCTTAAGTCTCAAGTGAGGTTGGACGGAAAGAGTATATAGCCAGAACTGAATGACTAATCAATGATCAGTACTTGAGGGGACTATTTCGTCCTCCTTCCTTTTGTGGGAATTCACTGTTAGATCATTATGGCTTGCAACACAAGTTATTTAGCATTTCCATAAATAAAATCATGTTTATGATATTAATATAAAGTATAGTCAACAATAGTCAATGTGTTGAATCCCTGAAATGTAATTTATCTATTTATGATGGGCAAAATGGTAAATTGACATTGCTTAAGAAATGAATAGGTGTGGTCCCTAAATGAAATGTCACCAAGTCTACTATATAAAGGTCTTCCATCAACCCTTAAGACTACTACATTTCTTATATTCTCTCCTAAATTCTCTTCATCGGAAGTACTTGAGAGATTAAAAGAAGACATTCATCATTTAGAAGATCCATTTCCTACATCTTCTTCTTCATCTCATTTCTCCCTTCATCTTTAAATTATGGATTCAATAGGTAATACCTCGCTTCCGCCTTCATCTCTTTCCTCAATCTTATTCTGAATATGAGTGTGGTATTCGGGGATCACAAATTGTTCCAACATTCACATGTAATTGTCCCAAAAAATAATGCCAAATTGAGATAGTACACACAAAAAACAGTCTCCTGTGTCACACATTGGCAATTCATTAGTACTCCGTCAGTCTAATATTTTTGGCCACTTTTTATTTTTGATGGTCAATACGAGTGAATTTTGACCAAACACTAATATCAATTTAATCATTATATTTAAAATTTAAAATATATTATTGATAAATCACTAAGTGCTTTTTTATAATTTCGTTACAATGCTTAGATTAACACATTAATGATTAATCAAAGTTTACTTGTGTTCCATTAAAAATGGAAAGTGGCCAAAATAAATGAGACGGTGGAGTACTAGTTAGGGTTTGGAAGAAGAAAAAAAACATTTCCATGTTATTTCCATTATCATAATTTGCAAATATATTACGGAATGAAAGTAATTATTAGCTTATACCTTAATTTGCACTATCTGGTGTAAAATACTTTCGAGATAAATAGATCTAATGTACGTACGAGACTACTGTTATTGCATAGTTTTGTAAGAAATATAATTATCTCACATCTACTAAATAGAAAAATATGGACCTGTATATAAATTTGAGGAGTTACTTCCTTTAGCACCAATTGATTTTAAGGTGGAACCTCTAATATAGTGTTACCGGGCCAGTGCAACCCACGCTCTTACTTGGGCCGGCATAATATAATATTATTACGGCTTTAGAGAATTTGTTTTGTCTAACATTCACTTAAATAAAAATAATAATTACATTAAAAAGTCAATCATACATTAATCTACTTGCTACTCATTTCCCTAGCCCTAGTCACACTTATATCTTTATCCTCAAATATTTCTCCCAATTCTTCCAAACTCCTCCCTTTTGTTTCTGGCAAATACAAATAAAAGAAAATACTTCCCAACACCATTATTCCAGCAAGAATAAAAAACATTCCCCAAATGTTATTTTCTCCGAAATCGTTAAAAATGTCATCGCCACCACCCCACTAACCAGCCTATTCACCGAGAAGGCCAAGCTTGTTCCTTGAGCTCGTAGCCTCATCGGAAAAATCTCCGACGAGTAAACCCATGTAATGGGCCCAAGCCCAATTGAAAAAAAACGATACATCAGCACAAACGGCTACCACGCACAATGCGATAGCCCATGTGGGCTTTGGATCGGAATGTGCTAGAAATCTTGAGCCCAAGCCCAAACAAGTTAAGGAAATGGCCATTCCAATTGAGCCCAATAACAATAATGGCCTCCTTCCGAATCGGTCCAAGAAAAAGGCCGATACTAATACACAAGAGGTCTTTGCCAAGCCCATTATTATTGTAACTCCGACGAGCTGCTTCCGCTTTCGAATTCCGGCGGCCTTGAAAACCTCCGGCGTGTAGTATACGACTGCGTCGTTGCCGGAAGCTTGCATGAAGAAGTTGATTCCGATGGCGGCAATGAGAATCCGGCGAAGTGGTTTAGTGGGCCTTAATAATTCTTTCCAAACACCTTGTCCATGCCAAGTGTTTGATTGGGCTGGGGCTGGGGCTGGGCCTAAATCTGAAGCAGCTTTTGTAATCTCTTCCAGCCTCAAATTTGCCTCATGTTCATTTTCAGAGGTTTTCATTAGAACGGCTCTGGCTTCATCTATTCTCCCTTTCATGACCAACCACCGTGGTGACTCCGGCATGATCATAACACCGGCGGCTATACCCACTGCCGGAAACGCCGCAAGGCCGAGCATCAACCTCCAGTTAATATTTATAGGCAAACCAGATAAAGCATAATTGAAAATATACCCAAGTAAAATCCCCACATTGATGAACACTTCCGGGAGTGAAGTCAAAAACCCACGTGACATCGCCGGCGATACCTCAGCTGTGTACACCGGAGCAATCATGAGGGAGTATCCGACCCCAATTCCGGCAATCACCCTTCCGGCCATAAGGAACGAGTAAGAGGGTGCAAATCCCATAAGTAGTGCCCCAATCAGAAAAGTTGCTGCTGCCAGAACAATGGTGTATCGGCGGCCGATCCAATCGGAAGTTTTCCCGGAGGCAAGAGATCCGATCAACGAACAAACATTCAAAGCACCCACCAAAATTTCCTCCTGTGTTGATGAGATCTTGAGATTGTCCTTAATGTACAGAACTGCTCCACTCATCACCCCAATATCTAAAAATTGGTACACAATAAATAGATCAAATTAAAACAAATATGAACGAACAGCTTAAATTAAATCAAACTAAATTAAAAATTAGATGAACAAGAAAAATAACCATAACCCAAGAGGATGGAATTGGTGGAAGCCAAGAGGGCACAAGCAAGAGCATATTTGTTGATTGATGCAGAGCTTCTTGATTTTGGGGGAAATTGTGATTCAATGGCGATGGCGGCAGAAGTAGTATCCATGGAAGCCATGAACAAAAAAAGAAGAATTATAATTTAGGAAGAAAGGCTAATTGGTACCATAAAATTAAAAACTAACAAAGTGTAAATGTGAGAATCAGCAAATTTTGCATGAAAAGTTTGGTTGGTTGGTGCAGTCCATTATGAATGGGAAGGAGTTTGAGAATGCCTATTTATATTTCTGTTGAAATTTGTTGATGGATTAATTACCGTCAAATTAATATCAATCATTGATTAAAAAAAAAAGATAGAAAAATGATAAAATCTGAACCGCTCGCAGCAGCGTTTATCATCACAGAGATGTGGTAAAAGATATGTTAGAGATTTTATCAAGATAAAGTAGACTCATTAAAATACTAAGATTATTACTCAATCTATATATGTAAAAATTAGGATTAAGATAACTTTTGGCCTGGGGATAAGATTCTATCAATGGGATGAAACTGTGTATACAGCTGATATGTGTATATATCTTTTAATTTCAAAGAAACTCTAATGTTCAAGGTAATAAATTAGGAGTAACAATCATGTTTTTTTTTAAAAAAAAAAAAAAAAAAAAAAATTATATTTGATCAACTTGGCTAATGCATATTAAAAACCAATTTACTTTAGAGGAAGTCTTGTGTGAGTCTGTCTCATACATGAGACAGATCTTGATGAGTGAGAAATTAGGCTAGCCCCGCCCCGCCCATAGAGGCAAACCATTTACTCTCTCACAAGATCTGTCTCATTTGTGATACCGTCTCACACAAATTTTTGTCTTTACATAAATAAATTATTGTACATGTACCATTGCTTCATAGCTTCTTACGTAACGTTTTTTGAGAAAATTTTGAGGGAAACTAGTTCCTCCATAAGTTATAAAAAGTCTTGTTTTTATAAGGGTTAATGTTTAGGGTTTAAGGTTTAGAATTTAGGGTTTAAGGTTTAGGTTTTAAGGGTTAAAAACATGATTTTTTTATAACTTATGTAGGAACTAGTTTCCCCCCAAACATAATCATGTTTTTTATGTTAGGATGTAATTAAGAGAGCGGTTCCAATAATAATTCTTTTCCTTTGGATTCAAAAGTAGGCTTTTAAAGTAATTTGAGTCCTCTTCTCAGACAAAAAAGTAATTTGAGTCATTAGTAAAAAAAAGAAAGAGAATTTTTTTAGAGCCGATTCTATTACTCCCTATGTCCCTAAATGAGTGTCCAAATTTCATTTTAAGGGACATCTGAAAATCTCAACTTTTTGTACAATTTGGTGGCAAAGATTGATATATAATCTTGTAATCCTCTTTGCAAACATTTATTTTGCAAGTATAAAAAGACCGGTGAAAAAAAAATCGAAAAAAAAACATTTATAGACAAAGCTATGTTAGAAAAAGACACTCATTTTGGGACAAAGATTTTTCTAAAAATAAACACTCATTTAGGGACAGAAGGAGTAATTCTATTCAAGTTCTAAAGAAAGCCATCACTTTGACTATTTCTTAGAGAAAGATTAGAAATACTTTTGGATAAATAGTGCTGCTCTCTTACCCCAAAAATATTATTTTTAACCAACTTATTAATATTGATCAAATAATCATAGTTTTTTTCTAATCTATCAAATTCAAGAAATAATGACTTTTAGCAGAGAAGTTGCCAGATTGTTATCACACTGCTATTTTGATGAAGCCTACAAAGGGTTGTAGTAAATGATAAGTTGCTTAGGAAACTTTCTGATTTCATCTTCATTTCCAAACAAGATGAAAATGATATTTGTATCGAAATGGGAAGGGAAAAAAAATAGTGGCAAGAAAGGAGGGAGTATTAAAAGGGAAGCTTGCGATGCTTCTTTTTTCTTTCATGGAACTTTTTAACAACCTTCTTTCTTTAGCTAATTAAATTTATGAGAAAATAGAGAAGGCTATACGCCCTCCGTCCCAGCACAAGTAAGACTAGATGAGTGAGCGCAATAATTAAGAGAAAATTAGTGTATACTGTATGTGAAAAAAAAAATGAAGAGATGGAATGACTGAGATAAATAGGAGTGTTGGTTGAATAAATTGAGTGGTGGATAATGAAAATAGGGAATTAGTTGGGTTAAATGTTGGGGTTCTGTCCTGGAAAGATAGTCTTATTTTGATTTTTTATGGTCAACAAAAATAAGCTTTGACCAAACATTAGTGTCAATTTAATGATCACAATAAAATTCTAAAAATTGTTATTGATATACTCCCTCGGTCCCGCTTTAAGGTTCTTACTTTCCTTTTTAGTTTGTCCTAATTTAAGGTTCTTACTTTGCTTTATTACCTAAAATGGAAAGTGGGACCCACTTGTCATTTTCACAGC
>JAOWBW010001389.1:0-82295 GCA_026119855.1 Campanula takesimana | reverse complement strand
GGATCAGGATCACGGAGCTCAGCGTCTCTAGCAAAGCCAAATGATAGTTTTGCTCGATTGGCCTGGTTGTTGGATGAGCACCATAAAGGCCAGATTCTGCAAGAATGTTGAGATCATACTTACGCTGAGAAAGAAATATACCATCCGGATGAGTTACCACCTCAAGCCCAAGAAATACTTAAGATGACCAAGATCCTTCATATGAAAACATTGACTGGATATGCTTAAATTTTCGAATGGCAACTGGGTCATTAACACCAAATGACCAAATCATCGACATACATGAGGACGTGAACTTCGGCAGCGGAAGACTTATAGGAGAACAAAGAATATCTGAGCATGACTGTTTGAAGCCATAGTTTTTCAAAGAAGTAGATAATTTTGCAAACCAACCACGCGGTGCTTGACGTAAACCATACAGCGATTTCTTTAGCTTGCAAACCTTACCCGAAGATGAGACAGGATGTCCTAACGGGACCTTCATATAAACATTCTCACTCAAGTCACCATGCAAGAAGGCATAGTGAATGTCCATTTGATGAAGTTCCCAACCCCGAATTGCAGCAATAGACAGAAAGACCCGAATGGTAACCATTTTGATCGTCGGAGCAAAGGTTTCTTTGAAATCTACTCCTTCAACCTGACGATTGACCAAAATTACCAAACGTGCTTTGTAACGTTCAACTGTTCCATCTGCATTATACTTTATCTTGTAGACCCACTTATTGCCAATCACCTTTTTGTCAAAAGGAGTATCACCAAATCCCATGTGCCATTTTGGTCAAGACCATCAAGTTCTTTAGTCATTGCCTCACGCCATTGAGGATATTTCACTGCCTCCCCAAAATGTTGTTGTTCTACACCTGAATCAACAGCAGCCAGGAAACAACAGTGTGCAACATAAAATTTAGTGCAATTGACAAAGTGTGATAAAGGATACCGTGTACCTGAAGATTTGGTTGGGAAGATGAACGTGACAGGGGGGTAGCTTGAGTGGAATGAGCCTGAGACATGTCCAACACATAATCAGCAGATAGATACCTGGTAGAGGCATTTTAATTCTCTGACCTCGACCCAAATTTTCTGCATCTGCTTGTTCAGTCTGTTGTACAGGCACTTGTTCAGCCACATGTTCAGGCACCTGTTCGAACACTACTGGTCAGGCACTTGTTCAGTCACCTGTTCAGGCACTTGTTTGAACACTTGGTCAGGCACTGGGTCAGACAACTAAGCAGTCACATAATTACTATCTTCTTTACAAGGGCCCAAATCGTAGATGGACATAGAAAAATATCTTAATCAGTATAGGCCTCATCTGGATTAGCCCTGCAATAGCAAACGGGAATTCTTTTTCCACAAAAACACAATTGGAGATTATTCCCTAGGCCCTTGAGAAAGGCCTTGCGTTACATCATGTTCTCATTTGTTATGGAGATAACAACCCTAGACTATTATATGTTTTTACATGTTTATTATAATAATCCCCGTCCCTAGTACTTATGAAGGACTAGTATAAGTTTAATTGATGATCATGTGTATGTGATACAAATTAAGCTTATGGGTACTCGTTGGAGAACAAGTACTGGACTTGACCCGCCTATGAGATTTATGTCATGGTCAAATGTCATAAATAAATCTCATAATAGTCATATCATTTGATATCCTTAGACCTGAGATTATCATGGTCTTCCACATGATGAACATTATGTTTAACGTACTCAAACGCTATCCCTAACCGGGTGGTTATAAAGGCTACGATTGGCATAATCGGATTCTTGTAGGGAAGAATAATAAGTCAAGATGGAATTTGTCCCTCCTCAAGAGAGATATCTCTTAGGCCACTCGTAGAGTGAGATTGATGAATGCGTGGCCACGCTCAAATGAATTTATGTGATCAATGTCATTTGCTCGTATCAATCTACTCAAGACCGAGAAAGCATTGAACAATATAAGTTGACGTGGACTATGACTTATGTTCAATATGATATCGTGTGACAAAAGGATTGTGATATGTTCTATGAGGTAACGAACTTCGTTAAGTTATATTAATTGGGTAGTCATGATGGCTTGCTTAGAGTCCGCTCATGACTTATGAGTTTGACTTTGGTTGGACTCATTACCAACTTGATATAATCCTATGGGGTCACACACAAAAGAACGACTAAAGAAAAAGGCAAAGGCTAAGTTTCTGGCGGGCACGGCCGTGGTAGTTATAAAACTCGACCGTGCCAAATGGTTTGGCACGGCCGTACGCAAGTCTAATCCACTTAAATAAGTCCCCAGCAGAGTCGCCACTGTTTGCATCCGAGAAGATCCTCGCTTTTCCTTTTTGATTTGAGAGTCGCCACCATGTTGTTGAATGGAACACGGACCGTGAGATTCTTGAGTTCGGGGGTTAAGTTATGGATTGGGAAGGTCAAGGAGCATCCAATCCACCCAATCTAGGATTGGTCTTGATTAGGTGTTTTTAATCAAATAGCTAATAAATAATTAAAACAAATAAAGCCAATAATCAATTTCTTAATTATTGGAATGTCGGATCATGTGCTTCGAGACCATCTACATGGATTGGAGAGGCTCTAGGCTGATCCTTTTGATGAGATTACACTACTCTAAAACAAATAAGGAGATGATAAGTAGAGATTAAAAGCGTAGGAGTTTACCTAAAGCGTTCTTGAGATTCCAATTGATGGCCTTGACTAAGGCCTTGAAGATCCAAGAGTTTTATGATGATTTTGACTTGAAAAGATGAGTTTTTGATGGTGTTTTGGTGTGAGGGAGGAATAAAATGGGGATTCCTTTGGGATAGACTAATCAGAGAGTTTTTAACCTCTTTTTGTGGTGAAAGAACTCTATTTTATAAGTATTGGATTACTTAGGGACCAAGTCTAGGAGTCCTAGGTTTAGTAGGAAATAGAGTCCTTATTTGGAGAGGTTAAAGGAGGTAGGAAATCAGTAGGAAATCACCTAGGAAGCCTCCTATTAGATATTCCCCGGATTAGGAGAGTGTTGGCCAAGAAAGAGATCGGGACGGAGAAGGAAAGTGCGAGTATCCAGTGTTTTAAATACTGTTTTGTCCTTCTGTTAGTTTCATTTGTTCATTTCAGCCCCTGACTAACGGAGTCAGTTAAAAACTTAACAAAACATGATGAAACTAACGGGTTTTCATCCAAACACAAAGGCGAGACACAAGAGTAGTGTAATCATAAATTTAAGTTCAAAATGGGGTGTCTACACCTACGTAAATATGATTATGCCAATCATACCCTTAATAACTTCTTGGTTAAAGGTAGCGTTTGAATATATCAAACATAATGTTCATCAAGTGGAAGACTATAATAACTTCATGTCCAAGGATTCAAATGACATAACTAATATGAGATCTATATATGACATTGACCATGACATAAATGTCATAGAGCGGGTCATGTCCAGTACCTTGTTCTCCAACAAGTACCTATAAGTCTAACATGACCATCTCATGATCATTCAGACTTATACTAGTGCTTCATAAGTACTAGGGACGGAGATTATTATAAGTAAATATGAACAATAATAATAATCAAAACATCTCTTTATTAATATGAATAAAATGATAACATACAGAACGTTTAAATAAACGTGCTTAGGGCACCAACACTAATAATCTCCCACTTGCCCTAGGCCCAATCTCCCATGTATCTAATACCCATGGACCTAACATGACCATCATGTTTAGCTTGTGGAAGTCCCTTTGTTAGCGGGTCCGCTACGTTATCATCAGTTGGTACTCTGCATATATTTACGTCTCCCCTATCAACGATTTCTCGAATGATATGAAAACGCCTAAGTATGTGTTTGGATTTCTGATGTGCCCTTGGTTCCTTTGCTTGAGCAATAGAACCATTATTATAACAATAAAGGTCTATTGGATTAGAAATACTAGGAACCACCTCAAGTTCACCAATGAACTTCTTAATCCAAACAGCTTCCTTTGCAGCATCCGATGCAGCAATATACTCAGCTTCAGTTGTAGAATCAGTGACTGTACTTTGCTTTGAACTCTTCCAGCTTACAGCTCTACCATTCAACATAAGCACAAAACCCGATTGCGATCTACTATCATCTTTGTCGGTTTTGAAGCTTGCATCCGTGTAATCATTTACAACGAGATCATCTTCCATACCTCCATTGATAAAAAATGAATCTTTAGTCCTTCTCAAGTACTTAAGAATCGCTTTAGCAGCCATCCAGTGACTCTCACCGGGGTTGGATTGATATCTACTCGTCATGCTCAAAGCATAAGATACATCGGGCCTAGTACATATCATGGCATACATGATGGATCCAATTGCCGAAGCATATGGAATCTTATTCATTTTCTCACGCTCATCATTTGTCTTAGGACATTGAGTCTTTCTTAGAGAAAGTCCATGTAATACTGGAAAGTGTCCTCTCTTAAAGTCTTCCATGTGGAATCTTCTAAGGACCTTGTCAATGTATGTACTTTGTCTTAAACCAATTAGCTTATTTGATCTATCTCTATAGATATTAATTCCAAGGATATATGCGGCTTCACCCATATCTTTCATTGCGAAACACTTTCCTAACCAAGTCTTTACAGACTGAAGTGTAGGAATGTCGTTTCCAATGAGAAATATGTCATCCACATATAAAATAAGAAATAGCACTATGCTCCCACTAATATTCTTATATACACAAGGTTCATCTTCATTCTTGATGAAGCCAAACTCTTTGACTGATTCATCAAAATGAAGATTCCAACTCCTAGAGGCTTGCTTCAATCCATAGATGGATTTCTGCAACTTGCATACTTTAGAATTTTATGCAAAACCCTCAGGTTGTGTCATATAGACATCCTCTTGTAAGTTTCCATTAAGGAAAGCGGTTTTGACATCCATTTTCCATATCTCATAGTCATAATATGCGGCTATGGCAATCAAAATTCTTATAGACTTGATCATTGCTACGGGTGAAAAGGTTTCATCATAATCAATACCATGAATCTGCCTATAACCTTTCGCTACAAGCCTAGCTTTGTAAGTATGAACCTTCCCATCCATGTCAGTCTTCTTCTTGAAGACCCATTTTCATCCTATGGTTTTTACACCATCAGGTGCATCAATCAAGTTCCAAACTTGATTATCATGTATGGACTGTAATTCGGATTCCATGGCTCCAAGCCACTTATCCGAATTAGGAGATGACATCTCCTCTTGGTAGGTGGTCGGTTCATCATTCTCAATGATCTCCACCTCATTACTATCCGTTACGAGAAATCCATATCTCTCAGGTTCGGATCGTAACCTACCAGATTTGCGAGTTACTTGTGTATCTTGAACAGGTTCCACAACTCCTTGTGGGACTTGTTCTTGTTCCACTATCGGTTCAATGTCATTTTCGGGTACTCGAACCTCTTCGAGATTTACTTTACTCCCACTGATTTCTTTGGAGAGAAACTCTTTCTCTAAAAAGACACAAGTTCGGGCAACAAACACTTTGTTGTCCATTCGGTTGTAAAAGTAATATCCTTTAGTTTCCTTAGGATATCCCACGAAAATACATTTATCAGATTTGTGTGCAAGTTTGTTTGAGACAAGTCTTTTGACAAAAACTTCACAACCCCAAATCTTCATGAAAGAAAGACTAGGTTTCTTCCCGCTCCATATCTCATATGGAGTCTTTTGAACCGATTTACTTGGAACACGATTTAGCGTGAAAGCGGCGGTTTCTACTGCATAACCCTAAAAGGATATTGGAAGATAAACTTGACTCATCATTGATCGAACCATGTCCAATAAAGTTTGATTCCTCCTCTCGAACAAACCATTCCATTGTGGTGTTTCGGGTGGAGTCAATTGTGAAACTATTCCACAATTCTTTAGATGATCATCAAATTCTCGACTTAAGTATTCCCCACCTCGATCCGATCAAAGTGCCTTAATACTTTTGCCAAGTTGTTTTTCTACTTCATTTTGAAATATTCTAAATATCTCAAATGCTTCACTTTTATTTTTCATTAGGTAAACATACTAAAATCTACTAAAATCATCAGTGAAGGTTATTAAGTATTGAAATACTCCCCTAGTATTGCTACTTAGTGGTCCTCATACATCGGAATGTATCAACCCCAATAAGTCGCTTGCCCTTTCACCCAACTTGGTAAAAGGTGTCTTGGTCATTTTTCCAAGAAGACACGACTCACAAGTATCATATGACTCAAGGTCACATGAACCCAAAAGACCGTCCCCATGGAGTTTTGAGATACGCTTCTCATTAATACGACCAAGACGGCAATGCCACAAATAAGTATGATTTACATCATTAGGTTTAGATTTCTTATTTATATGATAGACATTTTCATTATTTTAATTCTTGACATCAAGGATATAAAGGATATTAAATGAATTTGCAATACCATAAAGCACATCATTTAAATAGAAAATCTCATATTCTCAATAAGAAATTTAAAACCTTCATTATCCAAACAAGAAATTGAAATAATATTCCTACTTAAATCCGGTACATAATAACAATTGTTCAAAACAAGAATTAAACTGGAAGGTAAAGTGACTTCATAAGTTCCTACAGCTAATGCAGCAACTCTTGTTCCATTCCCCACACGCAGGTCCACTTCACCATCTTTAAGTAGCCTCCTATTCTTTAGTCCCTGCACATTTAAACAAATGTGAGAACCACATCTGGTATCTAATACCCAGGAACTAGTGGTAGAAATGAGAATATATATCATATAGATACCTAAAGTCGACGCAGTCCCACTGCTCTTCTTCTTTTGCTCTTCCTTAAAAGCCTTGCAATTACGTTTCCAATGACCAATTTCTTGACAATGGAAACAAATTGCATCCTTTTGTGAATCGGGTTTTACAACTATAGCCTTGGCAACATTTGCCTTGCTAATCTTGGGTTTAGCAACCTATGCCTTACCCTTTCCTTTGGCACTTGGCCCCTTTCCATCATGAACCATAAGCACCGAAGAGCCTTTCTCCACTATCTTCATCTCTATAGTTTTCAGCATGTTATGCAACTCGGAAAGATTCTTATCCATTCCATGCATGTTATAGTTCATCATAAAGTGATTATAATTCTTAGGATATGAATTAAGAATGATATCCGTGGCTAGCTCCAATGTAATCAGATAGCCAAGTTTCTCAAGATGCTCCACGTAGCCTTTCATCTTAAGCATGTGAGGTCCCACTTGTTGCCCTTCACTCATTTTGCAAGAAGTGAATGCAACAATGGTTTTATACCTCTCTTGCCTAGCTTGCTCTTGAAACATGTCTCTCAAATCCACGTCTATCTCATAGGCTTCCAAATGTTCCAAACTTTGTTGGAGTTTTGAGAACATAGTCGCGAGCATGAGACAACTCACATCTCTAGAATCATTCCGATGTTTCTTGCGATTGTCTCTTTCCGCCCTAGGGGCGTTGGCTTTGGGTTCTGCAGGAATAGGCCCATCAAGAATGTAAAACTTATCTTCTTGTCTTAGAACAATTCTTAGGCTTCGGATCCAATCCATGAAGTTTGTACCATTCTCTTGAAGCTTATCCTTCTCAAGGATCGATCGCAATGAAATTGATTGAGTGTTGGTTGTCATTATCTATAATTATGCAAATATCCAAAATTTTATAAGTACCAATTTCATTAAAGAGATAAACAATGTATTTTTCCAAAAAATACTCTCACTAAATTATATAACCTTCTTATACAACAATTGTATAATATAATTTAAATGGGCTAAGATCCAACTTTAATTTAATTTCAAGTCCGCTTTGGCGTGACCGCTCAAAATCAAATTAATTAGGTAGACAACTCTTGTCAATTATATCCCATATGATTTTTAGATTTTTTATGAGATTCTTTAGAAATCAAATTTCAAAAGCATGTTTAAATCTCATCTTTGCCTTAGGCCCAAAACTGTTTTGACGCCTAATTAAGTCCAACCATTTTAAAGGCATAGGAAACTCTTATTCACCCATCTTGCTCATACATGAATAAAATCAATGCACCTCGCTTTGGCGAGCCAACACAAAATTACTCATGTATTTACAAGTGCTTTAATCATGGTATGACATTCGGACTTAAAATTTCAAAGAAGGTTCATCACCATATAGCATACAACACATTTATGAGCACATAAGACAAACATGTTGAGCATCAAGTTTAGTGACTAAATTAATCTCTATTAATTTAAGCATAATATTTATGTTTCATTAGTTTCTCTATAATTATGAGGATGAGACTATTTGAACTTTGGTTATCATCTCCAAATCAAGACAACAAGAAGTGCGGCCGAACTAAGCCATAGGCAACCACAATTCCGCACTAATTCAAGAAACCAAAAAAGTAGTCCATGTGGCCGAAACTAAGCAATAGATGGTCTCGATGAATATAGGCCAATTGCATTCACAATTCCGTATGGATCTACAATCTTGAATCAAGAACTTTGTTTCTCAATTTTAGAAATTATGAACTCTTCATAATTCTAACTTCGTTTTATCTTTGAATCTTTGATTGCGATCAATTTTGGGAAACACAGTCTCGAGAACGTAGGCTAGCCATCCATAACTTGATCCAATCTTAGAATTCACAAGACTAAATCAAATAGGAATTTCAAACCACAAGATCCACCCCAAACCCTAAGCCCCGCCCGCACCAGAACCCTAGGTCCGGCCAGGTCAAGGCATAGGTCCGGTCGGACCTCTGCGTAAAATTCAAAAAATTTAAAATTCACAATTATCTCACAATTGTTTTTCCCCGATTCAATTAGGATTTGGTGTTCTTGGTGATCCAATCACCATGATCGTCAAACCATCGAATAAACCATTTATTCATGAATCTCTAGATTATCAAAACTTTGATCCAATCAAAAATTGATAATCCAAACAATTTTAAATCCACCATAATTTTTATTGCGATTGAATAGTGCGATTAAAGTTTACAAAACAATAAAACACATAAAACGCATAGACCACATAAACATCATAATTCCAATATTCAAATCATGCTAGGCACATAAACAATTTATATACACACACCATGATTATGTATTCAAATAATCAACATGAACGGGGCTCTGATACCACTGTTGGGTTTCCTACAATCATGTGCATCGGAATATAGCATTTAAAATTTTCATGAAACCCAAAGCCCATAGATTCATTCATATGATTAAGTCAAATACATGCATAATGAATACTAGAGTACTAACACTTGATGCCTTTGTTTAACAACCTTGATTCTTGGTGGATATTCGAAACGTGATCACGAACAATGGCAGGAACACGAAATTTGGAGGTGATAAGTTTCACCCTCTATTTCCACGAACGAATATCAAGTAACTTCTTGATCTTGGTTGCTAGACCAAATCGTGAAACATGCTTTCACAATTATATTAGAACTATATGGAATTTATATTGTGATGTTCTTGTTCTTCACCGAAGGGATCTTAGAACAAGAAATAATTCTCTCAAACTCTTTGGAGGCTCTCACAATATTATGTACTGATTAGGGAAACTAGAGGATGTTTTTATACTTGTTTCACCTATTCCAAATAGGTAACAAGTGACCAAACCCGCAAGAAAACGGACTAGGAAAATCCTAGGCCGAAACCGACTGGTCCGCCCGGGTAGCAAAGGAGGTCCGACCGGGTCTTATAACTAGTCCACCCGGGTCACAAAGGGGGTCCGGCCGGGTCCTATACAAGGTCCGACCGGACCATCCAATTTTTCCGGTTTTCTTGTTTTCTCCTCTAAATACCCAAAATCCTCCAAAAGTCCTTTGACCCATAATTCCAATTAAGTCCTTTAGGATTCGTTCTATTTGTTTGTGACCTTATAGGATTACACATAGTTGGCAATGGGTTTAAACATAAACCTATAAGATATGATTAGGTTCTAACAAACCGTCATACCTACCTAAATAGTGTAACTATATACAGGTTCGTATTCCTTTATAGAACATGTCACAATCCATTTGTCCTTGATGTCATAGAACACAAGTCATGGTCATCAAGTCAACTTGTATTTGTTTAATACTTTCTCGATTCCGAATATGTTGATAATCCAAATGACATTAATCCAATCAATTCACTTGAGTTTGGCCAAACATTTCATCAACATCATTTTACGAGGGGCCCAAGCTTGACATCTCTCCGAATAAGGACAAATCCATTTAGCTTATTATTCTTCCTTACGTGAATCCGATTATGCCAATCATACCCTTTATAACTTCCTGGTTAAAGGTACCGTTTGAATATGTCAAACATAATGTTTATCAAGTGGAAGACTATAATAACTTCATGTCCAAGGATTCAAATGACATAACTACTATGAGATCTATATATGACATTCACCATGACATAAATCTCATAGAGCGGGTCATGTCCATTACCTTGTTCTCCAACAAGCACCCATAAGTCTAACATGATCATCCCATGATCATTCAGACTTATACTAGTGCTTCATAAGTACTAAGGACGGAGATTATTATAAGTAATCATGAACAACAATAATAATCAAAACATCTTTTTATTAATATGAATAAAATGATAACATACAGAACATTTAAATAAATGTGCCTACGGCACCAACACTAACACTTGGATCACAAGCTCTGGTGCCAAGTTGAAATTGATAACGTGAAGGAAGAGAAAAGAGTTCTTATTTTCCTTGGTGTTTACACGGCTGTACAAGGGATTATATACCCGATCTCCTACTTGGGGAAGGAGTTAATCAAGTCCTCAAATCATGCTAACCCTAACCAACAATTTATATCCTTCCTAATTTACATACATCAATAAGGAAAAGATAAAAAGTAAGGAAAGGTTATTGACATCCGTCAATATCTCAACATTTCTTTTTGGTAACCTCTTGGGTCTCGTGGCCAATATTGTTGATTAAAAAACCCATTAGGTGTAAAATGGGGGGAGTTGCTATGAACATTTTCGAATTTCCATTCTTCAATTCTGATTAAATTCATGAATTGCGTACATGTTGGCTAATCTAACCGTAAAATGTCCTTGTATCTTCTCCTTGGATTTTCTTTCTTTTCTTGTTGTACTGTTTTGGCACTTCTTCAGAACAAAGTAAACACTTCTATTTTTTCTAGTTAACCATTTCACATAATTTTCTCTATTCTCAGATCTCAACAACGCGTGCAACTACAACAACCCAACCTGTAAGTGTGGCAATTTTGGTGCACATGTTTTTATTAGTATAAATATTTATTTTTGGGATTTACGTCTTTCTTTATTTTAGGTAGAATTGTAAATATTTTTTTTATTATTATTATTATTATTATTATTATTTTACTAGCATACTAATGATTTTATTAGTTGGTGTATATCTTTTTAATATTTTGTAGACACTTTTTTCATTGGATTAGGAAAGCTCTATTCAAGAAAAAGATGGAGAGTATCTTGATAAAAATATATCTCCAAGTCTCACGTGTGTATGAGGATTAAAAAGTCGCACTTCATCACACGGCTTTGAGATCTCACCCAGTATAAAATGAAGAGCTGCATCTCACTTTCAAAGGGTGAAAAACCAAGGCTGAATTTGAGAATTAATTTGATCTAGCTCTATGAGTATTATTTTGTGAGAGTATTCTTTTGTGAGAGTATTATTTTAGTGAGAGTTCTTTTGTGAGACAAGTTCTTTCATAGAACTTGTTTTTAGTATTTAGTGTTTTAATCTTTGGTAGCGTCTCTTAATTTCTTTCTTTGTAATCAATCATAATGTTTTAATAAAGATAAGTTTTTTGTTGTCTACAACATATTGCTGTAGATGTGTTAATTAATTCGTGTTCGATTTAAAATCCGCTGCAATTCTGTTTGGTGTAGTTCCTGGTGTAACCACATCAGTATCTACACTGCGACTCTGTTCTTTATTTTTCTAACTATCCTAGCTATCAAAACTTTCACAACCAATTTCAAAACGGGCAAATTGCAATTTGGTTCCTGACATTTACATAAGTTTGCAATGTTGCTCCCAACTGTTTAATTTCGCAATTTAGCATCCTAACATTTACATTTTTTTGAAATGTGGCTACAAAACTAACACCCAGTTAAAATTCTAACGAGATAACACCCATGTGACTAGCACATATCTTTTAAATGGATAAAATGGTCATTGAACTTCATTTTTAATAAGATCATCACATTTATTATTATTTTTTGACATAAATACCCTTTCCGATTTAGATAAAGTATCCAGTTTTAAAGTTGTATGACTTCTCTCTCTCTCGAAGCTTAATTATTTTATGAATTAATTTATTGAATTTGCTGGTTTGATTATATTACATATTAATTTTCTTCCAAAACAATATAGCAAACTAAATCGTAAAAATTCTCTTTTATTTTAATTTGTTTAATTGAGATTAAACATGTATGTCTTTTCTCTCTTTCCTGTCTTTAATTTGTATAATTAATTTTTTAAAAAAAAATTACTCTCTTATCCTGCCATTTGCAACAATAAAATCATTACTTATTTCATTTCACTTGAAGAAATTATTAAAGAAAATTTATTTCACTTAAAAAAAACGCTACTAAATTATCGTAAATGAGTCTGCATAATTATTTTGAGTTATATTCTAACATAAAATGTATTTATATATAGTTATTTATTTTTATTTTTTTGCAAAATATTTATAATTCCTAATTATATAATTTTTAAGGGCAAATTGCAATTTAGTTACCTGAGTTTTACACAATGTTTCAATTGGTTCCTGAATCTGTTTTTCAGCAAATTGGTTACTCCAGTTTGTCATTTAGTTGCAATGTGGTATAAAAATGGATGGATCGTTTAAAAACTAACAAAAGTGGATGAAAAACCTAACGAGCTTCTTTCAAAATTGCAATGGTTAACCCTACAATTTAAATTTTCCCACTTCACCCCCTAACTCCTAACGAATGTTTAAAAACTAACATAATTTGCATGCATATGTCCAAAGATTAGTGTTTCAGTCATTTTCATTTTATTTATTACATCAAAATTATAAAAATTATGATATCTATCATAAAAATAATAATTTTATTTAACTTATGACAAATACATATCATTCATAAAAATACTAATTTTATTTAACTAAAATTATAAAATATGATATCCAGAGCGGAACAGTGTTTTGGCCCGTCGAAAAACAAAGGAAACCACCAAAAATGGCGATCTCTCCACCCACGTTCCTTCTCCCCCTTCTCGTGACCACTGTTTTCTCTCTGCTCCATCCAAGTGGGTTTGGTAGTGCTTGCCTTCATGATCTCTTTGTCATTTCTAATCAAAAAATTGATGGCTGGAGAAACGTTTTTGCACAAGAAATTGTCGCTTGTCGGCGCAATTTTTGTCAATTTACTGTTTCCGGACAATGCATAATATACTTAATAAAATGCCCAATGTTTTTTAAGTGAGAGCGAGAAGATTTTTTTTTTTTTATTATTATTATTATTATTATTATTATTTTGCTCAAGTTTTTCTGAAACAAACAATTAGAATTTGTAGGTTTATTAATTAATGTCTTTAGATGTTACAAATTTTTTATTATGGGGTAAAAATGTGAATAAGTTGAGTTGGAGGGTGCACTTTGCAATTATAAAAGAAAAACTTGTTAGATTTTCCATCCATTTCATTAAAATACTAACAATCCATCCATTTTTATACCACATTGCAACTAAATGACAAACTGGAGTAACCAATTTGCTGAAAAACGGATTCAGGAACCAATTGAAACATCGTGTAAAACTCAGGTAACTAAATTGCAATTTGCCCAATTTTTAAAGTATTTTAGTTTCTTTTTTATTTTTAAAATAAAATATTAAATTATGGTTAGAAAAATAAATGAATTTGTAAAAACTACGTAAATTACAAGTACAAAATAAAATAATATATATGGCCAATATTAATTTAATCTATATTTTTTTAAACTACAAAATGAATAAAGTAACTAACAAAAGAAAATCTCACATGACCGGCACATGGCCTCTTGAGAATGACCATTTTGTCCATTTAATAGACATGTGCTAGTCACATGGGTGTTATTTGGTTAGATTTTTAACTGAGTGTTACTTTTGTAGCCACATTGCTAAAGAATGTAAATGTTAGGATACCAAATTGCGAAATTGAACTGTTGGGAGCAACATTGCAAACTTATGTAAATGTCAAGAACCAAATTGCAATTTGCCCATTTCTAAACATCCAAGATGAATTCGACCCAAGCGAATTATTCAATTCCCTCCAGTGGAAGACGAAGATGAAGAGGCCGGAGACAGTTACACAAACCGTTACGAAACTTATACGGGATTAGCTGATGCAGTTCAGACCTATGTTACCTGGACACGGTATCCGGTATCCGACACGGATACGGATCCTAGTGTTGGATACAATTTTCTTAATAATTTTGAACACTGGGACACCGTCCTAAATTTGGATACGGGTACAGGATACGGGAATATCAAAATACTTTGAATTCATATCAAGGAAAATAACATTGAGTTCATACATTCAAATAACTAATCAAAAACCAAATTAAGCAAAAAGTCTTAAATAACATGAAAATAAACAAACAAACTTAAAGTGCCTCAAGCTCGGGGTCATCCAATGAAATATCGGTCATCTCCAATATTTTCCCTCCGTCTATGTTGTCTCCCCCTAAATAAAAAATAAGTATAAAAATTAATTTAATTTTTATAATATAAAATATATAAACAATATTTTACATCTTAAATGAAAATCTTACCAATATCCCAAAACTTGGAAGGTCCTTCTACATATTCTTTTTGTTTCCGGAAAGCAACCTCAAGTTGGCGTCATACCAGTGTCGACACGACACGACACGGACACTGGTATGAAATCCGGCGCGGGTACGGTTGTGTAGCCTCGGACACGGCAGAGAAGGAAAGAACACGTCAGAGAAGGAAAAAAGAAAAACAATTACGCAAACATACCTGGAAAACCGTTACCGACAGATCGAAATTGAAGGATAAGAAATCTGTAATTGCGTAGAGAAAGAGAACCCCTGAGGAATTGGTTGACCTCCGGCGCCAGCTCCGACCTCCGGGCATTAGAGAAAAGAACGAGAACCCGTGCGGAATTCTTTGAAAAAGAAAAAGCTTCGTGAAGAAAAATTTCAATTAGGGCACAGAGGGAGAGAAAGAGGCGAAGGAATTGGGAACGGTGGGTTGTTTTGGAACTTGTTGGAAAGCGTGGGTCAACAAAAAAAAATAGTAAAGGAGGATGAACCGTGTAAATCTGATTATTTAAGTACTTTATTTATATAAGATTTTTTATTTGATCAAATAATTTATTTTTTATCAATAGATATATATTCTCTCCGTCCCATTGGAATTATGATTTTTGGTCAATTTAATTATACTTTGACCAATAGTTTGAAGAAAAATAATGTTTCTGAAAAAAAAATTAAAAATTATTATTGTATCATGGTTACTAATAATTTTAATACCTATTTTTAGATTTTCATTAAGATACTTATTTTTCTTTAAAATATTAGTCAAAATATACTCCCTCTGTCCCGCTTTAAGGTTCTTACTTTCCTTTTTAGTCTGTCCCAATTTATGTTCTTACTTTGATTTATTACCTAAAATGGAAAGTGGGACCCACTTGTCATTCTCACAACAAAAACTCACTACCCACTTTCTCTCTCCCACTCTACTTTTCATACTCACAACATTTATTTTTTCTTAATCTCCGTGCAAAGTCAAACTAGGAACTTTAAATGGGACAGAGGGAGTAATTATATTGACCAAGAATCCTAATTCAGATGAGACGGAGAGAGTATTTTGTTTAGTTTTTTTCTTTTAAATCCAGATATATATTGTGTTTGATGTCAATAAATTAAATAGAGTTTTTTTTCTTTAAAACATACTCCCTCCGTTCCGGGTAAGTTGCAATAATTTGTCATTTTGAGCATTTCACTTAAGTTGCAACAATGCCAAATAAGAAAAATCTTTATTACTTTTATAATCCTCCACTCATTCTCTCTCTTCCTCCCAACCACTCATTATTCTCCACTCATTCTCTTTCTTCCTCCCAACCACTCATTATTCTCCTTTCTTGATTTTTGTGCTTCCCCTTCCATGTTGCAACTTACCCGGAACGGAGGGAGTATGATTTATTCCTATTTGTTATGATTAAAAATAGTACTTCATCGTTTGTGGATAGTCGACTTATAAACGTTTGTTATTGGTATTAATATTACGGTTCTTTTAATTAAAAAAAAATAGTACTCCATCCGTCCCGAAATACTTTTACGTTCTCATACATATTAAAAAAAAGTAATTACTAAATGTAAAAAAGACTCAATTACTCTTATAAATTTCAATTAACTATGCAATTATATAATTGTGTTATATATATTTAAAAAAAAAAAAATTGTACTCCATTCGTCCCGAAATACTTTTACTTCACAAGAAAGTTACCATTTCAATTTTGGCTTGTCTTGGAATGATGTTTTTATTTCTATACACAAATGTTATGGTCGATAACACACAAACCTTAGGTATATAACACCGTTACAATGATTGAGACCTAATGGCTAATACTCCCTCCGTCCTGAAATAAAGCTTTTACTTTTCTATATTGGCTTGTTTTAATATGATGTTTGATAACACACAAACCTTAGGTCCATAACACCGTTACAATGATTGAGACCTAATGGCTAATACTCCTTCCGTTCTAGAATGAAGCTTTTACTTTTTTATTTTGGATTGTTCTGAAATGATGTTTAATAACACGCAAACCTTACGTCTATAACACCGTTACAATGATTGAGACCTACCTAATGGCTAATACTCCCTCCGTCCTGGAATAAATCTTTTACTTTTGTTATTTTGGCTTGGTTTGAATGCAAACCTTACGTCTATAACACCGTTACAATGATTGAGACCTAATGGCTAATACTCCCTCCGTCTTGGAATAAATATTTTTCTTTTTTTTTATTTTGTCTTTGTTTGAAATGATGTTCGATAGCCAACACTGTTACAATGATTGAGACCTAATGGCTAATACTCCCTCCGTCCTGGAATTAAGATTTTACTTTTTTATTTTTGATTTTTCTGAAATGATGTTCGATAACACACAAACCTTAAGTCCATAACACCGTTACAATGATTGAGTTTGAGACCTAATGGCTATTAATACTCCTTTCGTCCTATAATGAAGCTTTTACTTTTTTATTTTGGATTGTTCTGAAATGATGTTTGATAACACACAAACTTCCATAACAACGTTACGAAATGATGTTCTATAACACACAAATCTTAGGTCCATAACATCGCTACGACCATTATAATTCATCGATAACAAGAGTTTTATGAAAATGATCATATTTACTTTTTTATTTTGGATTGTCTAATTTTATTTTTAAATGCCAACTAAAGTGAATTTTGACCAATAGTCCTTGTAACTATGATCATTTTCATAAAACTCTTGTTATCGATGAATTATAATGGTCGTAGCGATGTTATGGACCTAAGATTTGTTTGTTATAGAACATCATTTCGTAACGGTGTTATGGAAGTTTGTGTGTTATCAAACATCATTTCAGAACAATCCAAAATAAAAAAGTAAAAGCTTCATTATAGGACGAAAGGAGTAATAGCCATTAGGTCTCAAACTCAATCATTGTAACGGTGTTATGGACATAAGGTTTGTGTGTTATCGAACATCATTTCAGAACAATCCAAAATAAAAAAGTAAAATCTTCTTTCCAGGACGGAGGGAGTATTAGCCATTAGGTCTCAATCAATGTAACGGTGTTATAGACGTAAGGTTTGTGTGCTATCGAACATCATTTCAAACCAAGACAAAATAAAAAAAGTAAAAGATTTATTCCAAGACGGAGGGAGTATTAGCCATTAGGTCTCAATCATTGTATCGGTGTTATAGACGTAAGGTTTGCATTCAAACCAAGCCAAAATAACAAAAGTAAAAGATTTATTCCAGGACGGATGGAGTATTAGCCATTAGGCAGGTCTCAATCATTGTAACGGTGTTATAGACGTAAGGTTTGCGTGTTATTAAACATCATTTCAGAACAATCCAAAATAAAAAAGTAAAAGCTTCATTCTAGAACGGAAGGAGTATTAGTTTTAGGTCTCAATCATTGTAGCGGTGTTGTGGACCTAAGGTTTGTGTGTTATCAAACATCATATTAAAACAAGCCAATATAGAAAAGTAAAAGCTTTATTTCAGGACGGAGGGAGTATTAGCCATTAGGTCTCAATCATTGTAACGGTGTTATATACCTAAGGTTTGTGTGTTATTGACCATAACATTTGTGTATAGAAATAAAAACATCATTCCGAGACAAGCCAAAATTGAAATGGTAACTTTCTAGTGAAGTAAAAGTATTTCGGGACGAATGGAGTACTATTTTTTTTTTGAAATATATATAACACAATTATATAATTGCATAGTTAATTGAAATTTATAAGGGTAATTGAGTCTATTTTACATTTAGTGATTACTTTTTTTTTTAATATGTATGAGAACGTAAAAGTATTTCGGGACGGATGGAGTACTATTTTTTTTAACTAAAAGAACCATAATATTAATACCAATAACAAACGTTTATAAGTCGACTATCCACAAACGATGGAGTATTATTTTTAATCATAACAAATAGGAATAAATCATATGGTTTAAAGAAAAAAAAAAATCTATATTTATTGACATCAAACACAATATATATCTGGATTTAAAAGAAAAAACTAAACAAAATACTCCCTCCGTCCCATCCGAATTAGGATTCTTGGTCAATATAATTATATTTTGACTAATATTTTGAAGAAAAATAATTATCTTAATGAAAATCTAAAAATAGGTACTAAAATTATTAGTAACCGTGATACAATAATATTTTTTAATTTTTTTTCAGAATCATTATTTTTCTTAAAAATTATTGGTCAAAGTATAATTAAATTGACCAAAAATCATAATTCCAATGGGATGGAGAGAATATGTATCTATTGATAAAAAAATAAATTATTTGATCAAATAAAAAATCTTATATAAATAAAGTACTTAAATAATCACATTTACACGGTTCATCCTCCTTTACTATTTTTTTGTTGACCCACGCTTTCCAACAAGTTCCAAAATAACCCACCGTTCCCAATTCATTCGCCTCGTTCCCAATTCCTTCGCCTCTTTCTCTCCCTCTGTGCCCTAATTGAAATTTTTCTTCACGAAGCTTTTTATTTTGCCACGAATTCCGCACGGGTTCTTGTTCTTTTCTCTAATGCCCGGAGGCCGGAGCTGGCGCCGGAGGTCAACCTATTCCTCAGGGGTTCTCTTTCTCTACGCAATTACAGATTTCTTATCCTTCAATTTCGATCGGTCGACAACGGTTTTCCAGGTATGTTTGCGTAATCGTTTTTATTTTTCCTTCTCTGATGTGTTCTTTCCTTCTCTGCCGTGTCCAAGGCTACACAGCCGTACCCGCGCCGGATTTTGTACCAGTGTCCGTGTCGTGTCGTGTCGACACTGGTATGATGCCAAAAATGGCAAGTCCGGGTAACACAGGTTCAGACAGGCACAGGGGAGCTAAACGGCATCCCCATAGCCCTAGCAGTAATGGAATTTCAATTCATGGGAGGAAGCATGGCTGATCATAGTATGGGCTTCAGGTGGGGCCCGCATGCAAGAGGGTAGTTTGAGCTTGATGCAAATGGCTTAAATATCTGCAGCTTTACATGATTATCTATCAATCAAACAACAAGTTGTTTTACGTTCTGATTTTGACTTTTCCTACTACTGGGGGGGTGTGACGGCTAGTTTTGCTATGTTGGGTGATCTGAATCGGGGGTGTATATTGCGTTTGCGGGTAAACGTGTGATTGAAGAAACTTTGAAGATCAAAGTTCCTGATGGTGTACAACAGGCTGAGTATTTGTTTGAGAAGGGGAAGATTGATATGATTGTTCCGCGCCCGCTTATGGAAGATGTTCTAACTGAGTTATTACTGTAATATCTGAAATTTTCCTAATTATTGTTATTTTAGACTCTTTTAGTTATTGATTGGGCCAAGTGAATTAATGAGAGTATTGGGCTTAAGTGATTAAGTTAAATTAGAAAAGCCCAAGTCATTATTTAAGAGGAAAAGGAATCCTTTTTAAGTTAGGGAATTAAAAACCCTAAACTATATAAACCCCTCTCAAAAATCCCTAAACCTATTATTATTATTTCACCAAAAAGAAATGAGAAGAACGGGAGACAGAGGAACGGCATAGAGAGAGAACGCCGCAGAGAGAGAGAACTTGGGCAAGAGAGAGAGAGAAGGAGGAGGTTTAATTGAAGGTACTACCCAATCCCCCTTACCTTTTCTCTTTGATTGAATCATTAAGGTTATGTTCTAAGAACCCTAAAGAATAAGGATTGATAATTTATGAGAATAATAGGGTTCGGGGGTCAAATTACAATAAGAGAAGAATATACAATTATCACTCCTATCACCCGATGAATCGGTCTTTCTATCATGATCAATGTGTGTGTGTGTGTTAGTGATTGAGATCGGATCCAAAGATTGCCTACATTCTTCTCATCATGAGAAGCTCAGGTCGGTGTAGTTCATTGATGAATTAGAATGGGAAGAGATGAAGCGGGATCATGCATATAGTGGGGGAAGAATAGAGTTAGAAGTAGTTCCTAGATCGTATTAGGGTTTGATGAAACCCTAGGATCATCATAAGCTATGGCATGTGCAGATAAATAGGAATTACAATCCTAGATCTAGCATGTTATGCATGGATAAGTAGTAAATCTAGCATTATAATAAGAACATCATGAATACATATAAATGAACACATAAACATGAACATCACTACCCTAAATATGACATATATTATGAATCTAGACTAAGAACATGAAGAACGCATGAAGAACATATGAATATGAATGAATAAACATAATGAAAACATGCATAATATAGATCTAGCCTAAGAACATAATAAGAAAAATAAAAAGACTCACCTTGATCAGCAAGAACTAGGGTTGAAGCTTCTTAAAGATTCGAAGAGGCTTTGAGGGTGCCGAAAAGGCTTAAACTACGAGTTTCCATGTCAGTTTTGACTGTGGAACTCGTAGAATGAATTGTGTGTCGAACTAATGAACTGAGGTCACCTATTTATAAAAAATCTTGACCCGGAAGAAGTGGCCGCCTGGCCGGAAGAATGGCCGTCCGGTCAGTCATAGAGATTGACACGGTTTTCGAGGTAAGTCTATCTGGACTCTGGAGGATGATCAGATAATGCCTATCCTTGATCCCTCACCCGATCAGTCGAGAACATCTTCTTATCTGGGCTTTTCGATAAATCCTGGATGAGTCCTGCGCATCTCGTAAATACCTGGGAGGTCCATGTGAGTTCTAGAATGCCTAATAACTCATTTTCAGGTCGGGTACTAACAGTAGCCCCTCGGTGACGTTTCTTGCAAGGCATGGAGGGTCGTCGATTAAGAGAAGGAACCGATCTGAAACATGAGTTCCAAATCGAAAGAGAAGTGAGAGAGAAGGTGACCGGGCTGGCCGAGTGGCTGAACCTATGTCAGGCTACCTACGTATCCAAGTGGAATCAAGCCAGTCGTAGTTCGAGACCTGTGGGGAAAGAAAGAAATGAGACACCGTCTTTTGCTGGGGATAGACAAGCATTCTTTAGACAATAGAATCATCGCGAATGGACTCTACTGGGAAAAAAAAAAGACGAGACATCAATCTACTGCTGGTGATAACAATCATGCGGACATCATGAACATTCGCGAGCAATAAAGTCGTTGCAGATGGACTTTATTGGGAAAATGAGTAAAGGCCATACGCACGATGCGACAAGAAGTTTTATGAACCGAGAATAGGAATAGGGATGGATTCTAACTTCCTACAGAGCGCGCGTAATCGATTTGTATATTGCTTTGGAGGATTAGGGTTTACGGAAGTTCCGACCTTTAATTATAGATTGATTTGGCGATTTACGCGGTCTTCCAGACCAGTTTTAGCGAAATTTGGTAATTTACGGGGTCATCCGGACCAGTGAGTTTTTTAGTGAATTTTGGTAATTTACGGGGTCTTCCGACCAGTGAGTTTTTTAGTGAATTTTGGTAATTTACGGGGTCTTCCGGACCGGATTTGTTTAAGTTTATGCGGCCTTCCGGATCGGATTTGTTTGGTGATTTACGCGGTCTTCCGGACCGGATTTGGAATTTACTTTGGTAAGCTACCCTTTTGTTTAGGTTTTAAGCATTGAGAAGTTTGAGTGAAATTACCTATAGTCTAGGGTTTGAGCTTTGATTGTTTGAGTTTAGAGATGCTTTGGATGTGAATTTCCCAATGTTTGAGGGTTAAATGAATTTTAGTCGTATTTCACCCATAGTTGGGGGTTTAAGTGAATCTTATGTAGATTGCAAAGAGTTTTAATTTGTAGATTACCCAAGGTTTGGGGTTTATTTTCATTTTACTTTGATTGTAAGGACTTTGATGGTGAATTACCCAAGTTTGGGGTTTAAGTTAATTCTTGTAGATTTTTAGAGTTATAATTGTAAGTTACCCAAGTTTGGGGTTTTAAATATTAACCGTAAAGGGTTTTAATTGTGAATTTCTCTTAGACTTGATTGTGAGATATTTTGGAGCGAGGGATTTGATTGGAATTTACCTTGATTGAAGGGTTTGATTGTAATTACTTCGAACGAGAAGGTTTGACTGCAATTTACCCAAAGTTACGGGGTTTGGTTGTTAATTACCTAAGGTATGGGGTTTGGATTTGGATGGTGTTAGGTTGAGGTGCTTTGTTTGAAAATTGCCCAAGATATAGGGTTTTAGTTGTAACTTACTTCGAATGAGAAGGTTTGATTGTAGATTACCCATTTGGGGTTTAAGCATGTTGACGTTAGAGGATTTGAATGTAGATTACTTCGAATGAGAAGGTTTGATTGTTAATTACTTCGGACGAGAAGGTTTGATTGAATACAAGAGACTTAGTTGTAAGTTGTTATAAGGTATGAGGTTTTGATTGTAAATTACCCAAGGTATGGGGTTTGGATTTGGATGATTTAACCTTGGAGGGTTTTGATTGTAAATTGTTTTGAGATGTAGGACTTGACTGTAATTTACCTTGAATGAAGGGTTTGATTGCTATTTATCCAAAGTTTGGGGTTTGAGTGGTTAATTTTGTACTTAGGGTTTAATGACCTTAAATTGGGGTTTTCATGAAACTTGTAGATTTCAACCCAAGTTGATTGATTTATTTGTAGTATGTATAATGTATTGATTTCGGTGGTTTTATTAAAAAAACGCGATTTTGTGTTAAGTAATTTTGGCCTGAAATATTGTAATCTTTGACCAATCTTTTACTTGGTTGACTTTGTTAAAGTACTTTTTGTGTTGTTTGACTTTTGTTAGAGTATAGGGATGTAATGTACATTAGTGTTTCGTTTATGAAGTTATATTTTTGTCCGTTAATTATTGAAATATTTTGGACTTGTTTGGAGTTGACTTGTCTTGTCCTAGGTAGACTAGGGTTTTGATTGTGAGATATTTATAGTATACATTAGGATGCTTTGGGTTTCTCCTAGAATAAAAAAATACAGTAGTTCATATATGAGCATGCATCATGATGTAAATTGCTAGATTGATTTCATACCTTTGCTGTGTATACCTGTTTGTGCTTGCAGGTTGTATTGCCGCCCTTAAAGTCGAGGGGTTCGTGTAGCGTTGTGCATAGCTTATGGGAGAGGACTCCGGAGACTGTACAGAGCAAGGTGCGGGCCACCAGCTTGGGAGGTTCTTCGAGAGCTTGTCCGGTCAGGGAAAGTTGACCAAGAGCACTGATCTGTTCACGGCACTGCGGGAGCATTTGTGGGATATCACGCATACATTCCACTTTGGTTGGGGAGAGGTTATGGTGGCTCCTTCGGACTTCATGACTCTTACCGGGTTGCGGTTCACAGGTAGCCCTAGTGTGGAGTGATGATACCTTTGCCGATGGGAGTGAGGATGGACTTCCGAGCTTGATTGGTTTTAATTGTACCGATGACAGGAGCGGGTATGTTTGGGCGGCCTTAGGAGGCGGCATGAGGAGATGCTGACGGATCTCGAGGCCGGAGGCGGTGATGTAGAGGTGACTGCCCAAGCATGAGTTGTCACAGACCATTCCTGTACGACATCGATCATTCCACTGCTTGGATGTCTTGCGTGTGGGAGCTACAGTCTTGGCAAAGTTGTATCATTCCCTAGATCGGAGTTGTAGATCACAGTTGTGCTTGAGGTGACGGGTCAATAGAGGTTGTTGATTGGATCTGGCAGAGATGCCCTTTACTTGATTGAGAGGATAGGTCCCTAGGATGAAGTAGGTAGCGTCCACTTGGTTCTGGTGGGTCCTCCGTGGTCCATGACTGATCTAGTGTCTCTGCATGACAGGGTTAGGTTGACCAAGGGCCTTGATGCTAGACAGTTTGTGGTAGAGGGAGCCTCGTATGAAAACCTTGTTGGGACGCGCTTTTGGGGCTCACGCGCTGTGATAGAGGAGAAACTACGGAGATGGGGCAGAGGCATGTTAAGTCAGTGGTACCGGGCCCAGCATGTCCTTCCTTTTGACAAGTTTTTTGGAGTCCCTTTGTATGATCATGTAGACGGTGATGATAACCCTCAGTGGGTGCAGCATGAGGAGAGTGAAATAACTCTGGTGTTTCAGATCCCGGTGGGTCATGTATGTTATTTCCCCTACTTCTTGTCTTTAGTAATCTTCTCATTTGGACTTATTTTGATATGTTTGCATCACCTTTAGGTGACTCCTCGGACTTATGAGGCTATGACACGCCGTGGGGCCGACCTATGGTTGGTGATTCGGAGTTTACACAAGAAGTTTGCGAAGAGTCTTCGCAAGGTGGCAGGATGCGGTGGTTCTCCTCCTTTCAGTGATGACGATGGTGCTCTGGGTGGACACCCTCGAGGCGATGCTAGTGGATCGGCTTCTTAGTCTCTGCACACTACAACAAAAATGGCGTTTTCCGGCACTTATTTACCGGCACTTTCATATGTGCCGCTAATTTCTGGTACTTTTGGAAAAAGTGCCGCTAATTACCGGCACTTTTTCAAAAGTTCCGCTAATTTCCGGCACTTTTTTATAAGTGCCGCTAATTCCCGGCACTTTCTAACAAGTGCCGCTAAATTTCCGGCACTTTAAAAAAAAGTGCCGGGAATTAGCGTCACTTTTGAAAAGTGTCGGGAATTTAGCGGCACTTTTGAAAAAGTGCCGGGAATTTAGCGGCACTTTTGAAGAAGTGCCGGGAATTAGCGGCACTTTTGAAAAAGTTTCGGGAATTTAGCGGCACTTTTCAAAAAGTGTCGGGAATTAGCGGCACTTTTTTAAAAGTGCCGGGAATTTCCAGCACTTTTTATAAGTGCCGCTAATTTTCGGCACTTTTTTATAACGTGCCGCTAAAAACAAGATGTTTTTTTTGAAATTTTTAAATTTAGTCATATTTTTCATGTAAAATTGTTTTAATTTGTTACTTATAGTAGATTTTTATGGACTACAATAATAGAAATGCCCTAATATAAGTTTTTGTTTTGTTAACAAATAATTGTATATGAAAATTTATAACAAAAAATGATTTAGCCTAGCGGTAGAAGGTGTGCTTCGTATGCAAGAGGTCGTGGATTCGAATCCGGGTAAATTCCAAAATAATTTTATTTAAATTAGCGGCACTTTAAAAAGTGCCGGATAAAAAGTGCCGGAAAATGCCGGTACTTTTGAAAAGTGCCGGAAATTAGCGGCACTTTTTGAAAAGTACCGGGAATTTCCGGCACTTCTGAAAAGTGCCGGGAAATTCCGTCACTTTTAAAGTGCCGGGAAGTATTGCCGACACCTCTTTTTCCGGCACTTTCAAAAGTGCCGGAAAAAGTGTCGGAAATAGCTTTTCCGGCACTTTTTTTCAATTTCGGCACTTTTTAAAGTGCCGGGAAAAGTCACTTTTGTTGTAGTGGCATTTTGTTAGCGTAGAGCAGTAGCATAGTATATATTGGTGGATGGCTGTATAAACATTTGTATTATGTACTATGTAATATGTACAGTAGCATGCAACACGCAGAGTAGCAAGTAGCATGTAGAGTAGCGAGTAGCACGTAAATAGTAAGTAAATAGCATGTGAATAGCATATAAACATTCTAGGAGCGCATTGTACAAGCCAAGGGTACCCTAGTTGGGTTCAAAGACTGCTGTCGGTACGAGTTGCCTAAGGAGATTTAGGGCTTTTGACCTATGGGAGACGGGATGCTGGACTCAAAGGTAACCTAAAGTGTAGGGTAGATGGTGTAGGACCGAGGCAGTTAGGACATCACGGAGATGAGATGAAAGACATTTTGTAAACATAGTGGAGACCGAGCGTGCGGGTTTATAAACAACGTGTCGTGATAGAAAACACTATTTGAAAATGTAACGACTTTATAAAGATGCCTTATAATTAATTACAGTCTGATTAATTCAAGTACTTGTCCTTCGTTGGGTTTGTTGATTAGGGTAGCCCTTTGGGTGAGTATGATCTCGTCGGGTCGCCGGTGATCTCGAGTAGTCAAGCAGTTGACTTAACTTGGTTTGGAGAAACCCCAGTTTGAATGAGGGTACTTGAGAGAGGTGAGCCAACCATGTTGATATTTGTTGGAGAGATAACCTTTCATAGAGAGTGATCCTGTTGGCGCGTTGGTAGTTGGTCCAATTCCAATGGGACAGCCCCAGCTCGGTAAGGGTATTAGAAAGAAGTCATCCATGTTGAGCTTTGATGGAGAGAGATGACTTTCTGCGAGGAATGATCTTGTTGGAGCATCAGTACTCGGCCTAATTCCGTTAGGGCAGCCCCAGTTTGGAGAGGGCACAAGGTGGGGGAATCTACCTCCTTTAGACGCACCCTATTTTTTCTCTAGACCGCCCTTGCAGGTTTTCAATCTAGGTGGGTATATTCTTTTAGCGTCGTCTTTTTTTTTATTTCAGTCGACTCAAAATAAATAAAAAGACAGAATTGTATGGACGACTTGCAAGAGCCTTTCCGTTATGGCGAGAGAAGAGCGAGAGAGAGAACATGAGAGGGAGTTCTCGCATTTAGACCTTACGGGAAGTATGTGTATAAAAGGAAGGAAACCCCTGCTTGACAGAAAGTAAGTGTTTAGCTCTTTCCTAGATTGTAGAGTAGAAGACTTATCGAGACATTTGAAAATTGTTTTATTCAGAATTGTCTTTTGATTGCTCGAGAATGGACCTCGTTGATTAGTTATGTATCTTATGATTATGTTTTAGACAAGTAGTCTCAAAATAATAAACGCCTTGATTAATTATAAAGAGAATAGAAATTATAATGTATGGGGAAGCGAGAAAAGAATGAAAGTTGGCTCGAGGTGGGTTGTATATATTTTGTGGACCGGACCAGGAGCTTGCCTACGTTCCTTTCGGTGTAAGAGGCTCAGGTCCGCGTAGTTCGAGGATGATCCGGTTTGATGATGATACCGGTATTGAGTGGTGGTTTGCTCCATCGTTGCTTGTTGCTTTGGACTGCTTCGTTTGTAGTTGTCGCTTTGGACTGCTGCTGTCGAGTTGAGTTGAACTCCTTTGAAAATGAAGAAAAATAGAAAAATAAGAAGTGAAAAGAAAGTGGGACTTTTACTTTTCTTTTTCCTATGATGATAGCCCCTTCTATTTTTCTTTGCTTCGATTTTTTTTTTTTGTGCACACCCTTATTTTTGCCTAGGCCGCCCATACGGGTTTTCAGCTTAGCGGGCTTCTTTTTTTGTGCTTTTGCTCTAATTTTTGCCTAAGCCGCCCGTTGTGGGTTTCGACCTAGCGAGCTCTTTTTTTTTTTTTTTTTTTTTTAATACATTTACATATTGAAATGTGGGCCAAGATGAGCCCCTAGTTCGCCGCTTTCGCCTTTGGGAGGTAGAACTCGTGGAGGGGGTTTGGATAGCCCCTAGACATCTTCGTGGGGAGACAGATAGCCCCGGTATATCGCCATGTTGGGAACGGACAGCCTTTGTGATTGTGCGGATGCTTCTTCGATGGTGAGCAGCTCTGCAGTCGTCGTCTTCTTCATGGGAAGATGGAAGTGTATATGTGGAGCATTTAGGAGGGTGCTGTAGATACCTCGGGGAACCACGTCTTGGCTAGAGCGGTGAATTACCTAGGATGTCTAATTGATTTTAAGAGTCGCCACCTACGTTTTAGAGAAACGCGAGAAAACCTAAGAAAATAGCCTTTTTTTATTGATTACGAAACCAAAGATTCTTGAGATGAGGGGTTCGGGGGTTAGGTGACGGAGTGGGAAGTACTTAAACACCCACTCCGCCCCGCTTACGCGGGGCTTGCTACTTTTGGTGTTCTAATACTAAAAAGAAAATTCGTTCAATTATTAATGTAAGAAGTGCTAACAATTACAATGGAAAGAAAGGGGAAATTTACAAAGGAAAATAAAAGAGAATTGTTTTATTTATTTAATGGTAAAGATTACATGTCAAACTATTCTAACAATTATATTAAGAAAGAATGGTAAATTAAAGTAGAGATTAAAATGTAGGGAGATAACCTTAACCAACTTTAATGTAGTAAAGTGGTCATTTGGTCATGTCCCAATTGATGGGGATTGCATACATTACTAAGACATGTAAAATGAGAGAAGAAGAATAAAGTACCTTAAGAAAGAGGACTTCAAACTTGGATTTGAAAATGGTGTTGTTGTAGGGAAATTGTTGTAGAACAATTTGTGTAGAGTCTTGTTGTTAAGAACTCTTGTTGGGAGAATTTGTGTATAGTGTAGTTTGTGAATCAAAGTTGAGGTCCAAAAAGAGAGTCCTTTTCTAAGGTAGAAATGAGAGGTTTTTATAGGTAGAAAAAAGAGGGAAAGGTTGGAGGGAAAATGATCAATCCATGTGAGATGGAATTGACCAATAGAAAATAAGATAAATAAAATAATAAATAAAAGAAAATCAAATAATAATAAAAAGAAATATTTTGTTTTTAAGAAATGGCTAGAATAATGGGATTGGAGGTTATAAAACTAGGGGGGTGAATGTGGAGGTAAAAAGAGGCTCTTTTGTGATCAAGAAGAGATGTTGTAAATAAGAAAAGGGAGGGAAATAAGGTACAATTCGTTACTGCCATAATGGGAGGCGCGCGAGTCCCGCTTTAGGGGCGAGACGCGCGCGCAGCCCACAAACAGTGTCGGAAGCGCCCGCGGGTGGAAAAGACAGAATGACAGAATGACTCTAAAAGTTAACTCTGTTATGCAGTTTAGTCCAAAACTAACGGAATCAGTTAGGAACTTAACGGAAATAACAGAAATTAACAAAAACAAGTAAAACAAAAATACTAAGTATGCAATCGGGGTGAGAGGTCTAAAGCAGGGTGTCTACAGAGCCCCTCGGCGACGTGGATTGCAAAGCAAAACGCGTCGACGAAAGAAAGACAACCGCCGAGGACATCGACAAGAGAAAACAAAGACTCGATAAAACATGAATTTGAAATTTGTGAAGGATAGGGGTGCGCTCCCTGTATGAGCGGCTTTATTGATATAGAAAGGATATGGCGGGATCCGTTTTGCTGAAGCGGGATCCGTTTGCTGATGCGGGATCCGTTTGCTGAATGCGGGATCCGTTTGCTGATGCGGGATCCGTTTGCTGATGCGGGATCCGTTTGCTGATGGCGGGATCCGTTTGCTGGTGCGGGATCCGTTTGCTGATTGCGGGATCCGTTTGCAGATGCGGGATCCGTTTGCTGATGCGGGATCCGTTTGCTGAATGCGGGATCCGTTTGCTTAAGCGAGATCCGTTGCTTAAGCGGGATCCGTTTGCTAAGGCGGGATCCGTTTTCTGATGCGGGATCCATTTGCTGATGGCAGGATTCGAGGCTCCGTCTGCCTATATGTGATATTGTTGTGTTGTTTGATGGAAAGGTGGTGATTTTGTGGCTCACCATGGACCGAGTTTTTGTCATTGAACTGTAATTGTTTGACTCTGTGGGATGCAGGCGTAGTTGACGGCGGATCACTTTCTGCTGGGGATGAAGTGCCTTGAGTTGTAGATGCTGTTGACCTTGTAGTGTACCTGTTAAGTGTGTGCTTTGCAGGTATATGTGCTTGTGACATGTATGGGATGTGAAATGGCAGTTATGAGGGAAATTGTGCTTGTGGTGTGATGTGATTTGAAAGCAGTTTGTATGAGAGAGAAGTAAAGTGATTATGTGTGTGAAGTGATTTTTGAAAGTGATTTTTGAAAGCGGAGATTGCTTGAGATGAATGATGTTCATACCTTCACTTACCATTGCCGCTTGAATGGGGATGGATTGCTGAAGGATGTTGATGATTTTGATGAAGAATGTCCATGCTTTAGATGGAGAATGATGATGTTGATGGTGATGAATTGTTCTTGCCTTTGAAGGAGTGTCGGGGAGATGGTATTCTGGATGGTGGGTTGGTCGTGCCAAAAGGTTGCCTACGTATCCCTGGAAAGGAATCAGACCAGCGTAGTTCAAGGATGGTGGAGGACGCTGGGGAAGAATGCTAGGAGCAAGGCAAAATAAAGCACGAACTTTTGCACATAGAAGGAGAAAAAGAAAAAGATTTTTTTTTATTTAGATTAGAAGGGAAAGAATATGCACACATGTGACAAAAAGATTTATTTTTAGTTCGTGGGTGAACCATTTTAACCATTGTGTGTTTGTAAAGCCAACCCAAGATCAAGTCGTGTTCAATCGAAGTCCGGATTGCGAAATTGATGTCTAGCCCCAAGAGATTTGTCGATTATGGGGCTTCAAAAGGGACTATTGATGCCGAGATGCCAAGGGGTTGCTGATTGTAAAGCCCCTCGAATGCTGAACTTTGAGTGTCTTATGAAGCCCCAAGATGAATCAACTCTTAGCCCATTCAAATAAACTGTCTTTTGTTGTCGGCGTGGGCAAGCCCCAAGAGAAGATCATTGATACCAAGCTTTGAGAGATTTCTAAGCCCCAAATGTCATGGGCTTATCAAGTTTGTAGATGGCGGGATGTGGAGACCTTTCGGTGTGAAGCCTCAAATTTTCTTGGAATCTGCTTAGCATTATGTTGGGAGCGGATGGCGCTATTGGGAAGAACTCTTGAAGGCGATCTCCTTCTTTCTCTTGTTTGGAGATGGATGGCCCTTTTTTTGTGGTTGATACCCAAATGGCGGAAGGTCCATGTTGAAAATGTAGTACGGTCTTCGGGAGACGTCTCGTGGGAGATGGTGATGTTGTTGCAGATGATAAGGTATTGGTGTGATAAAGTCTCGAACGGTATGTTTGCTTGAGTCTTCTTGAGTTAAGCCGACGGCGGATCTTTGGATACAGCCTGTGCTTTTGATCTTGGAGAAGGGGGTGCTGTATTGCAGAAACATTGGGATTGGCCGTAACTCTGCTTATAGAGTTAACATATTGGCATTTCCCGCTATAACTCAGCCGGGTGAGTCTAGCATATTGAATCTTTTTCCTTTTCTCTAAGACTTCCTTCAGAATCTCGCTGTGAGCTCTAACAAGAATCATCAAATTCTTTCATATCATCAGAGCCTTCATTTAAAACCAAGAGGCCTTTTGATTGGAAGTGTTGAGGGACCATTGAAGTTTGATCCTTTTCATGGAGCCATAAGACTACTCCCAAATTACATTGCTCGGGTACCACTGCCTAAAAGCTTGTTAATTACGAAGCCCCAATATTGCCCTTTTCTTGTATCACTGTAATGCCGTGGCCCAAAATATTGTAGATTGCGAAGCCCCTTGAGACATTTCGGTATAAAGCTTCAAATGTTGCTGGGGACATTGAAGTGAATTGCTTCTTGCCGAGGGAGCCTTTAAGACTTGACCGTAGCCCTTAGAGTGCCATCATTGATTGTGAGAAAGGTCCATCCTTGATTAGGGGAACGAGTACGGGCCCACGTGACAAGAGGGATTTTTGACATCCCTTTTGAGATACTTTGAGGATAGTCTCACACATCTTTCTCGAGCATAGCCCCTAGGGCTTATTGATTGTCAAATGAAGCATAAGAAGCCCTTGTTCTTGAGTCACATAGCCCCTAGGGCGTCACCATTTGTTGAGCAAAGCAAGAGTGCTCATCCTCGTGCGAGGGAATAAATATAAGAGGACATGGCAAGAGCTACTCCATTTCTCGGGAGCCTTTCGGCGTACTTTAGAAGCACATACTTGCAGAAGCTTTGAAAACTGAGACACATGTTGTTGCTATTTGCTGCCCAAGCCAATTGACTAGCTAGGGATTATTTGTGCAACCTCGTGCCCTTTTATGATGGGCTCATTCTCGGATGGATCTTGGTTACCACGGGCCTTCTATTTATGAACCCAAAAATGCACACTGCTGGAGAATGATGCCGATAACCCAAGACAACCTTTGATGGTGCCATATCTTGTCGAGCCTTTTGCAATCCCAAAGTTGACTCGGTGGGGAATTGATTTGTTGAGGAGATCCAATGTAGAGCTTGTGCAGTTGTCTTCCTTAGAGGCCGGAGATCTCCATTTCTCTTTCCCTTCTCTCTCTCACTCTCTCATTTTTTTATGACGCACCCTGTTTTTTTCCTAGACCGCCCTTTCGGGTTTTCAATCTAGCGGGCATCTCTTTTGCGTCTTCTCTTTTGACTCGATTAATGAGGAAGTGTGCATTGACTCTGGCTGAGGAGATAAGACATGTGATTTTGTGGTGGAGACCTTTTGTCACTAATGATGAGTGACATTGACTTGGCTAGGGAAGTGTCCCTAGTATTGACTTCATGTATGTATATTTTTTGAATGACTCACGAAGGCAAGTAAGTCATTAAGAGATAAGAGAAAGAAAGCCCCAGTTTGATTGCAAGAAACTGGGAGTATCGCAAAAAGAAGAGAACCCCCTAGACTCGACAAGGAACGGAAAGTTATTCCAAATCTAAGAAAGTTGTTCAATCTTTTGGTGATTAATTCATTGGCAAATGAATCGTACAAAGATGTCTTGACAAGTTCGAGATGAAGGCCGATCACCATAACGCTCTAGGGCTAAAAATATCTTCTTTCTTGCATGAGACCGGACCCGAAGGTTTCCTACGTTCCTCCAGTGAAGAGGCTCAGGTCACCGTAGTTCTTGTTGATGCTCCATTCGCAGTGATGGTTGTTGCTTCGTCGTGATTGTTGTCGATGTTGCTTCGTCCTTCGTTTGGTGGAATGATATTGTTGTTGTGAACTTCTTTGAATGAAGGGGGATTTTTTTTTTTTTTTTGTGTGTGTGCTCTAACTTTTGGCTAGGTTGATTTGAGGATTTCAACCTAGCGAGCTTTTTTTTTTTTTTTTTTTTTTTTTATCCCCTTTTGAAAACTTTGCTTCATGATTGTTGCTCCACCTTTCTTTGTCTTGATTTCGTCATTGTTGATGTCTTCGTTGTTGATGCCGTCGTTGATGTTTAGCCCCTAGGCGTTCAAGCGATGGCCTTCGTTCTAAAACGTGTTTAGACATCTTTTCATCATTTTGCCAAGAATTAAATTTAACAACTTGGAAGAGTGTATGAGGACAAGAACGACTTTAATTTGATAATTGACTCGAACATTCACACAAGTGGGATGAAAGAAAACTTTAATGCACACTTAAGAGGACTTTTGACTCTTTTTTTTTTAATCCTATTTCTAGGTAGAGAAAGAGAAACGGAGATTGTTGTCGTCATCCCCCATTGTCGTTGTAGCCTTCCTTGCGGCATGATCTCTCGTTGAGACCCTATTTCAAATCTGAGCCCCTTCCTTGATGAGTTCTTGCATGTTCTTACTCTCTAACTGTTGTTCTTCAACCACGGTAAACTCACCATTGTCAATCAAGTCTTGGATGATGTTGCGGATGGAGAAGAAATCCTCGGTGAGGTGACCGCTGCATAGGTGATAGTCACACCACTTGTGGTGGGCATGGTTGCGACGCAATGGTTGTGGTTGCTTGTACCCTTGGAGAGGAGAAATTTGTCCCTTTGCTTTGAGATTTTCATAGGCCTTGGTGACAGTCATGCCATTGAGAGGGGTATAGATACGGTCGTTGGTGGCACCTTTGTGACTTTTGAAGGATGAGCCACTTGAGAATGCTTTACCGTGGACCTTTGCCTTGTTGTCGGTGAGCTCTTTCAAACGAGCCTTAAGTTCGGACACTTCTTCCTCGTGAATTTTCCTCTCGAGATCAAGACGGTCTTGCCACAAATCGTCCTTGCGGCGGGCATCCTCGACAAGTCTATCCATTTGTTCCCCCATGGCTCTTATTATGTTGAAGAGCCTTTCGTTGGACACGGAAGTATTCTCACCCTTGTTGTTGTTGATGTTGGAAGCCATTGGACCTTTTGAGAGAACACGGTCGATCTTAGGTTGGCCCCACAAACATATTTTTGAGTAAAATAATTAACCCACAAACAAAGGAAAAAGACTTAACCACATAAGAAAAATGACTTTTTTTTTTATTTACAAAAGTCGGAAGGACGTGGTCCTTTTTGGGGTTTCTAGAAAAATAGTGGAATCGTCACACTAGTATATAGACCTTCTCGTGGTCCCATATACTCATCGGATTCCACCACGCTTGTGAATCCTACATGTGTCGGGATTAAACTAAATTAATGTAGTAAAGCATACATGCGGGGACGAATTTTTATTTTCGTCCATAATAACCACTTGGGGACGGAGTTTTATTTCGTCCAAAACAACGAGTGGCATGTATGATTTGAAGACATTAGTTTAGGAAAATCTCGGCACATGGAAACCGACTTGAGTCACGGAGTGTTAGACCCTAACTAGAATTGTGTGGTTTGTGCTCGGCTAAAGAGATGCTTAAAGGTCACCCCCGGCATGTAGTCGTGAACTACGCCACGGGCTGAGGTTTACCGCTTCGGAAGAGTCAAGGTCGAGTGGATTTTTTAAAACTAAAAGTATTAGAAGATGACCGTAGAGGTTTAAAAGTAAGGGGATATGACTCGGTCCTTGGTTAGGTATAGGCGGAGGGACCCTAGGTAAGGGTGGTTTTTTAACTTTAAGACGTGTAAGGTTTGACATAGGTAGACCAAGAGGTAGGTCGTCTAAGGTTGGTTAGCTTGACTAAAGGTGGGGTCAAGATGAATGGTTGACCTAGATGGGTCAAGGTGACGGACTGACCTAGACGGGTCAAGGCGATAGGTTGACCTAGATGGGTCGAGACAACGGGTTGACCTAGATGGGTCAAGGATGAGGGTTTGACCTAGATGGGTCAAGGAGGGTTGACCTAGATGGGTCAAAGATGGTTTGACCTAGAATGGTCAAGGTAGAGGTTTGACCTAGATGGGTTGACCTAGACGGGACAAGGAGACGGGTTTGACCTAGACGGGTCAAGGTGACGGGTTGACCTAGAATGGTCGAGGTAGAGGTTTGACCTAGACGGGTCGAAGACGGTTTTGACCTAGATGGGTCAAGGAAGAATTGACCTAGACGGGTCGAGGATAACGGTTTGACCTAGATGGGTCTAGATGATGGGCAATCTTAGATGGCTTAGAGGTAGGTCAGTTGACCAAAGTTGGCCAAAGTTTGACCTAGACGGGATGGCATTGAGTAAGTTGACCTAGGAAGGTCAGAGGTTAACTAGGGTTGACCTAGACGGGTCAAGGGTTTGAATAGAGTGGATCTAGGGTAGACCAGGTTGACCTAGACGGGTCTAAGGTTTGACTAGAGTCGATCTAGGGTAGACACACGCAACATGATGAATGAATTTAGTTAAGATTAGGATTACTTGTTTTGATAAGTGTTCTTAACTCGATCAAAGTGCATGGTTTTAGAAATGAACAAGGGATTAACCTCGACCGCTTCACAAGTGAAAACGGCGAGTTAGATAGCCCGAGTGCCACGAAGATAGAGGCAACAGGATCACCAAAATCTGTGCACTCAGCGGAGTATCCAGTAGGGTGTGCAGTGTGACACGGACTAGTGGTAGTGTGCCATTTGATTACATATTTTATGATGATATGCAATGCAAGAGAGGAGTCTACTAGCATAACAATTCATAGTAACATTATTTAAGCATGGAATAAACACAAACAGAGCGGATCTATAATATTTAAACATTCTATGAATACCAAGAACCTGCAGGGAGTTGTTAGAAACAGATTTGCAGAAAAAGGGTGCGCGGGGCAGTTAGAACACACACAAAATCGTGAAGTTAATGAAAGTTAGACCCTCTTAAGTTTTTTTAAAAAAAGTTTTTTTGAAAACAAGTCCCCAGTAGAGTCGCCACTGTGAATACGGGAGATAAAAATCGAGAGTTGCCACGTTGTTTTATTTGTTGTTAAAACATTGAGAAAACCATTTATGAGAATAATAGGGTTTGGGGGTCAAATTACAATAAGAGAAGAATATACAGTTATCACTCCTATCGCCCGACGAATCGGTCTTTCTATCATGATCAATGTGTGTGTGTGTGTGTGTGTTAGTGATTGAGACCGGATCCGAAGATTGCCTACATTCTTCTCATCATGAGAAGCTCAGGTCGGTGTAGTTCATTGATGAATTAGAATGGGAAGAGATGAAGCGGGATCATGCATATAGAGGGGGAAAAATAGAGTTAGAAGTAGTTCCTAGATCGTATTAGGGTTTGATGAAACCCTAGGATCATCATAGGCTATGGCATGTGCACATAAATAGGGATTACAATCCTAGATCTAGCATGTTATGCATGGATAAGTAGTAAATCTAGCATTATAATAAGAACATCATGAATACATATAAAGGAACACATAAACATGAACATCACTACCCTAAATATGACATATATTATGAATCTAGACTAAGAACATGAAGAACGCATGAAGAACATATGAATATGAATGAATAAACATAATTAAAACATGCATAATATAGATCTAGCCTAAGAACATAATAAGAAAAGTAAGAAGACTCACCTTGATCGGCAAGAACTAGGGTTGAAGCTTCTTGAAGATTCGAAGAGGCTTCGAGGGTGCCGAAAAGGCTTAAACTAATGGGGCGTTTGGTTCGGATGAATTTTTTTAAAGGAATAGAATGGTCAATAGAATTGAATTCCTTAAGGAATTGGAATGTAAATAAATTGGTCAAACCTTGTGTTTGATTGGCACAGAATAGAATGGAATTGTCATTCAATTCCTTGGCAATTCATATTTGGTTTCACGACAAAACTATTGGAATTGAATTAATATAATAATAATAAATATTATCATTATTATAATAAAAATAATAATAATAAATATAATAATAATAATAATAGTAACTATTATTATTATATTAGTATTATTATTATTTATTATAAATAATAATAATACTAATATAATAATAATAATATATATCATTATTATTAATATTATTAATATTTTTTATTATTATTGTTACTATATTTATCATTATTTTTATATTATTATTATTATTATTTATTTATTATTATTATATTTATTATTATAATTTTTATTTTTATTTATATACTTATCAATATTATTATTTATTATTATTTTTATATTTATTATTGTTACTACTATTATTGTTATTATTTATTTTTTTATTATTACTATTATTATTTATTATTATTAATAATATATTTATAATTATAATTATATTATGTTTTATTTTTTATTATTATTGTTGTTTATTATTATTAACATTATTATTATATATAATATTATTATTTATTTATTTGTTTATTATTATTATATTTACTATTATTTATTATTATTTATTATATCTATTATAAATATAATTATAATTATATTACTTTTTATTTTTTATTATTATTATTATTATTATTATTATTATTATTATTGTTTATTATTATTATTATTATTACTATTTTTTATTACTCTAATAATAGGTGTTCTTAATTTCTTCAATTCCATCAATGGAATGAAATGGATGGAATTGAGCATTCCTCCCATTTTAGGATGGAATGACAAATTCCTTCATGGAATGGAATTAGACATTCCATTGGAATGAAAAATTAGGAAAGAAAGAACCAAGCATGGCAATGGAATTAGTCAAACGGAATTGAGCATTTCATGCCCTCAGTTTACCACGAACCAAACGCCTCCTAAGAGTTTCATCGTCAGTTTTGACTGTGGAACTCGTAGAATGAATTGTGTGTCGAAATAATGAACTGAGGTCACCTATTTATAAGAAATCTTGACCCGAAGGAAGTGGTCGGCCGGCCGGAAGACGGGCCGGCCGGCCGGTCATAGAGATTGATACGGTTTTCGAGGTAAGTCTATCTAGACTCTGGAGGATGATCAGATAACGCCTATCCTTGATCCCTCATCCGATCAGTCGAGAACATCTTCTTATCTGGGCTTTTCGGGAAATACTAGATGAGTCCTGCGCATCTCGTAAATACCTGGGAGGTCCCTGTGAGTTCTAGAATGCCTAATAACTCATTTTCAGGTCGGGTACTAACACCTAGGGGTATTTTGGTAAACCTAAAAGGGTATTTTGGGCATAATATTAATGGTAATATGAGAAACCCTAGAGTGAGTATTAACCTTAAAGGAGTTAAAGAGGATAACTTGTAGGTTAATAATAAGAGGAGTAAAGTATTTTGAGGACGGAAGTAAATAGTGTTACTTTTGTCTAAGAAAGTTATTTCGCATGATTGTAGATACGTGCGCGTGGTATTGCAAAGAAGATTAAGCAAGCCAAGGTAAGGGATTACGTTCCTCAGTTCTTGAAGTTTCAATCCTTTAAAGTAGGATTCCTTATATTTCTTTCAAGAGTAGTTACCAAGTGGCCGGTAACATTTGAAATCTTAAAAGTTGTGAACGTCTATTTGTTGACTCTTACCCTTGACATGTTTTAACTCAATGGGTACCAAAAATTATTTGAAGTTGTTATGGTGTTCTTGTACCTTGAACACTAAGTGGAACTATTTGCTATATCTATTTAAACAGGTATAGTTAGCTTTGTCTGATATGAGAAGGACTTAGCAAGAATTGGTCTTATATGAAAAGGACTAATCACAAATGGTCTAGTTTGATATGAAAAGAACTTAGACCCTTTATGCTGCTTGATGAAGCGGTTAGATTATCATGATAAATCTTAATAAGGGAATATCCTTAAAAGGGTACGATCTCTTATTTACTTAAATGCCCTTAAAAAGGCATTGCACCTAAAATGGTGACGTTATCTTGGAATTGACGAATTTGGAAATAAGCGCCACATTTTTGTTTTGAAAGTTTATGGTTAACTGTCTTTGAAACTAAACGGTTAACTTGATATTGTATAAAAGCCTATATTTGAAAAGTCTTATTATTGTTCCGTTCTTTCGGTCATCTCTTCTTAGTACCCGGAGAGATCCCGTATGAACTTACTGAGCATTGTTCGTTCACCCATTTCTTATATTCTTTTCCCCAGGTAATAGTAGAGGGAAAGGTTAGATCGCAGAGGAGTGTGGTCCGTGATTTAATGAAGAAGAGTTTTAAGACATTGTTTTGTTTTATGTTAGAGCTAGTGGGTTGTACTAGTCGTTAAGTTTTGAAATACAGTTATGCTTCCGCGCTATTTTGAATGGTGGTTGATTATACTAGCTGTTACATGTGAACGTTGGATTGGAATTGTGTTTGACGTTTGAGATTTCCTAGTTAATGGATTATTATTATTATTATTGGAAAGTTTGAGTCGTTACAGTTGGTATCAGAGCTATGGGATTAGAGCTTAAAAGGGATAGAAACTCTGATATTGAATAAGTTTGATTTGAGCGTTTTAGGAAGACTAAGATTGCTTGAAGTCAAACTAGTTATTTATGGAAACCTACTATTTTAGGAAAGAACCTAAGATAAGAATTCCTCGAGGGATATGAGGAATATAAAGTGAACACTTGGGAAGTGAAACTTGAAGGGTTACACTAGAACGCTAATCTTTTAAGTTGCTTATGGAAATGATGATTATGGTCTTATACCCTTAAGTTATATGACATTGATAATGGTTATGTCTTAAATTGTAAGTCATGGATGGACTTAGAAGAAACATGAAGATGAACTTGAGAATAGAACCATTAAGAAAAGAGTGATCCAGAGGTATGCACTCAAAATTCAAAAGCTGACAGAAGAATTGGAAACAGAAAGGACAAAGGTGAGTGTTACACTAAGGAAGTGGATGCAAGATAAGAAAGCATTACTATACACTCGCAAAGAATTGGAAGAAGTAAAGGAGACCATGAACCAAAATGATAAGTACTATCATGAAACCAGAGAAGAATCTTACCAATGGTTCTATGAATTGAAAGACTTAAAGGAAGCCAGAACTAGGGAGTCAGAACTATCAACCCCCATAGGCAATGAAGCACCAAAGGAAGATAATTTGGTAGCTGAAGAAGAGGCTGAGGAAATAGGTATCACCCTTGAGGGTAGTGAAGCCGCCCCAATCATTATTGATGATGATGAAGAACTAGAACCAGAAGTGGTACCGGTTCGAAGGTCCAGAGGAAGGCCAAGAGGTTATAAGAAGGCTCCAAGAATGCCAAGTGGAAAACCTAGGGGAAGGTCTAGGAAGGGTTTCATGATTGAAAAATGAAACATGGAGTTATTGTTTAGAGAAAAATACTAGAATTTTGTTTTGTTGACTTTTATTCCAAGAAGATCCTCATAATAGAAGTTTATGATTTATCCTAAGAAAATGGATTTGTTTATTGTCTCATTCTTAAATGTTAAAGCGAGTGAGCTAATTTAGAACGAGAAAGTATGGGTCAAGTGAAAAGACCATGAGTATAATTGGCTTATTGAAACGGCCAAGTGAAATTAGTTTTGGTCTAGTGAAATGATCGAAACAAGAATAAAAGCGACCTATTGAAACGGTCAAGTATAAAAGTAATTGGCTTATTGAAACGGCCAAATGTGAATGCAAGTAGGTCTAGTAAATCGACTTGCGATGAATAAGTAAAGTCTAGTGAAATGACTTCCCTATGTAGAAATGGGTCTATTGAAATGACCAGAGATCTAGTAAACCGATCTTTTGTAAAAGTTACGTCTTTTAGGGATGGCCTATTATGTGAAAGTATTAAGCATAGTACAATGCTTGTGTAGGCGTGAGTAATAGTGTTAAATGTACGAGTTAACCTGGAACAAGTAAGAATGGTCTATTAAAACGACCAATGAAAGTGATGATGGTCTATTGAAATGACCAATGAAAATAGTATTGGTCTAATGAAACGACTAATAAGTCTAGTAAATATGACTAACGAAGATAGCGATGGTCTGTTGAAACGACCAGTGGTCTAGTGAATGACCTATAAATTGAATGTTTGTCTGTGGATACGATCTATAGTATGAGAGTACGTGAAAATGTCTCGTATTCATGATACTAATGATAGTATCATATTATCTGACAAGTGTTCGAAATGCCAGAGTGGCTGAGTTTATGATGCTAACTCAAGGAAGTATGACGGTGGACGACTATGGTGATAGATCCACCGAATTTCTAGAATTTTCCCTAACGTTCTTCGATTGAAGTTGGTTTGAATGACTGGATTAGATATAGAATCACTCCATTAATGCTAGAAACCTATGATCAAGTGTTAGATAGGGCAAGGATAGTGGAGAAAGAATCATATAGTTATCGCAGTAAGCGAGAAGAGAAGAAGATTCAACTGAGAAAGAGTCGACTGAATCTAAAGGAAACTAGAACCGCGATGGGAACAATAAGAGGAAGGCTACTGACGATCGCGAAAAGGACGGTACTTCAAGTAAGTACCAGGGCAAAGGCCATGGTAATCAAAAGGATGGAAATAAGAACGACGCCAAAGGGCAAGTTTCTGATGAGAAGTGCCAAGTCTGTGAGGGAAGGCACAAGACTGAGGATTGCTGGCACAAGGAGAAGAAGTGCCTTAATTGAAACAAAGTGGGACATCCGCAGTGGAAATGCCCGGAACCCAAGAAAGATGCTAAGGCTCAAGGAGCAAAAGAGGATAACAAGGGAAACGATGGAGGTCGTGGACTGTAGATACCCTGGGAAAACCACGACTTGGCTAGAGCGGTGGAAGGATCCTAGGATGTCTAATTGATTTTAATTTGTAGAGTCGCCACCTATGTTATTAAGGGAACATAAGAAAAACCTAAAGAAATAGCCTAAATTTATATACAAAACCAAAGATTCGGGAAGAGAAGGGTTCGGGGGTTAGGTGACGGAGTGGAAAGTACTTAAACACCCACTCCACCCTGCTTACGCGGGTCTTGCTACTATTGGTGTTCTAATGCTAAATCTCCTTATTTTAATATGAGAAAAGTGCTAACAATTATAATGTAAAGAAAAGAGGAATTACAAAAGAGAAATAAAAGAAACTTGTTTTATTGATTAATTCATGCTAAAGATTACATGTCAAACAATTACATTAAGAAATTATTGATAAATTAAAATGGAGTTTAGAATGTTGGAATGTAACCTTGACCAAACTTCGATAGTGAAGTGGTCTTTTGGTTGTATTCTTTTTTATGGAGATTGCATACACATTAGAAGAGATGAAAGATGAAGAAAGCAAATAAAGAGTTTTGATAAAGAGAAGTAAAAGAGTTTAGAAGGAGAAAGTGGGCATTGTACCTTGTGCTTGAATGGGGAAGACCAATTTGTCTATAGTAACCACTCTTGAAAATGAACTTTTTAGTTTTTAGAGAGTTTTTGAGTCAAGAATCCTTCCTCCTTTTCCATGGTGGAATGAAGAGGTATTTATAGGTATAGGGAGAGTGTTTTTGGTCACAAAGATAGCCTCTCCCTGGATCAAGCCAAGGCATAATGGTTTTGGGGGTTACAAATCAGAAAAGGAGGGAAATTTGGCAAAATCCGGGATTCTGAAGGTGGGAAGCGTGCACGTCCCACCCCCCCCCCATGGTAGGAGCACGCCTATCACAAAGGAGGGAAAAGGTGCGCTCCTTCTATCTTTACAAAATCCATATTTTAGCCCAAAAGTTAACCCTCTTATGCAGTTAAGCCTCGAAACTAACGAAATTAGTCAGAAACTTAATGAACACCTCGAAAGTCAACAAAAAACACAGTAAACAAACACTCAAGGTTGAATTTTTCACTTAGTCAAGTCCATGACTAACGGAGTAAGTTAGGAACTTAACATAAAGTAACAAAAGTTAACGAAAAGTAACAAAACTTAACAGAAAAGAGGAAGACAGAGAATGTGTATGCAATCGGAACATGAGAGGTCCAAGGCGGGGTGTCTACAGAGCCCCTCAGCGACGTGGATTGCAAAGAAAAATGCGTCGATGAAAGAAAGACAACCGCTGAGGACATCGACAAAAGAAAATAAATACTCGATAAAAAGAAGGAATTATTGAAATTACGAAGGATAGAAATGCGCTCCCTGTGTGAGCAACTTTTGCTTATAGAGGACCTGGTGGGATCCGAGAATCCGTCTGCCGATTTAAAGTATGTATAGAGGACCTGGCGGGATCCGAGAATCCGTCTACCGCTGGTGGGATCCGAGAATCCGCCTGCCGATTTAAAGTCTGTATAGAGGACCTGGTGGTATCCGAGAATCTATCTGTCGATTTAAAGTCTGTATAGAGGACCTGGCGGGATCCAAGAATCCGTTTGCCGATTTAAAGTCTATATAGAGGACCTAGCGGGATCCGAGAATCCGTCTGCCGATTTAAAGTCTGTATAGAGGACCTCGCAGGATCCGAGAATCCATCTACCGATTTAAAGTCTGTATAGAGTACCTGGCGGGATCCGAGAATCCGTCTGCCGATTTAAAATCTGTATAGAGGACGTGGTGGGATCTGAGAATCCATCTGCCGATTTAAAGTCTGTATAGAGGACCTGGCGGGATCTGAGAATCCGTCTGCCGCTGGCTGGATCTGAGAATTTGTCTGCCGCTGGTAGGATCTGAGAATCTGTCTACCGCTAGCGGGATCTGAGAATCCGTCTGCCGATTTAATTCTGTATAGAGGACCTAACGGGATCCGAGAATCTGTCTGCCGCTGGTGGGATCTGAGAATCCGTCTGCTGATTTAAAGTCTGTATAGAGGACCTGGCGGGATCCAAAAATCCATCTGCCAATAGCGAGATCGGAGAATCCGTCTACTGATAGCGAGATCCGAGGATCCGTCTGCTGATAGCAAGATCCGAGAATCCGTCTGTTGATGGCGAGACCCGAGGATCCGTCTGCCGTATTTGCTGTATGCTTGTACCTGTTATGCATATGCTTTGCAGATATATGTGCTTGTGTGAGATGTGAAATAGAAATTGCGAGAGAAAATTATGATTGTGGTGTGATGTGATTTGGAAAGCAGATATTGCTTGGAAGAGAGAATTTTCAAGAATGGAGAAATTGCTTTTGTGTGTGATGTGATTTGCAGAAAGCTTGAATTATGTTCATACCTTCACTTACCATGACCGCTTGATTCGGGATGGATTTCTGATGCCGTGGCTTTGATGAAGGATGTAGACACTTTTGATGAAGATGAGTCGCTTTTACTTTGATGGAGTGTCGGTGAGATGACATTCTGGATGATGGGTTGGTCGTGCCAAAAGGCTGCCTACATATCCCTTGAGGAGAATCAGACCAGCGTAGTTCAAGGATGGTGGAGAATGCTGGGGAAGAAGCTAGGAGCAAAGAAAAATGAAGCACATACTTTTTTACACAAGTAAGGAGAAAACAAAGTTTATTTACAAGAAAAAGAAAAATAAAAATCTTTTGTCGTTTTTTTTTTTTAGTTCGTGGGTGAACCATTTTAACCATTGTGTGTTTGTGAAGCCAACCCAAGATCAAGTCATGTTCGGTCGAAGTCCGGCTTGTCTTGCTTGATTTCTGTCGTTGTCGCCGTTGTGTCCAACGAAGATTGATGTCTAGCCCCAAGAGATTTGTCGATTATGGAGCATCAAAAACACTTTCGATGACGAGATACCAGAGGCTGTTCAATGTAAAGCCCCTAGGATGCCTTTGATGCCAAACTTTGAGTGACTGGCATAGCCCCAAGATAGATCATCTCTTGGCTCATTCAAATAAATCGCCTTTTGCTGACGTGGGAAATCCCCAAGAGAAAATTATTGATACCAACCTTCTAGAGATTGCCAAGCCCCAAATGTCATGTACTTGTTGTTTGCGACCTTGGAGATGGTGGGTTGTGAAGACTTGTCGATGTAAAGCCCAAAATTATCTTGTAATCGGCTCGGCATTGACAACGGATGCACCATCGGGTAGGATTCTTGATAGAGATCTCATTCTTACTCTTACTGGGGAGATGAATAGCCTCAATGTGGTCGGTACCCAAAATGGTGAAAAGCTTATGTCAAAAGATGCAGTAGTGTCTTGTGGTGTCGTCGAGATCGCGGATGATAAGGTCTTGGTGTGATAAGGTCCCCAAATAGGTATACTTACTTGAGTCTTCTTGAGTTGAACTAAAGACGGATCTTCGGATGCAACTTGTGCTTGAGGCGTAAGAGCCACACTTTTTGCTTTTGATCTTGGAGAAGGGGGTGCTGAATTGCAGAAACATTGGGATTGGCCAAGGCATTTCCCGCTATAACCCTAGAGTTTAGCATATTGAATATTTTTCCTTTTCTCTAATACTTCCTTCATAATCTCGTTGTAAGTTCTAACAAGTATCATCAAATTCATTCATAACTTCGGAGCCCTCCTTTCAAACCAAAAGATTGTCAATTGCGAAGCCCCAATATTGCCCTTTGCTTGAATTACTGTAATGCCATAGCCCAAATATTGTAGATTGCGATGCCCCTTGAGGCATTCGGTGCCAAACTAATTGAGGAATCTTCCAATATTGCATATGTCTTTACTAGGGCCACCATTGGGGGAGGCGAAGTGAATTGTATTTTTTCCGAGGGAGCCTTTCAAACTTGAGTCTAGCCCCTAGAGTGCCATCACCGATTGTAAGTAGAGTAAGAAAGGCTTATCCTTGATTGGGGAACAGGTACGAGCACATATGACAAGAAGACATTTTGACATTCCCCTTGAGGGACTTTGAGGATAGTTTCACATATCTTTCTTGAGCGTATCCCTAAGGGCTATTAATTGTCAAATAAAAAAAAATGCTCTCGTTCTTGAGTCACATAGCCCCTAGGGCGTCATCATTTGTCGAGCAAGAGACTCGTCCTCGTGCGAGGGAACAAACATAAGAGGACATGGCAAGAGCTACTCCATTTCTCGGGAAGCCTTTTGACATACTATAGGGGCACATGCTTGAAGAAGCTTGAAGACTGAATTACATGTTGTTGCTATTCGCTGCCCAAACCAATCGACTCACTGGGGACTATTTGTGCAACCTCGTACCCTATATCAATCATGAGCTCATTCTCGGATGGGCCTTCTTTCACATGAGCCCAAAAATGCACATTGCAAGAACAATCTCTCTTATGCCAACAACCCAAAACGACCTTTGATTGTGCCATATCTTGTCGAGCTTTTTGCAATTCCGAAGTTGACTCGGTGGTGAATTGACTTGCTGAGGAGATTCAATGTATAACTTGTCTTCTTTAGAGGCCGGGGATCTCCATTTCTCTTTCCCTTCTCTCTCTCTCACTCTCTCATTTATTTTTTTTATGATGCACCCTGTTTTTTTGCCTAGACCGCCCTTTCGAGTTTTCAATCTAGCGGGCATCTCTTTTACGTCTTCATTTTTTTTTCCGACTCAATTGATTAGGAAGTGTGCATTGACTCTAGCTAAGGATGAGAGACATGTGATTTTGTGGTGGAGAGCTTTTGTCACTAATGATGAGTGACATTGACTTGACTAGGGAAGTGGTCCCTAGTATTGACTTCATGTATTTATATATTTTTGAACGACTCACGAAGGTAAGTAAGTCATTAAGAGAGAAGATAAGGAAAGCCCCAATTTGATTGCAAGAAACTGGGGGCGTTGTTGAAAGATAAGAAGCCCCTAGACTCGACAAGGAACTTGAAATGATTTTAAATCTAGGAAAGTTGTTCAATCTTGAGGAGATTAATTCATTGGAAAATGACTTGTACAAAGATGTCTTGACAAGTTCTAGATGAAGGCCAATCACCATAACGCGCTAGGGCTAAACATATCTTCTTTCTTGCATGAGATCGGACCCACAGGTTGCCTACGTTCCTCCAGTGCAGAGGCTCAGGTCACCGTAGTTCTTGTGGATTCTCCTTTTGTTGTGAGGAATTATTGCTTCGTCGTGATTTTTGTTGATGTCACTTCGCCCTTGGAAAATGTTATTGATCTTGTGTGCACTTCTTTGATTGAGGGGGATATATTTATTTATTTATTTTTGTGCTCTAACTTTTCCCTAGGTTGTTTTGAAGAGTCAACCTAGCGAGCCTCTTTTTTTTTTTTTTTTTTTTAATCCTCCTTTGAAACATTGCTTGATTTTTCTCCATGGTTGTAGTTCCACCTTGCTTTGGCGCTTGATGCCTTGGATTTGTCGTTGATGTCGTCACCTTCGTCACGATGTTTATCCCCTAGGCGTTCAAGTGATGGCCTTCATTCTAAATCTTGTTTAGACATCTTTTCATCATTTTGCCAAGAATTAGATTGAACAACTTGGAAGAGTGTATGAGGACAAGAAAAACTTTTATTTGATGACTCAAAATTTAACATGGGACAAGAGAAAACATTAGTGCACACTTAAGAGGACAGTTGACTCTTTTTTTTTTAATCCTATTTCTAGGTCGAGAAAGAGAAATGGAGATTGCTGTCATCGTCCTTGTCGTTGTAGTCCTTCTTGTTGAAGCCCCTAAGTCATTCCTTGTTTCCCGGTTGCTCTTCACCCACGGTAAATTCCCCATTGTCGATCAAATCTTGGATGATGTTTTAGAGAGCGAAGCACCCTTCGGTAGTGTGGCCGCTATGCTTGTGGTAGTTGCACCATTTATCATGTGCATGATTTTTATGTATCCCCTTCGGCTTGTATCCATCTAAAGGCTTGACCTTTCCATTTGATACCAAGGCTTCAAATGATTCGGCTCGGGTTACTCCTAGGAGAGGAGTGAAAATTCGGTTGTTGGCGGCACCTTTTTGACTTTTGAGGGATGAGCCACTTGAGCATGTTTTACCATTGACCTTTGCCTTGTTGTTGGTGAATTATTGCAAACGGGCCTTGAGTTTGGACACTTCTTCCTCGTGAATTCTCCTCTCGAGATCAAGACGGGCCTTGAGTTCGGAAACCTCTTCTTTGTGAATCCTCTTGTCGATATCGAAACGGGCTTGCCACAAATTGTCTTTACGGCGGGCATCCTCGACAATTCTATCCATTTGTTCCCCCATTGATTTCATTATGTTGAGTAACCCTTCGTTGGACACGAAAACATTCCCACCATTGTTGTTGTTGCCGTTCGAAGCCATTGGACCTATTGAAAGAACACGGTTGATCTTAGATTGGCCCACAAACACCTTTTGAGTAAAATAATTTCACCCACAAACATGAGAAAAGACTCAACCACATAAAGAAAAAGACTCTCTTTTTTTATTTATTTATTTACAAAAGTCGGAAGGACGTAGTCCTTTTTGGGTTTTCTAGAAAAATTGTGGAATCGTCACACTAGTATATAGACCTTCTCGCGGTCCCATATACTCATCGGATTCCACCACGCTTGTGATACCTATATGTGACGGGATTAAACTAAATTAATGTCATAAAGCATACATGCGGGGACGGAGTTTTATTTCTTCCATAATAACCACTTGGGGACGGAGTTTTATTTCTTCCATAATAACCACTTGTTTCTTTTGGAAACGGCATGTATGATTTGATGACATTAGTTTAGGAAAATCTCGACACATGAAAAACCGACTTAGTCACGGAGTGTTAGAACCTAGACTAAGAATGTGTTGACTCGTGCTCGGCTAAAGAGAGGCTTAAAGTCACCCCGGCATGTAGTCATGAACTACGCCACGGGTTGAGGTTTATCGCTTCGAGAGAGTCAAGGTCGGGTGGAGCTTGAAACTCTCTAGGACAGGCCTCGACGGGTTTGGGGTTATAAACTTGTGCGACTCGATTGTGAGCAATTCATAGGAATATGTGCATGTAGTGTGAGGTCAAGCTAAGTGACAATTTTTAAAAAAAAAAATTTAACAAAAGAAAAGCAAATAATCACATATTTCCAACTTTCGAATCACCCATGCGACCGATAAAATAAACAGAAAGTAAAAGAAGTTATGTGCATGCCCAGTGCCCACACACTGTCAAAACTGTTCTGTTTTTGTGCACTGTTCTGTTCTGGAAATGCGCCCAGAAGCGCGCGCATTGGGCTACCTACTCGGAAGGCGCGCGCGTTAGAGGAAGATGGGCAGAGGCGCCCGCTTCTGGGTGAAAACCTGCAAACTCATGGGTTCAAGGGACTGCCTTGACCCTAAATAATAAAACTTTCCCCTGCAGTAATTGTTAGCACAAAAACATGAAATGGAAGGACAAGAAAGAAGGCGGGCGATTCTGGTAATTGGGGTCGGACGCGCGCGCTTTAGGCCAAGAAGGCCAGAGGCGCGCGCTTCCAACCTTTTTTACCAGAATGCCCAGAAAACAGAATAAAATAACACCAAAAGCAGAAACGCAAGTTTAACCCTCTAAATTGTCCCCAACAGAGTCGCCACTGTAGATACCCCAGAAAAACCACGACTTGGCTAGAGCGGTGGAAGGATCCTAGGATGTCTAATTCATTTTAATTTGTAGAGTCGCCACCTATGTTATTAAGGGAACATAAGAAAAACTTAAAGAAATAGCCTAAATTTATATACAAAACCAGAGATTCGGGAAGAGAAGGGTTCGGGGGTTAGGTGACGGAGTGGGAAGTACTTAAACACCCACTCCACCCCGCTTACGTGGGTCTTGCTACTATTGGTGTTCTAATGCTAAATGTCCTTATTTTAATATGAGAAAAGTGATAACAATTATAATGTAAAGAAAAGAGGAATTACAAAAGAGAAATAAAAGAAACTTGTTTTATTGATTAATTCATGCTAAAGATTACATGTCAAACAATTACATTAAGAAATGATTGATAAATTAAAATGGAGTTTAGAATGTTGGAATGTAACCTTGACCAAACTTCAATAGTGAAGTGGCCTTTTGGTTGTATTCCTTTTTATGGAGATTGCATACACATTAGAAGAGATGAAAGATGAAGAAAGCAAATAAAGAGTTTTGATAGAGATAAATAAAAGAGTTTAGAAAGAGAAAGTGGACATTGTACCTTGTGCTTGAATGGGGAAGAACCAATTTGTCTATAGTAACCACTCTTAAAAATGAACTTTTTAGTTTTTAGTGAGTTTTTGAGTCAAGAATCCTTCCTCCTTTTCCATGGTGGAATGAAGAGGTATTTTTATGTGTAGGAAGAGTGTTTGTGGTCACAAAGATGGCCTCTCCCCGGATCAAGCCAAGGCATAATGGTTTGGGGGTTACAAATCAGAAAAAGAGGGAACAAAGACTCAAGGTTGACTTTGTCACTTAGTCAAGTCCAAGACTAACGGAGTAACTCAGGAACTTAACGGAAAGTAACGAAAGTTAACGAAAAGTAACAAAACTTAACAGAAAAGTGGAAGACAGAGAATGTGTATGTAATCGGGACATGAGAGGTCCAAGGCGGGGTGTCTACAAATGCATGTTCACCATGACGGCCAAGGATGCTAGAGCCACCAATGACCTCGTGGCAGGTACAATCCAATTATATTCTCGTAATGTTCGTGATTTGATTGATACTGGCGCTACGCATTCTTTGATAAATGCTTGCTTAGCTAAGAGAATGAATTTAGTTCCTGAGGCATTAGAGAGTTCTTTAGTGGTAGATACCTTAAATAAAGATTCGATCCCTATTACGTCTATATATAAGAATTGTCCTTTGAATTGGACGTAAAAGAGTTTGAAGTTGATCTCATTAGTCTAGAGATCGAGGAATTTGATGTAATCTTGGGAATGGACTGGTTAGCTACATACCATGCCCATGTAGACTATTTTAAGACAGAAGTTCACTTCAGATTTCTATTTGTAGAGGAATGTTAATTCCAAGGGATAAAACCTAGAAGCCAATCGAACTTTATATCGGTAATGAAGACCCGTAAGCTGTTAAGAAAAGGATGTGAAGGATTTCTGGCACTACGTGAGTACTACGGACCAGAAGAAAGTAAATATAGAATCACTTTCAGTAATAAGGGATTTTAAAGGATGTGTTCCCAGAGGATTTACCGGGGATACCACCTGAAAGAGAAGTTGAGTTTTCTATCAATTTGGTACCAGAAACATCACCAATATCGAAGGCGCCTTATAGAATGGCTCCGGCAGAACTAAAGTAATTGAAGGAACAACTACAAGAGTTATTAGAAAAAGGTTTGATTAGACCGAGTATGTCACCATGGGGTGCACCAGTGTCATTTTTGAAGAAGAAGGATGGGTCGATGAGGTTATGTGTTGACTATCGTGAATCGAATCATGTGACGGTGAGGAACCAATATCCGTTGCCAAGAATAGATTATTTGTTTGACCAACTTTATGGAGTGTGGTATTTTTCAAATATAGATTTGAGGTCAGGTTATCATCAACTGAGAGTGAAGAAAGACGATATAGCCAAGACTGCCTTTAGAACAAGGTATGGTCATTATGAGTTTGTAGTGAAACCGTTTGGATTGCAGATCTTGAGAGAGCAGAAATTATATGCTAAATTCAAGAAGTGTGAGTTTTTGTTGGAGGAAGTCGCATTCTTAGGGCATGTGGTGTCAAAGGATGGGATTGCTGTGGATTCAAAAAAAATAGAAGCTGTTGTGAATTAGGAAAGACCAACCACAGTTAGTGAAATAAGAAGTTTCTTAGGTTTGGCTGGCTACTATAGGAGATTCGTTGAAGGTTTCTCAAAGTTATTAGTGCCATTAACGAAATTGACTCAGAAAGGAGCTAAGTTTGTTTGTTCAGAAGAGTGTGAAAAGAGCTTTGAAGAATTGAAGTGACGATTGGTGTCCGCACCAGTTCTTGCTTTACCATCGGGATCGGATGGATTTGTGATATATAGTGATGCTTCGCTAAAAGGACTAGGCTGCGTGTTGATGCAGAATGATAAGGTGATAGCTTATGCATCTAGACAATTGAAGAATCATGAGAAGAATTATCCAACCCATGATTTAGAGTTAGCGGCAGTGGTGTTTGCTTTGAAGATATAGAGACACTACTTGTCTGGGGTAACATGTCAGATTTATACGGATCACAAAAGTCTTAAGTATATATATTCACCCAGAAGGAGCTTAATATAAGCCAAAGAAGATGGTTGGAGCTGTTAAAAGATTATGATTGTATAATTTTGTACCACCCTGGAAAAGCTAATAAAGTGGCAGATGCGTTGAGTAAGAAGAACCGTGAAACGTTAGCGACGTTAATTTTCTAAGGAGGAAAGTGTGTGGAACCGCATTGAAATTCCAAGCATGTAAGTGCAAGTTAAGGGTTATTTGGCTCAAATGAATGTACAGCCAATGCTTATGAATAGAATCAAAGAAGCACAAGGAATCGACGAGGAAGTGTTGAAGGTGCATGAGAGTATTGCTAAAGGAAAATCAAAAGACTTTCGTATGGGAGAAGATGGAATCATGAGGTACCAATCAAGAATATGGGTGCCAGACAATGAGGATATTAAGAAGGAGATCCTGAAAGAAGCTCATTGTTCGATGTTTTCCGTACATCCTGGAAGTACGAAGATGTACAGAAACTTAAGAGAATTGTTCTGGTGGAACAACATGAAAGGAGATGTAGCTGAGTTTGTATCAAAGTGTTTGGTGTGTCAAAAAGTGAAAAGTGAACACCAAAGACCGGCAGGATTATTGCAGTCGTTACCTATTCCAGAGTGGAAGTGGGAGCATATAGCTATGGATTTGGTAGTAGGGCTACCAAAGACACTGAAGGGCTATAACGCAATTTGGGTTATTGTGGATAAACTTATGAAATCAGCTCATTTTCTAGCAATCAAGGTGACTGATTCGTCGGGGAAGTTAGCCAAGTTATATATTGATGAAATCGTGAGACTGCATGGAATACCCATTTCGATAGTGTCCGATCGAGATGCGAGGTTTACATCGAAATTCTGGAAGAGTTTACAACAAGCCTTGGGTACGGAGTTGACAATGAGTACAACTTTTCAACCGCAGACAGATGGACAGTCGGAGAGGACTATCCAGACTCTATAGGACATGTTGAGAGCTACGTCACTAGATTGGCAAGGAACGTGGGATAAACATTTGACGCTAGTAGAATTCGCGTACAATAATAATTTTCATGCTAGTATTGGGATGGCACCGTACGAGGCATTGTATGGGCAAAAGTGTAGATCACCTACTTGTTGGGATGAAGTTGGTGAAAGAAAGTTAACTGGATCAGAACTTGTCCAAGTAACTATAGATAAGGTACAACAGATTCGAAAATGGTTGTTGACTGCTTAGAGTACACAAAAGTCATATGCTGATCACTGAAGGCGCGATTTGGAATTTCAATTAGGCGACTATGTATTCTTGAAGATTTCACCAACGAAATGAGTCATAAGGTTCGGTATTCATGGGAAGTTAAGCTCAAGATATGTTAGACCGTCTGAGATTTTGGAAAGAATTGGGATGGTAGCTTATAAGTTAGCTTTACCGCCTGTGCTAGCTAAAGTGCACAACGTGTTTCACGTATCGATGTTGAGGAAGTACATTTCTGATCCGAGTAACGTGATTGAGTATAAACAACTCAGAGTTCATGCTGATTTAAGTTACGACGAGGAACCTGTGAAGATTGTAGATAGGAAAGATCAATTCCTGAGGAAAAGAGTAATTCCTTGTGTGAAAGTACAATGGAGCAACCATACGGAAAGAGAAGCTACGTGGGAGCTCGAGAGCAAGATGCGAGAAGCGTATCCCGCCCTGTTTTCTGATTAAGGCATGTTTAGTTTGGTGGACCAAACTCTTTTAAGGAAGAAAGAATGTAATATCCGAAATTTTCCTAATTATTGTTATTTTAGACTCTTTTATTTATTGATTGGTCCAAGTGAATTAATGAGAGTATTGGGCTTAAGTGATTAAGTTAAATTAGAAAAGCCCAAGTCATTATTTAAGAGGAAAATGAATCATTTTTAAGTTTGGGAATTGTAAACCCTAAACTATATAAACCCCTCTCTAAAATCGCTAAACCTATTATTATTATTTCAAAAAAAGAAAAGATAAGAACGGGAGACAGAGAGAGGAACGGCGTAGAGAGAGAACGCCGCAGAGAGAGAGAACTCGGGCAAGAGAAAGAGAGAAGGAGGAGGTTTCATTGAAGGTACTACCCAATCCCCCTTACCTTTTCTCTTTGATTGAATCATTAAGGTTATGTTCTAAGAACCCTAAAGAATAAGGATTGATCATCTAGGGTTTAAGAATTGAATTAAGAAGAGGAAGAAGATGATGAATATGTGTGTGTGGCATGTGCGTATTGTGTTGTGTGTGCTGTGTGTGTATTGGTGTGTGTGCGTGTGCTTGTGTGTGTAAACAGTGTGTGTATGTGTTTGTGTGTGCTGTGATAATGTTTTTGGTGTGTGTAAATTGAATCTAAGAAATAATAATGGGGACGGAAGATAGTAAACCCTAGGGGTATTTTGGATAAATCCTAGGGGTATTTTGGTAAACCTAAAAGGGTATTTTGGGCATAATATAAATGGTAATATGAGAAACCCTAGAGTGAGTATTAACCTTAAAGGAGTTAAAGAGGATAACTTGTAGGTTAATAATAAGAGGAGTAAAGTATTTTGAGGAAAGAAGTAAATAGTATTACTTTTGTCTAAGAAAGTTATTTCGCATGATTGTAGATACGTGCAGTGGTATTGCAAAGAAGATTAAGCAAGCCAAGGTAAGGGATTATGTTCCTCAGTTCTTGAAGTTTCAATCCTTTGAAGTAGGATTCCTTATATTTCTTTCAAGAGTAGTTACCATGTGGCCGGTAACATTTGAAATCTTAAAAGTTGTGAACGTCTATTTGTTGACTCTTACCCTTGACGTGTTTTAACTCAATGGGTACCAAAAATTATTTGAAGTTGTTATGGTGTTCTTGTACCTTGAACACTAAGTGGAACTATTTGCTATATCTATTTAAACTGGTATAGTTAGCTTTGTCTGATATGAAAAGGACTTAGCAAGAATTGGTCTTATATGAAAAGGACTAATCACAAATGGTCTAGTTTGATATGAAAAGAACTTAGACCCTTTATGCTGCTTGATGAAGCAGTTATATTATCATGATAAATCTTAATAAGGGAATATCCTTAAAAGGGTAGTAGGATCTCTTATTTAGTTAAATACCCTTAAAAAGGCATTGCACCTAAAATGGTGACGTTATCTTGGAATTGACGGATTTGGAAATAAGCGCCACATTTTTGTTTTAAAAGTTTATGGTTAACTGTCTTTGAAACTAAACGGTTAACTTGATATTATATAAAAGCCTATCTTTAAAAAGTCTTCTTATTGTTTTCTCTTTCTTTCGGTCATCTCTTCTTAGTACCCGGAGAGATCCCCTATGAACTTAATGAGCATTGTTCGCTCACCCTTTCTTATATTCTTTTCCCCAGGTAATAGTAGAGGAAAAGGTTAGATCGCAGAGGAGGGTGGTCCGTGATTTAATGAAAAAGAGTTTTAAGACATTGTTTTGTTTTATGTTAGAGCTATTGAGTTGTACTATCCGTTAAGTTTTGAAATACACTTATGCTTCCGCACTATTTTGAATGGTGGTTGATTATACTAGCCGTTACTTGTGAACGTTGGATTGGGAATTGTGTTTGATATTTGAGATTTCCTAGTTAATGGATTATTATTATTATTATTGGAAAGTTTGGGTCGTTACAATTACAGTTCCATGGCTTGCTTCCCAAGCACAAATAAGTTGATAGGCAGAAATAGAATTAATTATAATATTTTAGATTTTTTTTTCTTATTTTGTTATAATTGACCTTATGGTGCATTGTGAGAATAGAAACCAGATCATGTGTGTTTTCTGATGGACGAAAATTTATATATGTATATTAAAGTTGGTGAGGAGGGCTATGGCTTTGACACATAGACAAACATAGGTTAAAGCTTCATTTGTGTGAAGCCACATCATCACTATCCTAAATGTGTGTGTGACTTTTGATATTCTCATTATTAGCTAATACTATTAGCTCATAATAATAGTTATGATATGAGTTAACAATTACTATTAATAGTAATAGTTAACTATAATAGTTACTATACAAGTTAACTATTACTATTAATAGTATTAGTTAACTATAATAGTTACTATAGTAGTTAACTATTACTATTAATAGTATTACTTAACTATAATAGTTACTATAGTAGTTAATTATTACTATTAATAATATTAGTCAACTATAATAGTTACTATAATATATAACTATTACTATTAATAGTATAATTAACAATAATAATTACTATACAAGTTAACTATAATGGTTACTTTATAAATTAACTATTACTATTAATAGTATTAGTTAATCATAACAATTATAATATATGTTAATTTTTACTATTAATAGTATTAGTTAATCATAGTAGTTACTATATAGGTTAACATTATTATTAATAGTATTAGTTAATTATAATAGTTACTATAAATATTAATAAGTATTATTAATAGTATTAGTTATTGATATTATTATATAGATTAATTTTTACTATTATTGGTTTTAGTTAAGATGATGTTTACTATTTTAGTTAACTATAATTAAAAAATAATTTTTCATATACAATATATTTATATTATAAAAACTGTTATGCTACTTTATTAAAAATATAAAAAGAGTAAAGTGCAAAAAAAATAGCAAATTAGTTATCCGTGCAGGGTTACCCACTAGTATAATGTAAATCTAGAAAATGAAGATCTTTTTAGTGGTGGTTTGTAGGGATGGCAATTTGTCCGAACCCGATCCGTTCCGAGGGTGTTCCGATCCGAAAATTTCGGGTTCAATATGCAATTTCATGATCCGAGCGGGTTCGGATTCGGTCAGACCCCTTGATCCGATCCGATCCGACCCGAACCCGATCTGAAATATTAGTGCTTGCCTTTTTTTTTAATATCACCCCCTTAGTTTCAACATTTACATTTTCCCCTACCTATATAAACTAAAATTAGGGATCACCCTCACCAAAACCAAACACGCCGTTTCTTTGTCAAAGACGAAACACGAATACATGATGCCCTAGCCTCACCGATGTCGCCGTCGAGTTCCAGGCCGTTGCTCGCCGACCTTTTTCTCTCTGTCGATGCCGTTCTGGTTGTGCGTTCCGGCCTCGCCGTTCGAGCCTCCAGGACACCACCCAGCTCGCTATCGTCGTTGCTCGCCATCGCAGTCTCGCGTTGCTCGCCGTCGCCGTCTCACCTCCATTGCCTTCTCTTTACCAAGGTAAAATACTTTAAAGACTCCTCAAATTAGGGTTTAGCTTGTTTCAAATTTAGGGATTCAATTAGTAAAGATTACTCCCTCCGTCTCTATGTTTTGAGATTGAAGTTAAATTCATGATTTAGGCAAAAATCAAGCATGGATGGAATTCTTGCATTTTTTTTTTTTTTTGGGTTCAACAGTCTATTGCCCCCTTTGTGCTGGGAAAGGGCCGATTCGGATCGGGTCTCGGGTCGGAGCAGCGATCGGGGTCTCGGATCGGATCACGGATCATGGCAGTTCGGATCGGATCGGGTTCGGTGACGCATTTGCCTAATTCGGATCGGATTCGAATCGGCCCTGATCTGATCTGAAGCCGACCCGTTGCCATCCCTAGTGGTTTGTTTATGGTTCTTTACCTCTAGGGTGTGTTATCCTTTTCTTAGCTGCAATCAAGGTTCTAAAAAACGCTAGGCGCCGCAGGGGTGCCTAGCTCCTAGACGGGGCCTAGGCAGGATCTAAGCGGGGTCGAGAATTCAGAAATAACTATAATATCCTAGACGGGACCTAGGCGTTTCATGAACGCCCGCCTAGGCGGCCTAGACGGGGGTCTTTTAGAACACTGGTTGCAATGATTGTCCAAATTTACACTTAACTAAAAAAATCTATACTATAGTATTTTAAAGTTGGTGAAACTTACCTTGGGAATGACACGTAAGCCAAAAATGGGTTTATCTTGATTTAGAGGATGCCATGTAATATGACTTTTGGAATCATGGAGGCTTTTGGCATTCTTCTACATAGGTAAAAATAATAGGTAATATCCATAGGTATGATAGTAGGTAATTTAGTGATTCTATAAGAAGATAAGAAGAGATTCATGTCTAATAGAATATGTACTCTTATATATAGAGTATTAGACTAGGTAGACATATACTTTTATATATAGATTATTAGATTAGGTAGGGTTTGGATGCATTAAAGAATAATTCATTAAGAAGTGACTTTTTAGTTTTTTACTATTCAAATTTTCATAATTCAATGGCTTTGATCCTTTCATGTATTCCAAGAGACAACATATTATTCAAAACCATTGAATTATGGTCGAATTTTTAAAGTTTAAAGTATCAAGTGAATTTGAAATCATAGAAAATGAAAAGATAAGATGACCCAAGCATTGTAATAAGTAATGCTAAAATCTAAGTTGAAGAGTCTTAAAGACTCTTCAACTTTAAAGACTACTACAAAAATATAAAAACCAAATATTTATTTATCAAATAGTACTTTTAAACTCTCAACTCTACCAAAAAGACACCCTTCTCATTTTAGATGCAAGGATAATTTTATTGTTCATACTTTTCTATACATAAATGAAGCCAATGGGAAGAAGACGATGCAATGATTTATCAACTCTCCATATCGGTAATATAATATTCTATTTCAATATTTCATGCATTATATACTAACTATTGTATTTGTTGTTATATTAATTTTTGTAGGTAATCCTTCAAAAGAAATTGGTAAAAAAATCGTGCTATGAAGCGTGCTTATTTGATGAGTAAGAAAAATAAAAAAGGAAGTTCAAATTTACAAGCGAAAGAGAAGGAAGGAACAAGCATGTTGAAAGATGGACGAGAAACTTTTTTCGGCCAATCAGGTTTGAAGTCAGGTTTCTTCCATATAACTAAAGTCTCTTGCAGAGTTTAAGAATAATATTCATAATAAAATTTGGGAAATTTGGGTAGTTAACCTATACACACAAGAGGCACACACAACACACACACATGTATATATATATATATATATATATATATATATATATATATATATATATATACACACACAGTAAACACACATGCAATTTTCCATATCCTCAAACTTTTATTTTGTTTACAGATTCATCAATGCGTACATCACAACTGACGAATAGTTTCAGGAAAGAAATTTACTATTGGATAATGAAATTGGTACCACATCCAATTACAATGTTAGGACATCAGGTTTGGTTAATTACAAAGATTTCGAGAAAACTATAATATCTATTGTATCTAACATATCAATTCGGACGGAAGGAGTATATAGGTAGTTAGGGCTAAGTAGTAAGCAACGGGTCTTTATTTCATAACTTTTCATAACTTCTCACATATGTGACTGAGTGTATATATTAAATATTTTACAAAAACATGCCCGCATTCCTATGACTATTCAGCAATTTAGGAGAGAAATTTACTTTCATCGGTAATTAAACTTAGGAGAAATTCAAAACGGAAATTATTAACAAAAAGTTTGGGATGGAAGGAGTACAACTAACAAATCCAGTTTAACCTTCAAATAAATTATTTAAATTTCATTATCAAATAATTTTAGCAATAACATGATCTTTTAAAAAAGTAAAAAAAATGAGACAATTTAAATTCACCATAATATCATTAGGTGTTCTAGCTCCCGTGCGGAGCACGGGTTTATTTTCTAGTTAAGAGTAAAATCAAAGATTCATAATTAAGGAAAGAGGTAGTAGTTTATTTTTATTTTTTTTTTAGTTTGGAAGTGACAAAATATGCGGAGAGAGTAGATACGTTGATTTAAATTAGATCTGGAATATTAGTATATTACTCTCTTCGTGCGTGTAAACAAAATGATTGTTTCCTTTATTTAGGAACAAAGTGCACCAAAAATAATACTCCATCTGGCCTAGAAAGATATCTCATTTTAACTTTTTATGATCAACAAAATAAACTTTGACTAAACATTGGGGTCAATTTAATGATCACAATAAAATTCTAAAAATTGTTATTGATAAATCATTTAATGATTTATCAATTATAAATTTTAGAATTTCACTAGAATGATTAGATCATCACCAATGGTTGGTCAAAGTTCATTTGTATTTACCATAAAAAGTCAAAATGAGACTATCTTTCTGGGACAGAGGTAGTAATTTGGTAATCAAATCCAAACAAAAAGTGTAAAATTGGGTGATTTTTTTTTTGTGCACTTTTTCCTTTTTACTAGCAATAACCCCGTGCTTCGCATGGTGTCTGTAGTACCGACGGATTATTTGATAATTTATTAATGTGAAAGGTATTTTTTGTAAAATATTTTCTGAAGAGACAGATAGTATAAAGTACTCCCTCCGATCACAAATATAAGCAAAAATAACCAAAATCACACTTTTTAAGAAAGTAGTTAAATTTAGTTAATTGTCTTGATTTTATGTTGAAAATTTATTAAAATTACTAATATATCCTCATATTAAATGTGTAATAAATTTACACTTATATTTGAAAATGAGTAATTAATTAGGGGTATTTTCGGTAAAAGAGTATTAAATACAGTTACATTTAATGTGTTTTGTATTAAACCCCAACTTTTTTGCTTATATTTAGGTAAAAAAAAAAAAGCCCTCAAAAAATGCGTCCACGGTACTTCCACAGACATCCCAAGTTGCCTTATATTTGTGTCCGGAGGGAGTAATAATCTTTCAATGAATCAATTAGTAGTTTATAAATATAAGAATGTCTTTTTATAAAAATTATATGGAGGCATAGAAAGTGTGCATGTGCTATAAAAATTTAACTTATTACAATCAATTTGATATTTATAATCAAAATTTATAAATTAATTAAAAATATATTGAATAATTATCTCTTTAAGTATTAAAAGACAAATGAAGTAACTTAAGTATTGCCATTAAAAAAATTGAATCACTAAAATATAATAAAAAAACCAAAAAAAAAAAATTTATAACTAAAAATAGATGTGGAGTTCAATTTAAGATAGTAACTCATTTTTGCAACATCATACTTCCATTGTATTATGTTGATATATACATAATCTGCATTAAAATCGAGATGAAGTAAATTAAGTATTGCCATCATTCCATGAATGATTACATTCACACTATATTGACCTTTCAAATATTCCAACTACTCCAAAACATAATGATCTGCAGTAAAAAATCAAGAATGAATTAAAGTTAGTAATCATAATAAAAATATATAAATCATAATTAAAACTCAAAATTAACTCTTAAATAAATTTATGATAAAAACCAAATATATAGATATAGCAATAAACACATATTATAACAATAAGTTTTAGGTATTCTTATTTTTTTTCATAAAATTGCAACAAAAAATTAATGTGAGGAAAAGAATTGCAAAAAATGAACTTCATGTTATATAACCATGAACTTGAGTAGTCAATTATATCAATTTCAAACGTTCAATTTACAACAATAGAAAGAAAATGAATTACAAAAAATGTAAATACTTTTTCCGACCTAAAATGAACTCATTTTCTTTCTTAGTTAAGAATAAATTCAAACATTTTTTAGAGAAATAGTACTATAATATACCTCAAGGTTGACTTTTGAACAATAGTATCACAAACGTATTGCATTGCTTGGTTGATAAATATGTGCAACGGTGGCCGATTACATACGATAACTTTTCCTAACCTTCTTATATTTCAACCTTGGAAAGAGAAAGAGAGAGAGAGAGGAGAAAACAGAAACAATCACTAAAGAAAATTAAGGACATATATGTATTCAAAGTAATATAATAAATTATGACAATAATATTATAAATAACTTTTTTTCAAATAAGTTAATGAAATACACATGTTGATGGATAAAGTAAACTCATACTTTCTCCGTCGCAAAATAAATATATTTTTTCCTTTGATGAAGAGAATAAATAAAAAATTGTTTTGGACGGAGGTAATAGTAAAATCGAAAGATAAGTGAAAATTCAATAAGATAATATATGCAAACATGTAAAGGTGAAACTTACTCACTGTTTCAATTTTTCTCAATCAAACTAATGTTTTCTTCCTCATCCAATTTGTCCAAAATGTTCTTCCCAAACCTAATGAAAGAGAAAGGAAAAAAATGTGAGAAAATAGTTAAAGCCAAATAGTACATAGATATAGAGAGAGAAGGTTTAATAAATTGTGGAAACAAATGACATTAATGTATAACGAAGAAAAGAAGTAGGAAGAAGTCTATAATGTTATACAACAATAAAAATAATTTTTTCCTTTTATATTTTTTATAATCCCGTAAAGACCATCTGCCTTCCAAAATGAATAGTCATTTAGATTTTTTTATCTTCAAATTAATCTTGGTATTGAATGGGGAAATGCAAAAGGTATGTTTTAAATAAATATATCTAATCTTTCATATTATTTATCAGGTTCTTTTGTAATTCATGCACCAACTTGAAACAATGCATGATATTCAAAGCCATTCAATTATGAAAATTTGATTAGTTGGAAACTGAAAAGTCATTTCTTAACAATCTTTTTGTTTATTCAAAGCCATTGAATTATGAAATTTTGATTAGTTGAAAATTAAAAAGTCACTTCTTAATGATCTTATTGTTCTTTAATTGATGTGAAACGCAGCGGAATACAAACAAGGATTGATCGAAATCAACCCTTCAAACAATAGGATGAAAGATCTCTCTTTAATAATCTTCGAAAAAAACTATTCTGCAAGCACAAAGGCTTCAACTCACAAAGGTGTAATCTTGCAATTGCAAAGATTGTATTAAGAAAATAATAATGTTTGAACAATGAAAACAAAGAGGTTTAATACCCTAGCAAGAATAAAGAAAGTCCTAATTGAAAAAGGAAACAAAACAAAACAAAACAAAAAGGAATAGTTTTTTACTAAAATTCTGTAAAGAAACGTAAAATCTCGGACTTCAGATGCTGAACACGACCGTGCCCTAGAATAGGCACGATTGTGCAATTGATGTCGCAAGTCCAGGTCCTTCAGCCGTTTTCTGCACGGTCGAGCTCCTATTTTCGCACGGTCGTGCATGACATGGTCCGGCCGGGTTGCTTGGGATGTCCGGGCGGATCTTTGTGGCTGTTTTGACTATCATGTGCTGCATCATACACCCCCTCTTCAAAAAAACTCGTCCCCGAGTTCACCTCCGCGGTTTGAAAAATTCCGTCCCACTGAAAAAGATATACGGAATAAACACGTACTTTCCCGACCCTGAAGAATTCCGGCACTTCTGCACAAGGGAGGAAATAGGACAAGCTTCCATCGACGGCGTTAAAATTTTCTAGCACAGACTGTAGAGATGTAGAGACCAGATTGACCCTGCCATCAATCCCTTACTACCCATAGCACGAACAAAAGGGCTACATGTCAACTCCTCCAAAAATCCCCTTACTACCCATAGCACGAACAAAAGATCCGCACGGACATCCCAAGCAACCCGGCCGGACCATGTCTTGCACGACCGTGCGAAAATAGGAGCTCGACCGTGCAGAAAACGGCTGAAGGACCTGGACTTGCGACATCAATTGCACGATCGTGCCTATTCTAGGGCACGGTCGTGTTCGGCATCTGAAGTCCGAGATTTTACGTTTCTTTCCTGAATTTTTGTCAAAAACTATTCCTTTTTGTTTTGTTTTGTTTCCTTTTTCAATTAGGACTTTCTTTATTATTGCTAGGGTATTAAACCTCTTTGTTTTCATTGTTCAAACATTTTTTTTTTTCTTAATACAATCTTTGCAATTGCAAGATTACACATTTGTGTGTTGAAGCCTTTGTGCTTGCAGAATAGTCTTTTCGAAGATTATTAAAGAGGGATCTTTCATCTTATTGTTTGAATGGGTTGATTTCGATCAATCCTTGTTTGTATTCCGCTGTGTTTCACATCAATAATGCATCCATTGTTGGGAATTGGGGGATCTCCGCATCCACTAGCCCATACTAGCAGTCATTAATATGGAGAAAATAATTCAACACATGAAATAATAATATGAAATAACAAGAACACCAATGTTTGATAACCCAGTTCATCAACACATGACTACATCTGGGGGCACCAAGCTGGACATCATTATAATATGTAAAGATTATTACAACATAGTACATGCACTCACCTAGATCTAGCATGTCTATTCTCCATGTATAATCTCTCATACATATTATCTCACCTTCCCAAGACCACACAAATAATATGAATATGACCGGGTTGTAGGATCGCCCCCCATGGCTCTCCTAGGCCCCCGCCCCTCCTACACACTATTTTGTGCTCTCTTGTGATATCCTAACTTTCTCCTACACAAAGTAAAGTGATAAATATTATGGTGGTAGTAAAAATATATTTATAGGGATAATCAAAACCTAATCCTAGTCAAAACCTAATTTACCCGAAGTACTTGAGATGATAGGAGTATAATTAATAAAAGGTAACTAATTCTTTTAATTAGTCACACGTGAATAGGAATCTCGTTCCTAATACAACTCCACAAAGTGCAGGAGTCCTTGGCCCATTCCAACTTAAGGTCCGACCGTGTCCTTTTGTTGGTCCGGCCGGGTTACTCTTTTGGTCCAGCCGGATCTTCCTCCCTCTATCTCGGTTACGCTTCTCGCTCCTCCGCGGTTTTGACCTTTCTCAGTTTTGACTCCAATCCCAACAATCTCCCACCTGGAGACATAAACCACCATTGTGACATACTCCATCAAACTCCCACCAGAGAATGATCCACCAAATATTTTTACACCACCATTGTAACACCAAGCTCCTCCTTGATGATGATAAGCCTCCACGCTCCTCCACCATGAGCCTCCATGCCCAAGTAATAAGGCGAGTTGAAACCAAGCGACGCTTCAACCTCTCTGTGTTAGATCCTTCTTGCCTCCCCAAATAAACTTCTACCTTGATTTATTTGCAAGACTAACTTCGCCTTCTCCTTTCAGATCCACTCCCCTTGCAATGCTCCCTATGAAGCTCGGACACACCTTGCTTTTTGCATTGTCTTCTTGTGGTCTTTTCTCTCTCTCTATGTTAGGTACTTGTGATTGTCTCCTTGCTGATCAGCTACACATTGTCACCTCTCCACCCTAACACACCGTTTATTGATGTCTCTCCTTTTACACCAATAGGCCGGTCTTTACGCCTCTTGCTCCCACCCGGAACGAAATTGATGTTGTCGGTAGAGTACAACATCCTCCTAACCCCCATCTGTCGTTTGCGAGAAGTCCTCCTCTTCTCACGTGGTCAAACCGACTTATACCACTCACCTTTTGTATCGTCGGTTGCTTATGCAAGTTCCTGATGCAATCTCCTTTCTTTCATATTTTTCTCCAACCACCTTGACTGCCCTAAGATCCCTTGAACACCTCCAGATCCATATTGATCTCTGCATCTCCAAATTCCACCTCGAATTTCTGCAGATCTCATAAGAAACAAAATAACTTTTCGGACTTTCTGATCTTCCGCACGATCGTTGACCTATTTGGCACCTGTCTTGCTTCAACCATAAACCCTAGAAGCTCTCAGATCCCTGAACGTCATCCACACGAAGAATCTGCACTGCACGAAATCTGCACGTGCGCTCCACCAAGCCTGCACGTACATTGCACGAATTCTGTACGTGCGCTGCACGAAAATCTGTTGTCGCTTTTCTTCACCTTGGATCTCCCCTAGATATCGAATCAAAGCACTGATACCAGTTGTTGGGAATTGGGCGATCTCTGCATCCACTAGCCCATACTAGCAGTCATTAATATGGAGAAAATAATTCAACACATGAAATAATAATATGAAAGAACAAGAACACCAATGTTTGATAACCCAGTTCATCAACACATGACTACATCTGGGGGCACCAAGCCGGATATCATTATAATATGTAAAGATTATTACAACATAGTATATGCACTCACCTAGATCTAGCATGGCTATTCTCCATGTATAATATCTCATACATATTATCTCACCTGCCCAAGAACACACAAATAATATGACTATGGCCGGTTTGAAGGATCGCCCATCATGGCTCTCCTAGGCCCCCAGCCCCCTCCTACACACTGTTTTGTGCTCTCTTGTGATATCCTAACTTTCTCCTACACAAAGTAAAGTGCTAAATATTATGGTGGTAGTCACAATATATTTATAGGGATAATAAAAACCTAATCCTAGTCAAAACCTAATTTACCCGAAGTACTTGAGACGATAGGAGTATAATTAATAAAAGGTAACTAATTCCTTTTATTAGTCACACGTGAATAGGAATCTCATTCCTAATACAACTCCACAAAGTGCAGGAGTCTTTGGCCCATTCCAACTTAAGGTCCAACCGTGTCCTTTTGTTGGTCCGGCCGGGTTACTCTTTTGGTCTAGCCGGATCTTCCTCCGCTCTGTCTCGGTTACGCTTCTCGCTCCTCCGCGGTTTTGACTCCAATCCCAACATCCACTACCTACCTAGTCTAATACTCTATATATAAGAGTATATGTTCTTTTAGATATGACATGCTTAGTCTATTACTCTATATATAAGAGTATATGTTCTATTAGATATCATTCTTTTCTTATAGAATCACTAAATTACCTAGTTTCATATATATGGTTATTACCTCTTGTTTTAACCTAGGTAGAAGAATGTCAAAAGCCTTCAAGATTGCAAAGGTCATATTACATGGCATTCTCTAGATCAAGAAAAACACATTTGTAGCTTATGTGTCATTCTCATGGTTGATTTCACCAACTTTAAAACACTATAAGTATAGATTTTATTTATAGGCCTTTCGACTTTTTTAACCGTCGTAGTTTGATGAAGCTTCAGTTTTAATCACTCTTGTTTTATTTAGAAATTTAACCATCGTACTATAGATGAGCATTCATTTGATGGCTTTTTTTTTTAGCAATTTTAACCATCGTACTTTGATTTTTTGTGGGATAATGAGTGCGTATCTAAAGTACGATGGTTAAAATTACTAAAAAATAACAAGAGTGGTTAAAATCGAATCTTCATCAAAGTACGAATGTTTAAAATGTCGATAGTCCTTATTTATACCCTTTTTGGAATAAATAAGTGCTATTTTTCAATGAAACTGTTACGTAAAATGTTGCAATGAAGTCTCAGTTTTAAAACCGATTACGGGAAATGGCACTATTTGCTGCAACTTGTTTACTATTCCCTCCCAAAATAATAATTCATCTTCCCATTTATATTTATCCCAACCAGATAAATCTTGAAAGGAATAACCCGACTTGGGATATATGGGTACTCCGCTCATCTGCTCGAACCTGACTGAGTTGGACCGGCTGGTCGCTTTCCTTGTTACTCAGCTCGGTCTTAACTGATAGCTGAGTAAGAAACATCATCTGCGAACCGAGCAGAGGCTAAGTCTTGTTCCACTCACCGCCATGCCTTCCAAATTCCTTGAATAGCTCGGCCCGTTCCACCAAACTGAAGTGTTGGGGGCCATGATCACTAATGCCGAAGACTCTTAAAACTTGTCTTCATAAGTACGCCTCACTTCGTTGGTCGGACCTCAGTTTACCTCTACTCGGTATAAACGAGCTGGACTGGGACAACAATCTCCGTCAAATTTATGGAGATCAGAGGCCTGGCCCAATTCGTCACAAAGGCCCATTAACGGCTTCTAGAATTGCTGCCCTAGTACGGGCAAGATGACTCACTATTATGGATAGATCCAAATCCCTAGATTTGAGGAAGGGAATCTAGGTGACGATGCATTTATCTTGTTGTATAAATAGGCACTTCAACCTCATTTGGGAAGGTTAATCTCTCTCCTAGCTCTCTTTCCTTTCCCAATTTATTCTCTCAAGAACATCTAACTTATTCTCACGCCAGGGGGCCTTTGCCGGAGAAGCCCGGCCCAGTTCACGTTTGTTCATCTTTTTCAGGCTAACCGAAGCGCTCCATATATCCAACCTTGGATCTGGCACTATTGATCCCATTTTGGCACGATCAATTTGGTTCCATTGCCGGGAAAGAAGTCTTGTTAGCCTGAATCTTCCGATTCATTTTGTTGTTTTGGATATTATCCCCAGATCTCACCCATGACCTCCGAAAACTCAAAAAATATTATTCCCGGAGTCTTCATTGCTCCCGGAGACATTTAGCCTTATCGGACCCATCCGCTTCCGCTGAACGAGAACTGCCGCACAACTCGCTCTCAATCGGCCTTGATGTACCTACAAAATGTGGGAGCAGCCGGTATTACCTTATCGGCCGCCGTCATGACAAAAAAATTACTGTTGATCCCACCTTAGAAAACCCCATCCCAGAGAACCTTGCCATTCAGGTCGGCGATTTAGCCGAACAGATCGAGGGATTGACAGATGACATGGTAATGGTTTGTTTCACAGCAGGGATGAGAGCTTGCCAGCTCAAATTTGAATTTGAGATAAGGCTGCCAGAAACGAAGGGAGATTTATACGAGAGGGCCTATCGGGTAGCCCAGGCCAAGCTGGCCGACCAAATAACCAAAAAAAGAAGGATAAGGGTAAAAGTCGGGCTGATTCCGGCATGACCGGTGAAAAGGACAATCATGACACAAGAGAAACGAATTCGAGGAAAGGGAAGAATCGAGTACGGGGTACCGAAAGAAGGGAAGATAAGACAGAGACTTTCACTCCCCTGAATAGATCTCACAAAGAGATAATGAACTTGATTGAGATGTTCCCTCCTCGACCTATGGTAGGTAACGAGGAAGGGAGAAGAGTTTGGGGTAAGTGGTGTGCGTTCCATAAAGACTTCAGACATGAGACTAAAAATTGCCTGTCATTGAAGCGGGCCATACAGCAGAGAGTAGACCAAGGGGAATTAGATCATTTGTCAAAAGAGACGGAAAGCGAGGTCGTGATATTAAGGGGAAATATGAGGAGCAGGAGCAGGAACGACCCCCAAGGAAGATAATTGGGGTTATCCATGATGAAGGTTTATCAATCACCGCCTTAAAAAACCAGATTTACAGTTTGAAGAAAGTGCCCTTCGTACCAGCCAGGAACAGTAAAAAAGAGGAAACAGTCTTATTTTCTCCAAACGAGCTGGCGGCAAGCAAAACAGCTAGGGAGCAATCGATCGTCTTGGAGGGAAGGATCGACAATTGCGAAACAAACCGACTGTTGATTGACACCGGGGCAGCCTGAGATATTTTATACTATAGTGCTTCAAGGAAATGGAACTATCAGATAGTATGCTTATTACATATGCTGGTCGGCTGGAAGGATTCACTAACCATAAAGTGGATGTCAAAGGGACTGTTAACCTCCTCGTGGAGCTTGGCTCTGCCCCTTACAAAATCAAGGAGACGGTCACGTTCATGGTCATAGACGTAGTAAGTGATTACCATGCCATATTGGGGATCCCAAGCCAGGTCAAGTTAGGAATGGTCGTTTCATTACCTCACCAGAGAGTCAAGTTTCCTACTCCAGCCGGAGTGGGCTGTCTGCGGAGCCGAGCTCAATAATTCCTAGAATACTTGATGGAAATGAGGAAGATGAAAAGAAAGCATGAACAAGGCTCTATGGAAAGCACCAAGTCCAAATCGATGAAAGCGTCAGAAACAATGCTGGTCGGCGCAGTAAGCGAAATAAAGACGGATGAGGAAATTGAAAGAGATTTGAAGATAGTGAAGCGTAACATGATCGTCTCATAAAGAATGAAGCACCCACCCTAACCGGTGAAGATGTGGTAGAAAATTACATACATCATTGTGGATACCCTGTAATTCAGAGAGGGACCCGAGCTCAGGCCGATCGACGAGCTCGAGGAGGTCCAAATTAACCCCGAGTTCCCTGAGCAAACGATCAAGATTGGGAAGCAGTTGTCTCGGCTAAATGAGAAGATTTGCTTACCCTTATGAAGGCAAGCCTTGACGTGTTTGCTTGGAAAGTCGAAGATATGAGCCGCCACAGATAGGGCAATTGTCGTTGTGCTGACCAGGCAAGAGAATGGAATCAAGCCGGTTTTCTATACTAGCAAAGCTCTCAATGATGTAGAATCTCGGTATTTCAATGCCGAAAAGCTATCCTATGCTCTAGTGGTGGCCGCCCGGAAGTTGAGGGCTTATTTCTCAGCTCATCCTATAGTGGTGTATACTAATGCACCCCTTAGAAAGATTTTGCACAAGCTGGACAGCTCCGGACAGCTCTTGAATTGGTCGATTGAACTCACCGAGTTCGACATTTCTTATCAACCAATAAAGTCCCTTCAAGCGCAACCGTTGGCTGACTTTGTGGTAGAGACAACGTTCAGCAACGAGCGGGATCTACTTCCACCAACTAACGTTCATCAAATTGAGCCTCTGGAGTGTTGGCAATTATTCACAGATGGATCGGCATCCAAAGCCATAGCGGAGCTGGAATACTGCTAATCGAGCCAGGGAACGGCCTCACGGTTGAAAAGGCCTTGAGATTTAAATTTCCAGCTTCGAATAATCAAGCCGAGTACGAAGCGCTTATCGCAGGGATCGACCTAGCCAGACAAATGGGAATCAAAAGTTTGAAGGCTCACACAGACTTCCAACTCTTCGTGAACCAGTTGAAATGAGAGTACGAGGCTGCCAACCCTGTGCTATCTAGATACAAAGACCTCGTTAAAAGGTTAGTGGAAGGATTTGAATTCTGGCAAATTTCACAGATTAGTAGGAAGGAGAACACTCGAGCTGACCTTTTATCCAAACTAGCTACCATGGAAATGGGAGAGATGGACCTGTTGGGTTTCGTAGTAACATGCGCAGCGGAATATAGCATTTAAAATTTTATGAAACCCAAAGCCTATAGATCCATTCATATGATTATGTCAAATACATCTACAATGAATATAAGAATACTAACCCTTGAAGCGTTTGATTTAACAACCTTGAATTTGGTGGAGCTTTTCGAACTTGATCATGAACACGATCACGAGCAAGATCACGAACTTGAAGATGATAAGCTTCACCCTCTAATGGTATCCACACCACGAACGAATATCAAGAAACTCTTGATCTTGGTTGCTAGACAAATTTGTGAAACACACTTTCACAATGATGAACTATATGGAATTAATATATGATCTCTTGTTCTTCACTTTTATGATCTTAGAACAAGAATAATACCTCTTAAACTCTTTGAAAGTTCTCACAAAGCATTAGGACTGATTAGGCTGTTTAGAGCCTGTTTATATACTTGTTAAACCGAAATAGGTAACAAGTGATTAAACCCGCAAGAAAACGTATTAGGAAAATCCTAGTCAAACCAGGATAAAAGGTCCGCCCGGGTGCACAAGCTGGTCCGACCGGATCAACGCTTGGTCCGACCGGGTGTCAACCTTGGTCCGCCCGGGTCTTCTTGTGGTCCGGCCGGGTCCTTTACAAGGTCCGACCGGACCTATCCCTTTTCCAGTTTTCTACTCTAAATTCCTAATATTCCTCAAAGGCCCTTCGACCCTTAATTCCATTTAAGTCCTTTTAAGATTCATTCTAATGTGTGTGACCCTTTAGGATTATACTAAGTTGGCAATGGGTGTAAACCCATAAGATATGATTAGGTTCTAGGAAACCGTCATATCTACCCAATTAGTATAACTTTATAAGTTCGTATCCTTTAATAGAACATATCACAATCTCTTTGTTCACGATGTCTATTGAACGTAAGCCATGGTCAATGGTCAGCTTACCTTGTTCAATGCTTTCTCGATCCCGAATGTATTGATACTTCAAATCATATTTGAGCACGGCCATGCATTTCATCAATACCATTCATCGAGTGGCCAAAGCTTAACATCTCTCTTGACGAGGAACAAATCCCATCTTGACTTATTACTCTTCCCTATATGATTCCGATTACGCCAATCATATTCTTTATAACTACCCGGTTAGGGGTAACATTTGAATATGTCAAGCGTAATGTTCATCAAGTAGAAGACTATAATAATCTCAGGTCTTAAAGATTCAAGTGATATAACTATATGAGACTTAATTATGACATTGTGACCATGACATAAATCTCATACGGGTCAGTCCAGTATTTGTTCTCCAACAAATACCCACAAGTTTAATTGTATCTCATACACCATAATCATCATATGATTATCTATTAAACTTATACTAACAATTAATCATAATTATCAGGGACAGGGATTATTATAATAAACATGCAAATGATATAATAATCAAACATTCAATATCTTTATTAAAACATAATCAATAGATAACATTAATCGTTCTCATAACGTGCCTAGATCATACAACACCAACAGGACCAATTAAAATGGGTAGAGTTTTTGGATCGGCCTGCAACAGAGCGAGTTCAAATAATGGAGTTGGATGAGGCCCCCAGTTCCAATTGGATTGACGATATTAGAAACTACATCGAAAGAAAAGAGCTGCCTCATGATGCCAGAAAAGGAAAGGCAGTCAAAATGAAAGCTGCTCGTTTTATAGTCTTAGAAGGGAGCTTATACAGAGGTCGTTTTTCAAGCCACTTTTGAGGTGTGTGCCACCCGAGAAAACCCAGAGTTTATTAGAGGAGGTGCATAAGGGAATTTGCGGTGGTCACCCCAGAGCAAGGACTCTGGCTGAGAAGATTATCACTATGGGGTACTACTGGCCAACTATAAGGAGCCAAGCGCTGGATTATGCTAAGAAATGTGACAAGTGTCAAAGATACGATGATATTCCCAGGATACCAGTCACCGAGCAGACCCCCGTTGTAGCATGTTGGCCTTTTCATATGGGCGGAATTGACCTGATAGGGCCCTTTCCATTAGCTCAGGGAAAGCTTAAGTATGATGTGGTAACCGTGGATTACTTTACTAAGTGGATTGAAGCGAAAGCTCTGGCAGAAATTACTGAGGAGAATGTCTTGAATTTCATGCATGATCAGATCTTGTGTAGATTCGGGGTACCTCGGCACATCGTTTCAGACCGAAGTCTACAGTTCCCTGACTCCTTCATAGCTGAATGTGCTTGGTTGGGAGTTAAGCATACCAAGTCCTCAGTTTTGTACCCCCAAGGCAACAGACAGGCGGAAGCTGCAAACAAACTGGTAATGCACGCGCTGTATAGAAACCTAACTGGAAGGGCAAGCAGATGGGTTAATGAGCTCCCTCTAGCCCTATGGGCAGTCCGAACTACCTCGAGGGGGCCAATGGGAGAAACACCTTTCGCCCTCACCTATGAGGAAATGAATAAGGAAAAGAGGAGAATTGATTTGGACTTGATTGACGAGAGACGCTTGGATGCTCACTGAGATCCATAAATTACAAAACAAAGAGTTATCACGATAGAAAGGTGAGGAAACGACTCTTTCAGGTGAGAGACTGGGTCCTTCGAAAGATCGAGGCCACGAGCAGAAAAGCTCAACAAAACAAGCTCTCCCCAAACTGGGATGGCCCTTTCATCGTGACAAAGATTATTCATGATGGGACCTACATGCTAAGGACCCCTGAAGGGAAGGACCTTAAGAACCCATGGCACTCTAACAACCTGCGCCAGTATTACCATTAAATTTCCTCGTTTTAAACTTTATGTTTTCCAAGGATAGCTCTTTTCGATCACTTGACCACTGTTCTACGAGCATGACTCCTTGTATCAACTCAGTTATATAATGAAATTGCACTAGAGTTCGTTTGTCACCATAAATGTCAGTTTATTAAGCCTCGTCTTGAACGAGCTAATTCTTGTCTTGAACAAGAAAATCTCAATCTCATCTTGAACGAGCTAATCCTTGTCTTGAGCAAGCAACCTTAACCTCGTCTTGAACGAGCTAAGCCTTGTCTTGAACAAGCAAATCTCACTCTTGTCTTGAACGAGCTAAGTCTTGTCTTGAACAAGCAAATCTCAATCTCGTCTTGAACGAGCTAAGCCTTGTCTTGAACAAGCAAACCTTAACCTCATCTTGAACGAGCTAAGTCTTTTCTTGAATGAGCAAATCTCAATCTCGTATTGAACGAGCTAAGCCTTGTCTTGAACAAGCAAACCTTAACTTCGTCTTGAACGAGCTAAGTCTTGTCTTGAACGAGCAAATCTCAATCTTGTCTTGAACAAGCAAACCTTAACCTCATCTTGAACGAGATAAGCCTCATCTTGAACGAGCTAAGCCTTGTCTTGAACAAGCAAATCTCACTCTCGTCTTGAACGAGCTAAGCCTTGTCTTGTTCAATCAAACCTTAACCTCGTCTTGAACGAGCTAAGGAGAAACGAGACGCCGATATCAAACGAACCATACATTACAAACAATTCCGGATACAAAGCTTCAAAAGTTGGAAACATAAAAGATCATATTTATAACGAGGTCAATAGCCAACCTCAGATGGCTTACGTAATAATAAATAAAAATCTACACTTGCTGGGACTCCTCAGGGGTCCCTTCACCCTTATCGGTAGCCTCCCCCCTCAATAACCTTGGCAGCCTCGGCCCGTTCCTCAGCACAACGAGTAAGAACAACATTGACGTTCACTGGCAAAAGCTCAGGCCGCTCCCAAACCGGCAAGCCATCTTCCTCATCTTCTCTGTTGAGCTGACCCAACTCTTCTTCATTAAAAGGGATCATAGCATGGGCATCTCGTGCACATTGATTAAATTGAGGGAGCTTGATGAGATCAGCCAGGATTTCAGGGTCATTGGGGAGATACACATTCCCATAAGCATCTCTAATACCGTGCCTATGCCCCGTCTCAAAATAAGGCATAGCCTTAGTCAGCACATTGTCTTCAAAGGCCTCAGACTACTCGTAGCGAGTGATAATGGAGTCCTCGTCAGTAGGAACCGACTTAGCAGCCTCAACCTCAGTCTTGAGCCTCTCGATCTCCTCCTCGGCTTGACGGAGACGGCCTTGGACCTCCATATTACGCCCTGCAGCTAGCTGCACCTGCTCCTCGAGTGCATTGACCCTGAATCAAGCCTTCTCCAACTCAGAATGAGCTGCTCCCATCTCTTTGTCTTTCTCAGAGACAGACCGCTCCAGGTCAGCGCACTTGGAACAAGATGAAGTTAGCTCGTCAAGACGAGCAGCAAGCTCTTTCTCTTTCTCTAGCAAGGAATCAGCCTTTTCATGAACCCGAGCTTCAAGCTCCTCACCGTTCCGAGAAAGGGTAGAGGCCGAGGGACGCCATTTGTGAAGATTAAAACTACGTCAAGCAAATCAGACTAGAACAACCAAACTGGGCTAAGTCAAAACACATACCTCACTAAGGAGTAGGCCAAGCCGATCCCCGCAATGGGATGAGGAAGGATTCTCCTTCACATACCCTTCCATTTGATAAAATTCGACTACTCGTCGAAGCACAGCACGACCAAATCTCACCTTATACCCTTTGCGGGCATGCAAATTTAGACCCCTGAACAGGGTTACATTCCCAAGCTGATCTGCCAGCTCATCCACCTCTTCAATGCTCTTGACACCCTCAATATCAGAGTGAGTGACCTGAGCTCGGGGGGTCGCTCTTTTGGCAAGAGGGGCATGCTCGGTCGTGTCCTCGGAGTGCCCCCTCTTCTTGGCAGCATCAGAGCTTGGCCTGGGTGGCACATCGGATTTCTCTGTAGATGGCAGTGGCATGACGGAGGACTAGCCAGTCCTCCTCTCTAAAGGAGCCTTGAGAACTCCCCCAACATTCCTCTCTTTCTCCCCGTCGGTAGAGACAAGAGGGATGGAAGAAGGATTCCCTTTCACCAGTTCAGCCTGGCGAACTCGGGTGTTAGCCTTGGACACAGCCGAGGAAGTCGAGGAGTTCAAATTTTTTAATTGGCGGAACGAGGGTTTCTTCCTCTAAGCCGAAGCATCGACCAGGTACTGCTCTCTGTGGGAGCTCATAGCTACAAAAGAAACGAACATAGTTAGAACGAGAATATGGAGAAGGAACGACTGTTGATTTGAAGCAAGTGATCACCCCCAAAATGCTCAAAAGAACGGCAAGGGTCCGATGAACTCGAGCAAGCAAGACAATCGAGCTTAAAAGAGCTGTCCTCGTGAACCACCCATTCTGGGAAACAGCAACCTGGCGTGATTGACACCAAAGGTGCCACCCCCTCTGCAGAGAAGCCATAAAGTCCCGCTCTTGTAAATATCGAGGATGTTTCTCTAATTTGTCCCAGTTCATGGCCCAATTGACTTTCTTGGGCGCGACCAATTTTCTCAAAGACCTATCTAAGGCCTCATTCCACTCGGGTTCCCACCGACTTGACAAACGAGTCAGTTCTCCTCAGGAACATGTGAATTCCCATCCTTTTCTACTTTCAACAAGGACAATGTGGTTGGCAAATGTGTTTATTTGCTAGGGAAAGACTGAAGAAGGTGAAGAGCATTGGGATTATCACCAACACTTAAAGTATTGTATGGCAGCTTACCAAATCGGTTCTTGGTACGAGAAATCCTAAAAAACCTCTTAAAAATGCTCACTGTCGGTTCAAAACCATGATGATGGAAGACGACCAAGAAGCTATTCAGCGTTCTCATTGTGTTTGCCACTAATTAAGAGGTACCGAGCGGGTATCGTTTAAAAATGACTGATGAAAGGGTCTAAAGGGAGCCTGAGACCCAGCTCGAACTGACAAACATAAAAAGCCACTCTCTCCCTGTCTTGCATTAAATCAACGACCAAAACACTTCCTGGGGGGACATAAGAAATTCAATAGATCTCTGCTTATGCTATACTTATTATACATATCGTCTACAAGTTGTGCCTAAGAAGGAGTAGGTGGAGACAACACGAGCCTTTGATCCTCACGGGAACCCTCAAACCCTAACGAGCGGACGCTAGTTGGAAGTGGATCGCGGAGCAACTCCTGTTTTATATTCTAAAAAATTGAAGCATCTTCCTCACCTTCTCCAGCGACCTCAACCCCGTCGTCTTCTCAAGACTCTAGAGGCTTCTCAAGATGAAATAACGATCTAGAAGACATAGCATCCTCTTTATACCGAACAGAAATGGGCTCCACATCATACACCAGATCGTCCCCCTGATAAAGGATCGCTCTCACTAGGCCTTGTGTCATGCCCTAGAGAGTCTCCAGAAAGATGATTGTTCTGAGGCCGTCGCTTTGATCCATATCTGCAAGAATAACATGGGGGCCAGACCCAAGTTAGAAACCGAGCTAGAGATCGTTGGAAGTCCGGGCCCGCCGCCTATTCGAGCTCCGGACTCTACACACGAAAGGGGAGGATTCTTCCCCACCATATAGTAATTGATTACATGGTTGATCAGTTCGTTATAAAACTCAAAAGGAACAGCACTGGGATGCTCGGTTTGCATGAAATCCCCACTACCAACATACGACCACCTCAAAATCCCATTGAATCCATAAGCATTAAAAAAATTCTTAATCTCTTCCAAATTCAGTTTTTTCCAACCGCCGGCGACACTATGATTAATCAAGTTGGTGCGATCGTGGAAGCAGAACGAAGATTTCCTACCACTTTCAGAAACTCCGACGTCATTTTTGGAGAATGGATGAAGAACACTCAAAGTATACCCACCGTCCGCCGGAAAATTCAAATTTACCGGCGGAGCCATACCCAGATTTGAGACCAAAAAGCATAAACTAAAGAAAATAAACAGACAGAATGAAAGTTAATGACGAGAATATACCTGATTTCGAAGACTTAAACGGGAAAATGAGAATATTTGAAGACTCGTCGGAACTTTGGTGGCGGCGCAATCGGTTGAAAATCTCTCTGGAAGATGGAAGAAAGTGTAGAGGAGAGAGAATAGAGAAATAAGGGTTTTATAACCCGCCCCCCCCCCGCCCCCTTCAATTAAAAATTCTCGCGGGTCGCCCCGACCCGACTCGCTATCCATCGCCCCAAAACGGGCCATAATTAATGATCCGTACCTTCCCCATACGCATGACTGCGCCTTTTCTTCATGGTGAGTGACGAAGCGTCTGACGGTCCTGGGGAACTGGTTGCGCGTGAGGTTTTCTTCGAGGGAAGTTTTCGTCCTTTGATTTACCTTTTTATTGATTTGAGAGTCGCCACAATGTTGTTGTCGGAACACGGACCGAGATGTCTGGATTCAGGGTTAAGTTATGAATTGGGAAGGTCAATGAGTACCCAATTCACCCAATCTAGGATTGGTCTTGCTAAGAAATCATCATCATCGTTTCAAAATTATGCATTCCTGTACCAAAAGAAAAACAAACAAATAAATAATTGCTTATTTATTTAGGATGTCGGATCATGTGCTTCGAGACCATCTCTATGGATTGGAGAGGCTCTAGGCTGATCCTTTAATGGAATCACACTACTTCAAAGCAAAGAAAGAGTTGAGAAGATAGAAAGCAAAGATTTTACCTAAGCGTTTTCTTCAAGAATCCTATGGATGGCCTTGACTAAAGACCTTGATCCTCCAAATTTCGTGGGTATCAGAGAGGGACTGATTATGAGAGCTTCTTTGAATCTCAGTGCTGGAATTCACTATTTGCCCTCTGCAGTAGTTTTAATGTTCATTTTGGCCCCTGACTAACAGAGTCAGTCAGAAACTTAACGAAACATGTCCAACTTAACGAGTTTCGACCCAAATCAAAGGCGAGACACAGAAGTAGTGTGATTATGGATGAATGTCCAAAATGGGGTGTCTACAGAGCCCCTCGGCGACGATACTTATGGATGAAGTACCTTCGTTGATAGAAAAGACGCCATTTTGAACAAAGGGTATGGTCGTGCTAAAAAGCTTCCTACGTATTCCTCGGAAGGAAATCAGACCAAACGTAGTTCGACTCTGAAAACACGCAAAAACTGAGATTTAAGGTATTTTGAAAATCACTTTTGAAAACAATACTTGCGGTAAGTAAAGTTTAGAGTTTAGAGAGTACCCATACTGAGGAATCAATGTCCTTGACCCAATTCTGAATATACTCCTTTTGCTCTTGTCGGTGACGAACCGTCTCCAGTTGCAATCCATACCGAGGAAGCAATCTCTTTGATTCTAATTCTGAATATACCCTGTTGTTGATGACGACCTGCCTTCGGTTTGGAGACGCCAATTACTTGGATCCTTGCTTCTCCTTCCAACGAGTTTGCCCTTTACGTCAGAAAAAATGAATCCTATGCCATTAGCTTACACCTTGATGAAAAATATGGGACCCTGGTTTGGAGACGCCAATTACTTGGATCCTTGCTTCTCCTTCCAATGAGGTTGCCTTATTCGCCGAAAAATGTGAATCCTATGTTATTAACATACGTCTTGATAACAATTATCTGACTCTGGGTTTGAAGACGCAATTACTTGGATCTTTGCTTCTTATTCCAACGAAGATGCCTTATTCGCCGGAAAAGTGAATCCTATGCCATTAACATACGTCTCGATGGTAATTATTGGATTCTAATTGGTGGGATCCTGTGTTATTAACTTACGTCTTGATAACAGTCGTGGGATACCCGGTTGTAAATCTTGTGCCATTAACTTACGTCTTGATGACAGTCATGGGATTTAAAGTTTGCTGATGCAGATTTCGTTGCTCACCCGTGATCTTGGATGCGCGGTGAGGATAAATTCGTACTGAGAAACAACTTTGCTTGTTCCAATTCTGAAAATATCCATTTGTTGATGACTCAATGTTCCATCTTGAACCAGGTGCAGATTCGATCTCTTGGTCTAAAGCAGGGCTTTTTCTGACCTTTCTGTTAAAAGCAGGGCTTTTCTGGAATTTCCCAAGAAAACATGGTTTTCTGAGACTTTTCTGGGGATACCTCATACGAGGGAATAATGTCTCGTACGAGAATTCTCTATTATTGCTTAGAAATAGTCATATTAGGCGCTGAAAGTGATTTTCAAATCAACTTTCCTATTTCATTCTCGGGAGCTTTCGACCCTGGGCGATTTTCTCACTCAAAAATCTCCATTTTCACCAAGTTTTAGTGATTCCTAACCCTTTAAAATGGCCGGTGTGCATCGATCCCACAAAGAGCACCTCTTTGGTAGGCATATGAAGGGTAAAGTGTGGGCGACGGATGAGTTGTGCCCGTTCCTGGAGGACCATGTATCTCACGCCGTTCGGACTAGGCGGGTAAGGATCTCTTCCTTTGATTGAGTTTCCATGTCAATTTTGTTGTTGCATGTTGTAAGGATCCCGTCCCCCCGGAAATAACAAAGAAATGATTTCGTTTGTTTTAAGTTGTTTTAGGGAAGAAATGCCAAACGCGGTTATCTCACAAAAACTTAACGGAGTCGCCACTTTTGTTAATTATTTGACCCAACAAAAGAAAAGGTTAGAGATTCTATTAGTTCGGAGGTCAGGTTACGCCTTGGGAAGATTTTTACGTCACCCAATTCGCCTCGGATGAGTCCGAGTCTCCCTAATGTTGGTTAACAAAAGTGCATGTGTGTGTGTGTATTTAACGGAAAAGAGTCTGTTTTAACTTTTATTCAAAAATTTAACTGAAAAGGGGTCTTTTATTAAGAACACAGGGATCAGAGGACAAAATGGACATTTTGCCCTCTGAACCCAGAGTAGCCGTACGGCTAGAGTATGCTCTTCCTAGAATTTTTACAGTTTGTCCAAAAACAGTCCAGTTCCAGGCAGAAACAGAGCATTCTGCTGAAACTGGACTAAACTATTCTGATTTCCAGTTTATGATTAACAACAAAAACTTAGAAAAGATCATTCTTATGCACTTTGATCATCAAAAGAGCCCCAAAAACAAAGACTTGGGTGTGATCAAAGGCAATCATCGGAGAAATTTATGAAAAAGTTGATGAACATGGCTTTTGAGCCAAAATGACCATTTGATGATTAAAGATGGAAACTTTATCATCAAGATGGCATTTTGACGCATTATTAACCTTTTAGGGACCAAATTATTGTATAAAGATTCAATCTTTATGACCCAAAATGGGATTTCAAAGCTAAATCAAAGGGGGAAGTGATAAACACTAAGGTTTTATCATCCCACATGATTATCATGGCCAAATCAAAACAAAATTAACATAAAGATTTGAGCTTTCACCACAAGAGTGGATCCTTAAGCCAAAGGCAACCTTAGGGCAACATATTTGACATGAAGACTTGATCTTTGTGACCCCAAGGGGGTTTGAAGCTAGATCAATTTTTGGATGATAAGGATTGAAACTTTATCATCCAAATGATCATCCTTGCTTCCAATGAACAACCTAATCAACCAAAACATATTCCTTTTCCATTAAAATAGATTAGCAAACAAGAAATATCAACAAACCATGATCATCTTTAGGTTAGAACCACTTTCATACAAAGTGTGAAGGGCACCTTGAATCATTCATGGTTTGGACCATATGTATACATGATAGTGATATATATAGCTTGGAATGCCAAGGCTTGTAATATGTATATATATATATTGCTTGCTATGGACAAGACTTGAAAGAAATATAAATTGCTTGAGATGGATAAGACTTGCAAGGAATATAAGAGATGAACAAATGAACATGAACAAATAAAGAGATGAGATCAAGAGAAGGATGGGGGAGAAGGTGGCTTTACCTATGTTTGGTTAGGCCAATCTTCCTCTCTCTTTTCACTCTAAACACTCTTCTGGAGTAATTTTAGCAGAGTAACACTAGAAATAATCGTTTCTCCCCCTCCCCCCTAGAATGATCAGCAAGGGGTTCAATTTATAGGAGCTGATAGCGCCCAAAGTATCCGTACGGCTCATGTTGGCGACCTTCTGGATTTTTCAATCTTTTAATTCCAGAACAGTCCCTGTGTCCATATTTTTGTCCTAGTGAGGTCTTGGCCTATCAGTTTATCCCTGAATGGTGCCTAGAATTCCTCTAAGTTGTTCAAATTCATATTGGGGTACTTACAGAGCCCCTCGGCAACGTCGCTTTTGAAGAAAGTGGGGTTGTCGATAAACGCATCCCAATCTGATGGGAGGACGGCAAGGCCGATTTGATTCCAATAGCTGGACCTAGAGGTATAGGATTCCTACGTATCCTTTTGTAGGGAATCAATCCTAACTTAGTTCGAAAGAGGGTGAGATATTTTAAGGCTACTCAAACCTATAGCGACCGTTGAGGTCGGGTGGGAACTCGGCATGACTCTTATCTGGTCAGGGGCAAAGATTCGGCATGACACTCATTCGGTCAGAGGCAAGGACTTGGGCATGACACTCATTCATTCAGAGGCAAGGACTGGGGCATGACACTCATCGGTCAGAGGCAAAGACTCGGCATGACACTCATTCGGTCAGAGGCAATGACTTGGGCGTGACACTTATTCGTCAGAGGCAAAGACTCGGGC